>CM024637.1:6869533-7168363 GCA_014182715.1 Eucalyptus cloeziana | reverse complement strand
CCAGGATAATTTCTCTTCCATCATCTCTATTGGCTTCCTTCCCAGCATGATGCTTGAAATAAGAGCTTCTTACGATGATCTCTCTTTTATTTTTTCTTATTTATTCCTCAATGCTGTTTACACCTATATTTCCAGCCACGTCATCAGGGTAGGTCTTCTTTTTTTATGATCATGCCTTTCACACATAAAGTCCCTCCTGCACTTGTGGATCACTTCCAACCAGGGTGTTTCCTCTCTCCTTGTCTCTATCAGTTTCATTCAAAAACTGATGCTTAATGAAGGAACTCCTTGAAATAGGCTTTTTGTACTCTTTCCTTGTTTTTTCGTCAACTGTGTCTATAGAGCTTTTGGGTTGATGGTCCTCCAATGATACACAAGGTTTATGAATCGGAAGCCGGGACTGTTGTAGTAATGAGAGCCCTGGTCTTCCAACCTCATCCAATGCGCCTGCACTTTTTAACTTATTGACAAAGTAGACAATGGAAGTCAATTTATGACAACATATCTGCACCTATCAGAATCCAATGGCCACGATCAGCTTTGGGCTTACCACTTTCCATTAATTCTGATGCCTCTGAAACTTCTCGTGTGAAACCATCTTCCTAATTGAACAAAGTTCGAGGAAATCAACCATCTTCAAACATGTTTGTTTAGACTAGGTACGCGATCATGAATATTCACAATATTTGTGGTGTATCATTCAGGCAAAAAAATAGTATAATTCCAAGGACAGATCATCTGCTCACTTCATGGAGCTGAGACGGTTGACGATGGTTCATATCAAGCAGAGCTTCCTCGGAATTGTGTTCACTGAAACTCCGAGAAATGTTATTCACTGGACTTGACTGGTTAGAGGTAGTCCGAGGAGCCTAGAAATCCCTCTTTGTTTCGAGAGATGCAAAGCCTTAACAGATTAAGGAAACCTTTTGGACCATAGCCAAATGAGGATGACTTTATAAAGATCCTGCGAAAAACCGTCTCAAGGGGCCCATGTCAATTTCCCAAGCTGGGAATAACAAAATTAAGATCTCTTCGAGGCTGACTCAATTTCCTGGTGCTGAAAGGCTTTTCAAATTGCAAAACAGATTCACAATTCCTAAGAATAAGACCAACATGATACTATTCATACTACTTTTTCTTTTGATATATAGAAACAATATTGTCACGTTTGTTGAAACTAACGAGACTCCCATGCGTTACATTAGTTTAAGACCACATGTGTTATGTTATTCTACATGTTAATATTGACGTGGATTTTCGCAAGTAAAAAGTAAATCTGGACTCTGTTACTGCGTCCATTTCATCCCGCGGGTGAAGACTTTAGCTTCTTCATTTTTGTCAATAGACTTTATTATCGTGCCTTTATGATCTTCTAAACAATCCTCTTCTTTTCCTTTTCTTCTAGCCTTGATTAACATGCTAATATGGTTGGTCCCAGCGCCCTCCCTGAAAATGGAAGAGCATTTCTGCATAAATCATTCGGTGAATATGGGAGAGTCGCCAATATCGAGTCAAGACGCTGTTGGTCCTCCTAGCTGGCTGCCTAGTCTATTTGGGTGTCTTCAGGGCATTCAGGCGATGTTGCCCAAAGCGCGCATTCACATTGCTGGCATTCGGGGCTTCATGGAAGATGCTACGTTTTTTAATGTGTTGTTCCCATTTAGGATGGCTATCTTGGTGGTGGCTCTCGGAAGCACTGATTCCTAAACTATACAGAGTCTTGAGGACATCGAACAATGGACGTCCCTTGGCACCGAGTTGTCCATTAAATGTGGTAAAGCAGGGTCGCTAACTGGCTCCTATGTGCGCCCCATAGAAGCTAATGCAGGTTGAGTCTTATCTTATATTTTCGGTGTTCTTGCAAGTTGATGAAATAGTCCGAGCTTTGAGGTCAGCTAGCAAGGATGAAATGCAGAAAACTTAATTCAGAAGCCAACCACATGAGCGCCAAGTGCCGAGCGCTGAAGCAGCATCTAACCCAAGCTTATCCATTTTCCATACGAGGATATCAATACTTGGTGATAAGGGCAGAAGAGATAAAGGTGCACTTGCGCTTCTCACGAGCGTTGTGGAGGCAACAGTCATAGTGGCTTGAGGGAGATGTGCCACCGATCATCCATACTTAAGACGGATGACGTTATCACTGCTGAAAAGATTTGGAATTGCAGAGGGAGAGCTTTAAGCGCGAGTGGAGGATACCCAGATGTTGAGCTCAAGGATATTCGCCTCCCTTTTATACTCTTCAAGCGTATCTGTTTGAGATTTGCTAGCTATACGTTGCCCCTGCCCCAAGAAGCTCATAAGTTATAGATCCTGATTCCACATAGCCTGCTTCCTAAAGAGAATGGTCGTGAGCGAGTTTCCAGAGTTAGGGAGGTAGAACTCGCATTTCATTTTGATCTATTCTACACCAACTTCTCTGTAAATCTCGGTCCCGTCATAAAGTAATAAAAGTACTACAAACGTTTATTGTGCTTGCTCTCTCTCCACCTACAATATCAAATTAACGAAAATCTCAAAATGAAAGCATGTGGTCCGATACTGATGTTTTGGTAACCCTCTTTATGAATATCGCGATTCTTACCATCAAGATTGTCAAATTTGACAACAGAGGCCACAATAGCATGTACATGTTTACATGTACCGTACGAGTGGTGTCAAAGAAACAGATATGCAGAGAAGCCTATCGAGATAATGTGTAGCACTTAGTTACGGAAACCGTGGGAAGGTCAACTTCGTCAATACTCAATTCTTAAAAAAAATGTAGCTATCGTCCGTCAAAGTTGATGTGTAATTTCATTACTGCGCCTTATAGTAAACATTTTGTTAGCTTGAGCGTGTGTGCTCTCAATTACCTCCCTCTTTGACGAAGGAAACGGAAATTTCCTTTTGTACTCCATATACAAAGATGAATATGCCATTTGATCCAAATCCATTCTTGAAGCTTTCTGCCATATACGTAGAAGTGTCAAAATGGGTCTTAAATCTATATATGACCCATTTAAATTATAAATGGATTATGTATGGGTCACTTACATTTTGAAGTGAGTCATATATAGGTCACTCACATTTTCAAAAGACTAATTAAATGGGTCTTAAATTGTTTGAATTTAAAAACCCATTTCCAATCCAAGCCTCACACTCTCTCTTTTCCCTATTAACTTTATAAAAATATATATTTTAATCGAATCTAGAAATATTTTTATATATCATTTTTGTTTTCTTTTTTTATTTTTATTTTTTATTTCCTTCTTTTTTTCTCGTCTTCTTCCTCCTTCCTTAGTCGATGGCTGGCAACCGCCTCCGGCAAGGCTCGAGCCTCACTAGTCGAGCTCACCGACGACCGGCAAGGCTCAAGCTTGTCGGATCTCGGTGAGGCCTCCATCATCGACTAGCGAGGAGCCTCGCCGATCTAGTGAGGCTCAAGCTCGCTATTCATCGAGTAGCTTAATCTAGTGAGCTCGAGCTCGTTAGCGTCGAGCAAGCTTAAGCTCGCTTGTGGCTAGTTGCTAGCCACCATCGTGGCCGACAACTCGTCGAAGAAGAAGAAGAAAAAAAAGAAAAAAAAAAAAAAAGAAATTTTTTTTTTTTTAAAAATTAAAATTAAAATTAAAATTATATTTAAAAATTTTTAAAAAATTAATTGATTTTTTTAAAAATAAAAAGTAATTAAAAATTTGATATTTTATAAAAATTATAAAATTTTCCATTAAATTTGTATTGCTTTAAAGTGTTTTAGCAATACCATTTCTAAAAAAAAAAAAAAACATAAGGAATAAGCTTCCTTAAGTTTAGTTAAAGGTTTTTCACATTTTTTACTTTATTTACTAATTTTTAATTTCTAGTTTACATTTTAAATTTGGTAAAATTTTTTTATTTAAGTAACATATATCTAAAGAGCTTAAAGTGAATTAAATGGGTGGGAGTGCATTAATCTAAATTGAGTTAAATATTAATGTCTTTCGATAATATAGGTTGAGTCGGATATGAGTCGGGTCAGGTATGAATCATCAAATTTACATTGCATGAAAATATATCAAAACATATTAAATGAGTCAATATGGGTCGGACCATTTTCAACCTAACCTCAACCCAACCCAACCTGACCTACCCATTTGACGGCCCTACATATACGTGAATATGCATGTGTATCTGAATTAGTTATTGCCAAAAGCAAATAAAAATTTGTTATAAGAGAGAGAAACCTGAACATTTTTAGAAGCTTCTAAAAAAATGAATAAAAAAAAAAATCTAGGGGATTGTTGATTTTGATGCTTAAATGGATTGTGCATGAAGTATCAATATTATAAGCCCTAATTTGTGAATTAATTTTCCTAAATAAAATGTATTAGTGAAATTCATGTGGCAATAACTCTCTCAAGCAAGAGTTCTCGTGCTTGTAATATGTGATTAGAGAAGTATACGAGTGTGATAGTAATGTACTAGAGCCATCTACAATCTTCAGGTTGAAGAGGCACTTTGTAACCTCTCCTAAGATTAACTGGGGTTTGCTCAGTGACCACCCTTCCAACATGGAAGGGGGAGGTGAAGAATTCGAATCCCCACCTTCTTAGGGGGTTGGGATGGGGATGAATTAGTTTTAAGTGTGGATTTTGACTCTCACGCTATGGAATGAGGTAAGGCAAAAGTCTGAAAGTGAGAGTTAGAATAGGAGTAAAGTGGGACAAAAAAAAAAAAAAAAAAACCTCTCTTAAGATTACTAGATAATTTCAATCTTGTTATGGCTATTAGTCGTGGAGAGTAGATATAAGCTTGGTATAAATTGAACCACTATATATCTATGTGCACTATTTATTATATTTATTATCTCTTCACTGTTAGGAATATATGTTTGATAGAAGCATCATGCATCTGACTCTACTAATCTATTTCTTCATTTATCAAAGTTCAATTTGAAAAATTTCGCAAAAGCTTTTAAGTTTAGAAACACGTTTATCCCCCTCTCGATTGCATTGTTAACATCAATAAAAGTGTTATCACATACTATGACAACAAAGGTGTGATATATTAGTTAGAAATCCTATTTATCACAAACTAACTAAGCATATCAACATCAAGAAATATTCGTCCCAAATGTCATGGTAAAGGACAAGGTTGTTGTGAGGAAGATCGCAACAATAGAGAACTTGATAGACATAATGACGAAACCCATTCCTTTGACAAAGCTCTTGATTGGCATCTATGGAGGATAAGTGCTTGTCAAGGCGTTGGGAGAGCCAACATGGATGACAAGCACTATATCCCTTGGGCACGTGCATTGAGCCAAGGAGTTTCTTGGCTCAATTTCTTGCCAAATCTGTCATTTTGGAGTTTGGATCCAAGATGGTCTAATGTGCTAGAGAAATCCTATTTATCACAAACTAACTAAGCATATCAACATCAAGAAATATTCGTCCCAGATGTCATGGTAAAGGACAAGGTTGTTGTGAGGAAGATCGCAACCAAAGAGAACTTGATAGACATAATGACGAAACCCATTCCTTTGGCAAAGCTCGAGCTTTGCCAAAGCTGATTGGCATCTATGAAGGATAAGTGCTCGTCAAGGCGTTGGGAGAGCTAGCATGGATGACAAGCACTATACCCCTTGGGCACGTGCATTGAGCCAAGGAGTTTCGTGGCTCAATTTCTTGCCAATCTATCATTTTGGAGTTTGGATCCAAGATGGTCTAATATGCTAGAGAGGAGATTATCATGGAGTTCGTTTGGTTAACTGACAGGTAGCCCAGAAAGCAGGAAAGCTTCTCACACATCAGTAGAATGTGTCAGGTTAACCCATCAAGGATGCGTGTTCGGACCGGTTTTGTCCCTTTTAAGTAAGTTTTATCTCCTATTTTGTTCAGAACACGCACACAAATTATTTAATGTGTCTCGCAAGGTTTTCTAGCAAAATTTGGTGAGATAAATACGAGAGCTTGTAGGAATTTGTGTGTTGGAGCTTGGGAAACAAATGAGAGATTGAACTATCTGATTGTAACTCTATAACTTTCACTTAATAGTGAACTGTTTACATCCGATTCTTTTCATGAAGTAGGTAATAACACTAGCCCCGATCCATGTAAATCGCTAGCATCCTTTATGGTTCATTGTTGATTTATTTGGCATGGTCTTGTTATCTACTCAGGCAACGGCTTCTTTGGTTGGCTTACATCATGCTGTGAAATGAGGCTGAAGATAATAAATCCTACAAATCAAGAAGAACACCATAATTCCTTCTAGAAGTAAGTGCTGGCTGAAAAGTGCACAACATTGATTAAATATACCCAGAATACATTCGGCTACACATTGGAGCTCAATACCTAGACCTATAAAGCGTTGTGGACTTGGAGGAAAGAAAACAGAAGGCACCGCTTGAAAAGGAGATCGTGAAAATTGAAGAACCGAGTTGTACAGTTTTCCAGCGTGGTGGTTTCAAGGTAAAAAATTCTAATACTCCTGGTTTCCAATCCTTGGTTAATTCAAATTATGTGAGCTGTTCTACTTTAGTTTTGTCTGGATATTTGTCCCCAAGTGCATTCATAAACTGAACCGAGAATGTGGAGCGACTCGTCTCAAAATTGATTTAATCCAAACCATTTCCCTTAATATTTAATTTTGGTGTATTGTCTTCTCATGAAAATATCGCAACTAAGACTACGATAGAGTGGAACGGGATTTTTCTGGAAGCCTGCTTATTGAAAATGAGCTTCAATGTTAAAAGGGGGTCTGTTGGGTAATGCAATGTGTTACAATAGTTTCATTTAGCGTTAAGTTTAATGGAGAACCTCTCCCTTATTTCCAGTCCACACGAGGAATAACAGCAGGGAGACCTTCTGTCCCCATATCTATTTATTATTGTAGCAAATGTGTTGTCTTGTCTCATGAAGAATGCAATGGAGGAGGGTAGATTTAAAGGAATCAAACTCAGGACCGAGTGTCCCACATTAATCCATTGACTCCATATTTTTCTTGGAAGGATAAATTACAGAATGTCAGATGCTATGTGAAATCTTGAATCTATATTAACCTAAACAAATCTGGAGTTTACTTTGGTAATGGTTCTCCAAAAAAAATTTGGTGCAGGAGTTGAGGGTCGCAGAAATTGAGAAAACAAGGAAGTATTTGGAAAATTCCATCTAAATGGGGTCAGTTGAAAAAGCAAATGTTTGCATGGATTATGACATGAGCAAATTCGAAATTGGAGGGATGGAAAGAAAAAATCATGTCCAAAGCAGGCAAAGAAGTGCTAATTAAGGCAGTGGTGCAAGCTCTACCCCAATATGCAATGTCTATTTTCAAAATACAAATCTCTATTTGTCATGCAATCGAGCAAAGAATTGCATCTTTCTAGTGGAAGAATAAAGACTCGAAAGCCGGGTTTCATAGGAAAAAATGGGATGTCTTGAAGAAAAGGAAAGACAATGGAGGGTTAGGTTTCAGGGATTTAATCAATTTCAACAAGGTGATGCTGGGCAAGCAGGCTTGGAGAATTGAAAAAAAACCCTTCCTCACTTCGAAGCCAAACATTCAAAGAGCTTTATTTTCCAAATGGAAATTTATGGCATGTTGGAAAAGGGTATCGTCCATCGGGGGCAGTGGGAGACGGGAAAGATATAAAAATCTGAGAAGATCGTTGGCTGAAACGAGGCATTATTGGAGGACCTACTAACCTAGGGGATCCACGAACAGTAGCAGAGTTCATAAGAATGGAGGAAAATGAATGGAATGAACAAAAGTTGCGAGGATTTTTGATGAACAGATTGTACAGGAAATCCTAGCAATTCCTTTAAGCTAGTGTGGACATGTAACAAGACATGGGACTACACAGCTAAAAGTTCCTACAACAACATCAATAGTGCAGAAAATCAATACCCACAAAGTCAGCCTTCGTTTTCGCATTAGACACCAAGAGCTCTATGGTCTATTATTTGGAACCAAAAGATCCCCCCAAAGATCCAATTTTTTTTATGGAGTATTTGTCAGTCTGCACTTCCTACGTCGGAAAACTTGCAAAAGAGGAAAATAATACCTGAATCGAAGTGCCCTTTGTGCCATCAATACCCAGAGATAATTGAGCACTTATTTTTGTTGTGTAGTTGGACGAAGGCAGTTTGGGTTCACCCGGCCCCGATTACGCAAATCTCGAGTCAAGGTGTTGGAATCGGCAGCGCAGCGGAAGCGGATCGAATATTTTGCAATTATGTCGGGAGCTATAGAAATCGATCGAAATAAAACGAGGAACAATAAAACAAGGACACCAGAAATTTATGTGGTTCGGTCCGAATGTCGGAACCTACGTCCACGGGAGAGCCAGCAAATCAATCCACTATCAAATCGGAGAATTACAGGATTACAATCGCACATGCACTCAAGTGTTTCCCAGCCCTACTATATACCCGATGCCCACGGTGTTTAACAACTCAACTCACTGGACTCAAATTCGCACAAACCTCTCGGAGCTCAAGCCTCTCACTCTCTTCTCGAGCTCTTTGCTCTCACTCTCTGCGAAGCTCTTTTCTTTCGCAGCTTACTTGCATCGTCAGACGTCTTCTCCTTCTATAGGGAGAAGGGCAGAGAACAAGACAAAAGAAGAAAGTAAATGGCCTCATTAAATGCAGCGCAGGCGCCCACGAGACAAGCCCACAGTCGGCACCGAACGCCCACCATATTTGTAGGCATGCATGCAGATCGTGCATGTGCATGGACACGCATTTAATGAGGCGGAAGAGATGAGGGATAATAGTCAACAAACGTGTGCCTTTGATCCGTGAAAACAGGTGGGCTACAGTCTTCAAATTTCTTGTTCCCGGTGGAAGGAAGCGTAAAAGGAGTCTTCTTCATGGGTCTTCTTAATAATAAATTAATGAGAGCCCACATTCTTTGAATAAAGAAAGGGAGAGGGTTCGGCGCCGCATTGCTTCTGCCTTCCTTCTTTCTTCATTAAAATAATAGAACCCCATTCTCTATTAAAATAATAGAGAAGCCTTCATGCATCTTTCTTTGGCTTCTTCCTTCTACACATGGAGATAGGAACAACATTCGAAGACATCACAAAGTCTCCCTTGAACTTCGTTTATTTTTTTTCGACCAGACTTATGGGTATTAATCTGACGGGCTCAAACTTGAGACACAATATAACAATTCTCCACCTTGGCTCGACGTTTGAGGCCAAGTTATAGTGTTTATTTTCCATGCTTGACTCTCCCAATGCCCCGATGGGCGCTCATACTCTACAGACGCCAATCGAGCTCATACAGAGCTCGAGCTTTGCTGAAGGAACAGGCTTCGTCATCATATCTACTGGGTTCTCCGCTGTTGCTATTTTCTTCACAATAATTTTACCCTTTGCTATGACATCTCGGATGAAATGGTACCTGATGTCGATATGTTTCGTTCGCTCGTGATATATTGGATTATAAGCCAAATATATCGCACCTTGATTGTCACAGTGTATGGTGACACTTTTCTGCTCCTGTCCAAGGTCCGAGAGCAAACCTCTTAACCATATCGACTCCTTTGCAACAAAGGTTAGTGCCATGTACTCCGCCTCAGTCGAAGACAATGCAACATCATCTTGTAAAGACGCTTTCCAACTTATTACACCACCTGCTAGCATAAATACGTACCCTGCTAACGATCTACGATCATCCAAGTTACCGGCATGATCCGAATCCACGTACCCTGTGGTCTCGTTACCATTGACGTTCCTCCTATACATAATGCCGACGTCTGCTGTCCCCTTTAGATATCTGAGGATCCATTTCACGGCTTCCCAATGAGTCTTACCTGGGTGCTTCATGTAACGGCTGACAACACTTACAGCCTGTGAAATGTCAGGTCTAGTACATACCATGGCATACATAATACTACCAACTGCACTAGAATAAGGAACACGGGACATATGTTCCTCCTCCTCCTCGCTTTGCGGTGATAACTTGTCGAAAGTTTAAAATGTGCGGCTAAAGGAGTACTTACAGATTTTGCTGACTGCATATTAAAACGTGCCACGATCTTCTCAATATATTTCTTTTGAGACAAACACAACGCTCCTGCAGCCCTGTCACGCAAAATCTCCATACCCAATATTTTCTTAGCAGCACCTAATTCTTTCATTTCAAACTCAGCACTCAACTACCACTTCAACACATCAATATCAGACATATGTTTAGCTGCTATCAACATATCATCAATATATAATAGCAGATAAATCAAAGAGCCATCCTCCAATCTCCTAAAATAAACACAACTATCGAACTGACTTTTCGAATAATCTTGACTAGTCATGAAAGCATCAAAACGCTTATACCACTGTCTAGGAGATTGTTTCAGTCCATACAAAGATTTCTTCAATAAGCAAACATGGTCTTCCTTACCTGGAATAGCAAATCCCTCAGGCTGCTTCATGTAAATTTGTTCCTCCAATTCACCATGAAGAAATGCCGTTTTTACATCTAGTTGCTCCAGCTCAAGATCCTGTGCAACAACTAAGGCAAGTAATACACGAATAGAGGTATGCCTTACCACAGGAGAGAACACTTCATTGTAGTCGATGCCCTCTCGTTGAGTATACCCCCTCGCAACAAGTCTTGCTTTGAACCTGGCTGTCTCTACACTGGGAATGCCCTCTTTCCATTTGTAGACCCATTTGCAACCGACAATTTTCTGACTTTTGGGTACTTTGACCAACTCCCATGTCTGATTCCGATAGAGTGATTCTATTTCTTCACTCATAGCCTCTAGCCACTGTGGTGACTCAGCGCTAGCCATCGCCTCATAATAGGATGAAGGCTCATCCATCTCCACCTCATCACCTACAGTTAATGCATAGGCAATATCAGAATAACTATAACGTACCGGTGGTTTAATTTGCCTTCTTTGTCTACGTGGCTATGTTGTGTTGTGGCTCTGCTGGTTATTCAATATCACCGTCTTCAGAAATTATGGCCTCATCTCGCAATCTCTTCCTCTCGTTACCTCCGAGGTCTTTGGAGACTCCGCCTGAATCTCCACCTCACTTCGACACCATGATCCGTTTGCTCGCCGGTTGAGTCTCAAGACTCTCTTTTGAAGCATTGCAGCCTCGTCGAAGATCACGTCTTTGCCGATTAGAAAACCGGGTGATCTCGGGGATCGCACCACAAATCGGTAGCCTTTCACCCCTTGTGCATAACCCAGAAATATGCACTTCTTCGCCCTCGGCTCAAGCTTACCATCTCGCATGAGCATACGCAGGACATACGAATATTCGTAATCCGGAGTAATCAACAGGTTTCCCCGACCATACTTCCTCAGGAGTCTTCCACTCGATAGCGGAAGATGGAGATCAATTAACTAGGTAACATGCCATATTTATTGCTTCGGCCCAAAATTCCTTGCCCAATCCTGCATGCGAAAGCATGCACCGAGCTCGCTCAAATAGAGTTCTGTTCTTCCGTTTTGCTACGCCATTCTGCTATGGTGTCCCAGGAACTGTGCGGTGTCTCACAATTCCTTCCTTTTGGCAGAACTCGATAAAGTCCTTACCACAGAACTCCATGCCATTATCAGTACTTAGGCACTTGATTTGTTTACTTGACTGCTTCTCAATCAATGCCTTAAAATTCTTGAACTGATCAAATACCTCGGATTTGTGCTTTAAGAAGTACACCCATACCTTCCTTGAGTAATCATCGATGAATGTTAGCATATATCTCGGCACCTCTTTCGATGGAACCGGAGACGGTCCCCAAACATCTCGAATGAATGTATTCGACGGTTGCTTGGTCGAATGTAGAGCTGTACCAAATTTAACACGACGCCGTTTCCCGAAGATGCAAAGGCTCACACAGTCCAGCTTTCCTCGTCTTATGACCTTTCAGCAACCCCTTCTCACTCAGCATTGTCATACCGCCTCACTCATGTGTCCCAATCGCATATGCCATAACTGAGTCAAATTTGAGTCTGATTCACCTGATGAAACTGCAGCAACTCCGGTCACGGTTTCTCCCAGTAAATGATAGAGAGAATTCACCTTCTTCCCTTTCATCACTGTCAGGGCTCCTCGAGAGATCTTTAATACTCCACTTTCAGCTGTGTATTTGCACCCGAGGTCATCAAGTGTACCCAAAGAAATAAGGCTCTTCTTGAGCTTCGGTACGTGCCTTACGTCTGTCAACGTCCGTTCTACGCCATTGTGCATTCGGATCCGAACCGTTCCTATCCCGACAACCTTGCAGGCTGCATTATTCCCCAAAAGAACTCTACCACCATCTGTAGTCTGGTAGGTAGTGAACCAGTTCTTGTGAGGAGTCATATGATAGGAACATCCAGAATCTAGCACCCATTCATCTCCTGATGAACTCGTAGATACACATAGGACAGCCTCGGCATCACCAGTACTCTCCTCGGCAACATTCGCCACACTGCTTGTGGCATTTTGCCAACCGCCTTTATTTCTTAGCTTTGGACAATCTCTCCTTATGTGCCCCTCCTCGTGACATTCAAAGCACTTCACGCGACCTTTTGATTTTATGTGTCGCGACTTCGACCTGCTCTTGCTTTTGCTTCTGTTGCTGGGCCTTCAATGTTGGTCTCTACCTCGAATCACCAGTCCACGCGCTACATCTTGCGCTAGACTGTCATCACGCAACTTTCTCTGCCACTCCTTTGAGAACAGGGCAAATTTTACCTCCTCTAAGGTAATCGTAGTACGCCCTTGTAACAAGGAGTCAGTAAAGTGCTCCCATGATTCTGGTAGAGACGCCAACAGCATCATACCTTGTTCTTCATCATCTAAAATCTTGCCAACATTCTTCAAGTCCATCATGAGTTTATTAAACTCATCTAGGTGGGATCTAATGGACGTACCTTCGTGTATCGAAACGGAACATTCTCTTCAGCATATATAAGCGATTGTTCAAACCCTTCGTTACATAGAGGGCCTGAAGTTTAGCCCATAACGATGCGGCATCCTCCTCTTCGGCCACCTCTATCAGCACTTCATCCGATAAGTTCAATAGGATGATACTCATGGCCTTCTCCATTAGCTCGTCCTTTTCAGCATCTCGCATTGTTTCGGGCAACCTAGCCTTGCCCTCCAATGCCTTGGCTAATCCTTGAGTTGTTAATAGCGCCTTCATCTTGACACTCCACAACCCAAAGTTGTTCCTGCCGTTAAATTTCTCAATTTCTACTCTTGCTCCAGACATAATTGCAAAGTCTTAGCTCGATACCAATTGTTGGAATCGGCAAGACAAATGAAGCGGATCGAATATTTTGCAATTATGTCGGAGCTATAGAAATCGATCGAAATAAAATGAGGAACAATAAAACAAGGACACCAGAAATTTATGTGGTTCGGTCCGAATGTCGGAACCTACATCCACGGGAGAGCCAGCAAATCAATCCACTATCAAATCGGAGAATTACAGGATTACAATCGCACATGCACTCAAGTGTTTCCCAGCCCTACTATATACCCGATACCCACGGTGTTTAACAACTCAACTCACTGGACTCAAATTCGCACAAACCTCTCGGAGCTCAAGCCTCTCACTCTCTTCTCGAGCTCTTTGCTTTCGCTCTCTGCGAAGCTCTTTTCTTTCGCAGCTTACTTGCATCGTCAGACGTCTTCTCCTTCTATAGGGAGAAGGGCAGAGAACAAGACAAAAGAAGAAAGTAAATGGCCTCATTAAATGCAGCACAGGCGCCCACGAGACAAGCCCACAGTCGGCACCGAACGCCCACCATATTTGTAGGCATGCATGCAGATCGTGCATGTGCATGGGCACGCATTTAATGAGGCGGAAGAGATGAGGGATAATAGTCAACAAACGTGTGCCTTTGATCCGTGAAAACAGGTGGGCTGCAGTCTTCAAATTTCTTGTTCCCGGTGGAAGGAAGCGTAAAAGGAGTCTTCTTCATGGGTCTTCTTAATAATAAATTAATGAGAGCCCACATTCTTTGAATAAAGAAAGGGAGAGGGTTCGGCGCTTCATTGCTTCTGCCTTCCTTCTTTCTTCATTAAAATAATAGAACCCCATTCTCTATTAAAATAATAGAGAAGCCTTCATGCATCTTTCTTTGGCTTCTTCCTTCTACGCATGGAGATAGGAACAACATTCGAAGACATCACAAAGTCTCCCTTGAACTTCGTTTATTTTTTTTCGGCCAGACTTATGGGTATTAATCTGACGGGCTCAAACTTGAGACACAATATAACACAAGGTTTGCAAGAATTGAAGATTGGCTACTGAAGTTCAGAAAACCCCAAACAAACTCACCTTCGATTGAGCTAGTCGCTGGCGTGATGTGGAATTTATGGAAGGCTCGGAACCACTTTGTTTTCCGACGAAGAAAGCCAGATCCAATCGCGGTGGTCAAGGAAGCCATAACAATTCAGAGCAACTTCAGGAGATGGAACCTATTGAAAAACACAAATGAAATTTGACTAGGAAACTCATCGTCGACTTGGTCTCCACCGAAGAATGGCTCGTTGAAGACAAATGTGGATGGGTCGCTCGGTGTGGGATCGTCTGCTGGAGCCACATCCGGAGTGTGCAAAGATGAGTCGGGGAAGTTGATCGATGGCTTCGCGATGGAGGTTTGGGCTTCCTCAGTCTTGCAACTAGAAACCCTACCTTTGTTGGAGGCATTGAAGTGGTTTGGCGCACGAATAGAAGCCGCTTGCACTTTGGAGTCAAACAACGTAACTTTCATAAGCATCGCCACAGATCAAGACAAACCTTCGTAGGAAGTGTGTGGTCTTGTCACTGAGTGCAAGGCCTTAATGGGCTTGTTTATAGACATCAGGCTAGTACATTGCCCAAAGGAGGCCAACCGGGTAGTGGACTGGATCACTAAAGCCCAACGTCTTAAGATTTTATCATGTGATTGGATCTCTGAGCCTCCTCAAACCTCACGGGACCTCCCATCTTTCTTGTAGAGGTGTTAAATGGGAGGGTTGAGTCGGGTTTGGGTCAGGTCATTAATGGTCCGACCCAAATTGACTAATTAACTCATTTATGACTCATTTATGCCTAATGTAAATTTTCCAACCCATACCCAATCCAACCCATACCTGACCCATACTCGACCTATTTAACTAAACCTAAGAAAACTTATTTCTTATATATATATATGGTATTGTTAAAATAGTTTTATACAACACAAATTTAATGGACAATTTTTATAATTTTTCAAATAATTATTTTAAAAATCGAATTTTAATTATTTTAATTATTTTAAAATAAATTTTAATTATTATCTTTTTAAATATAATTTTTAATTTTCTTTTTCTTTTTTTTTTTTTTTTTTTTTTTCTTCTTTCTTCTTTTGGCCGGCCGCCGACCACGATGACGGGCTGGCGGCCCGCCACACGCAAGCCTCAAGCTCGCCCGCCTTGCCGACGCCGGCGAGCTCGAGCGCCCACCGATCCGGTAAGACTCGAGCTAGCCGGTGTCGAGCGAGCTCAAGCTCGCCCCTCGTCGGATCTAGCGAGGCTTGAGCCTTGCCGGACATTAGCAAGGCCTCCGCCTCGCCAGATTTAGCAAGCTCGAGGCTTGCCAAGATCGGGCAAGCTCGAGCTTGCCCCTTGTCGGATTTGGCAAGACTCGAGCCTTACCCGATGCCGAGCCTCGAGCTTGCTAGATCGGGCAAGCCTCGTGTCTCGCTGGACGCCGGCGACGAGGTGACGATGGGCAGTGGCAAGTGGCGACGAGCGATGGAGGTGGTTGCGAATCGATTCGTGGAAGTGAAAAAGGGGTAGGGTAGAGATCGTGGGTTCATCTTTAGACTTTAATGGGTTGGTAAATGGGTCTTAAATGGGTCTACTCTAGACCCATTTAAGACCCATATATTTTAGTCATTTTATTTTTAAAACCCATTATGGGTGCCTTGAAAAATAAGGCCTGACCCATTAACGGCCCATTTAAGCAAACATGGGTCCATAAATGGGTTGTGTACCCATTTAACACCTCTACTTCCTTGTAATTCAGATTTTACTTGTAAGTAATGAAGGGTAGTTTTTTTTAGACAAAATATATATAGCAACTGATGTTGTAACTCGCATCATGTTAGTTTATTTCAATGTTGATATTTGATGAGATTGTTGTTTGAGTACATTGTCATGTTTTTGATATTTTAGATTTGCATTTTAGTTTAGATCAATTTCACTGCATAATTTTAATTAGGTCACACAATTTGTGTTACGTTTAATTTCCATAGTAAAAATTCGTCACATATTCATATGTTGGATTTGTGATCATATTTCATGTCATCTTTGCATGGAGTTCCATGTAGTAATTTTCATACCACATTCAAATAATATACATACTCGGTTTGAATGTTAAATTGACACGTTAGATTTATAATTTAATAAGGGAATGTTAAATAATCACACGTTTAGATTAATTAGGGATTCTACATATAGGAAATTACATCTTGAATATATCCGTCTCTATAAAAATTTATATTCGCATGTCCAACTGTGTTTAGCTCAGCATCTTTAAGCTTATTAATACTTTTGCATTTTTTTTTTTTTGCATAGATAGGATTTCATATTTTATTTGCACCATGATAATTGCTTTGTTGGAGAAATTGGAATTTTCATGAATAGATGTTCTAATGCATATTGGGGACATTACGCTGCATTGTTATTTAATTTCCATATTTGCACTTTTATTTCCACAAATCGCATGTCATTAAAAGGAAAATATAAAAAAATCATATCTTGCATGCTAATAATTTTAGATTGCATCCAGGGAAATTTGCATATACATAAATAGATTCATTCTCTTAATATTGCACTTCACTTTAGACTGTGTTAATTAGATTTTATTTCCATGTTAAGTAGTTCATTTTAGATAAGTAATTTATTTGGTAAATATTCATAGCACTTCATATTCGCATATTCACTTTCCTTTTTCAAGCATTAGTTTATTTTGAAGAATTGACCTTTCTTTTATAACTCAAGGGATCTTGTCTTGGGACTTAATAACTGGGTCATGTTTAATTTTGCCGAGTATGGCTCGGTTTCATTCCTATCTACACTTTATTTGCTTATGTGTTTGTTTAAATTATTTATGCATGATCAACTGCTTTGCGTGTCTTACATGATAAAATTTAAAAAATAATAATTGAAAAGATCGCATAAAAATCATTTTCATTAAAGGAGAAAAAGTACCAAAATAGGCATTAGACATATCTAGCGTAACTACCAACGAATCTCTAGTTCATAGAAGTAGGATGAGTTCCACGTCTTACTTGGGCCCTAATCCACTCATATTAGATTAGTGGTGGATCTTGAAGTAAAATCAAATTATATAATTAATTGATAAACCAAGTCACAATCCATATGGCTTGGGAGAGCCCACATTAGGTGTAGGCAGCAAATCATGAGAGAAATCATTTGCATCTATTTAGCAATCTGCCAAACTCCCTCGGGGTTTTCCTCAGAAGGATCGTGAAAATGAGCACGGTGCGATTCAAAGATAAGTGGTGATGGTTTTTTATTTATGTGTTGATGGGCCTAAGTGGGCCCGTCCGCCCATGTTGGGCCTAAAAGCCCAGCCCGCAATATAAGGGCCCATGGATGAAGGGTTGAGATATGAAGAGGTGTTACATTAAGGGGATGTGTCTTTTAGAAAAGATGTATTAAGAGAAGAAAAGAAAAAGGGAACGTACCTTTCCAACACACGTACGTTTTTTTTCTCCCTCTCCCAAAAGGAACGTAAGTTTTCTCCCCCTCGAAGCAACAGTATGCTCCTCGGTAGAACAGGATCAGGATTCTTCCTCAAACTTCAATGTTGGTGTTTAATATGTGGATAATAAGGTACGCTCGATTCCATGGTATATCTTTGATCGGTGATACATGTGATTCTTGGGCTCGTCTTCCGCATTCGTTTTAGGGGTTTGATTTAGTGTCGAATCCGTTTTAGGGAATCAGTTATTCCCAACATTGGTATCAGAGCCATCGTTCATGTTTCCCGATCCCTTTTCATGTTTATGAATTGCTTTTTGATTGATTTTTTGTGAAACACCACTGTCGGTCGATCGGGGACGGAAAATCCCGACACCCGCGTACTGTTCACCCCTATTTGTATTTTTCTGTAAGTCGAAGTTCGTTTCTGATAGCGTAGGGTTGAAGGTCTCGTCGATACGAGAAAAACGAGTGGTGGATCGCCGCCGGGGGACGTCGAACGCTCCACCACGTGCGCCGGTCGGTTCGTCTGACCGGCCCGACCCGACCTTGACCGTTGACCCGACCCATTGACCCGTTGACTCGACCCAGTCATCCGTTGACCGTTGACTGGAGTTGACCACTGTTGACCGGCTGTTGACCTGCTTTGACCGGCGTTGACCCCCAAAAAAAAAGGGAGAGAGGAAAATTATGAATTTTCCAATTTGTTTGTTGTGGATTATAAGTAATCCATTTTTGTTCTGCATTTGTTGCAGGAACCATGGAAAATTATGTATTTTCCCTTTTTGTTCATTATGGATTATATATTAATCCTTTTTTGTACTGCATTTGTTGCAGGAACAATGCCTCCCCGTAAGGCGCACGCATCTATTCGCACAATTACAGATGAACAAAAGAAAAGGCTTTCAGGGATGATAGCCGATTTGAATGATTATCAATAGGAAAGTGACAATATAATTGATGATATTCTTGAGGTCAACAAAAGGATACAATAAGTCATATGGAACGGTTATCCCATGCTAGATTCTCAGATGGTGCGATTTTTCATGAACACTCTTCCACCATAATAGCAATGAGTGTTGAATAACTTATGGGAGGTCAACAAAGCCACTAGGTATAAGAGGCTAGTGATGGTTTTTGTAGATAAATATCATCGCGTTGGAGCCACAAAGACTGCGACCCAAGGAAGGACTTCGATTAGGCGGGGGTTGAACGTGCGAAGGAGAAATCCTAAGGGATATCCATAAGTTTTTCCGTGGCTGTCAACAATGCCTGAAAATTTTACAAAAGAAAAGAACAAGAAATTGAACCAAGTAGAAGCTTTCCCTGTTCGTAGTATAATGACTTGGTTTTAGATGTTTCGAGTTGTTTTTATTTAGTATGCTTTATGGACATCTTATGTAAATGTTTTCTACCTAGTTGTTGTTGATGTAGCAACTGATATATTAGTTGCATTATGTGAAAGCATAATTATTCTATCATTATTGGATGTCAAATATTATTTGTTTATGTTATTATTAACTGTTGTGGGTAGATCATAAAAGTTTTTGTAACTTCAAAGAAATTATTTTGCATAGAAGATTATATTAATAATAATTCCAAGTTAGGATTTTTGGATGATGATTGGAAACATAGTGACCTTTTGATTCTGAAACCTTACTTGAAATTATTCATTAATATGATGGGTTTGTACAAAATGGATGCATAAATGATAGGCATTAATAATTCGTGCATATGTGTCTCGATATGTTCGATCAATGGCTTCAAAGAACTAAGAACATAATTGCTGATTTGAATAAAGAAGACAAATTGAACGGCAAGAATTGTGAAATATTGAATAAGAAAATTCAATATGTGCTTGAAAAGCAAGAAGCACTAAAAGCTATTGACCATGTTATGGAAGAACTTAAGGATACTGTGCGCCACCTTGAGCTAGTAGAGGACTGCCTCAAGGCATTTGAGTGGGATACAGATATTTGCTGTGTTGCTTTCAGCTCAAAAGGGGCTTCAAGCTCTAAGCGCAAGCGCATTGATTTGTTCAATATGTGGAAATGCAAGGGATCAAGTCATTTTTGCAAGAAACCAAAAGTTAACCAACATAAGAGAGGAAAACGTCCTCAAGTGAAGAAGCTGACAAGAGTGAAGTGTTACAACTGTGACCAGAATGGTCACTATGCCCGCGATTGTCGCGAGCCAAAGAAGGTACACACCCCTTGTACTATTGAGAACTTTGCTTATGTGTCAAGTTCTGTATTCTTAATTGAGTCTAATCCTTTGTGGATTGTAGATTCAGGAGCAACAGACCACGTAGCGAAGGATAGAGAATCCTTCGTGGAATTCCGACGAGTACCAACTGGAACTAAGTGGATCTATGTAAGAAATAACTCCAGAGTCGAAGTAAAATGATTTGGCATCTGTCAATTGAACATGCGTGGTGGACACACTTTGTTCCAACATGATGTGTTGTATGTTCTGGAGATTCGTCGGAATTTAGTGTCTGTTTTAATGTTGGTTAGGCTTGGTTTTAATATGAACTTCCATAATAGTGGTGTGAATTTGTATTTGGATACAAACTACTATGGTTGTGGTTATTTTCTAGATGGTTTTATTGTATTAAATATTGACTATAGTAATGCCAATGTTTGTTATTCCCTTTTCACATCTTCTAATTCATACGATAATGATGTGAGTGTGTGGCATGCTAGACTTGGTCATATTGGCCAACAATGTATGAATAGGCTAGCCAAAGAGGGCTTGTTGGGCAATATTGAAAAAGTCGATTTGCCTATATGTGAGTATTGCCTAGTAGGGAAAACGACAAGGAAACCATTTGGAAAAAGTAAAAGAGCTAAATTTCCTTTGCATTTAATCCATTCTGACGTCTGTGGTCCGATGAATGTGAGAGGAATGCATGGGGCTGTTTATTTCATCACTTTTATAGATGATTATACTCGATTTGGATATGTCTATTTGATTTCTCATAAATCTGAAACATTGAGTTGTTTCAAAAGGTTTATGAACTTGGTAGAAAATCAATTAGACAAGAAAATAAAAGTATTGAGATCTGATCGAGGTCAAGAATATTTATCTGACGAGTTCAGAAAATTATGTGATGAAAAGGGAATAGAAAGACAGTTGTCTATTCCATATACCCCTCAACAAAATGGTGTTGCGGAGAGAAGGAACAGAACCCTACTAGAAATGGTTAGGTCCATGATGGCACATGCTAACTTACCTATTACTTTTTGGAGTGATGCGTTATTAACTGCTGCCTATATACTTAACCGAGTGCCTTCAAAATCAGTTACTTCCACTCCATATGAGTTATGGACAAGTAGAAAACCGGACTTAAGTTTTCTTAAGCCATGGGGTTATGCTGCCTATACTCATGAGACCTCTCACAAGTTTGGGAAATTAGGTCCCAAAAGAAAGAAAAAGTATTTTCATAAGATACTCTGAACACTCGAAAGGGTATGTGTTCATAGGTGAGCAGAAAAGTGGAAGTATAACTGAATTCGAATCACGGGATGTCACATTTTTAGAGAATAAATTTCCTAAGAAGGGCGAAATAGGTGAGGATTACTCCCTATTTGAAACCTTGGATCCAGATAATGAATTTAATGGAGTTCGTCCAAGTGGGAGTAACATGAGAAGTGATGAATTTAATTCAAATCACTCTCATTTACAACCACATGATGAGATGATATCGTCATTATCTAATCCGAGTGGGAGCATGATGGGAAATGATGTACAAAGTGTACAATCTCCCATACGGCGAACAAGTCGCAAAAGTATTCCCCGTCAACGCTTTGACATTGAAGGGGAAACTTTTATGATTGTTCCACAAGATGAGGATGAGCCGAGAAATGTTAATGAGGCTCTAAATTGCCCTAGTAAGGAAAAATGGATGCATACAATGGAAGAGGAGATGGAGTCAATGAAGTCAAACCATGTTTGGGAATTGGTTGATCTTCCAAAAGGACGCAAAGCCATTGGGAATGTCGCGACCAAAAATTTTCGGGTGCACCACCTAGGGTTTGGCTAATGGATTGCTAAGCCTAAACTTAGCTCGGGCTCTCCCAAGCCCATACCAATTCGCAACTTAAGTTCAAGTTTTTATCATGCAAGTGGATTTTATCTAGGAGTCGCCACTAATCTATTTTTGGTGGGTCGATTAGAAACCCAAGTAAAGTAACGGGAGATTTACTTTACTCCTACGAACCAAAGATCATGGGTACGGGGACTTGGTTACACTAGATTTCTCTAATGCCCTTTCGGTACCATTCTTTTATTTTCAAAAATGTTTTTGCAGGCAGCTTAAATTGATTTTAAATCTATTTCTCTAACATGTGAGGTGATCATACGGGTGTGCAATCCACCAATTTAACACCCAGATAAAACAATGAATAAATTGCTAAACTGACCTCAAAGTAACGAAAGCATCTGCAATGTTAATTAAAATCCACATCAACAACCCTAGATATGGTTTCTAATTAACACGCAACTTTTGTTTTGTTTTCACTTAATTAATGAAAATCATGCAATATGCAATGCAATAGTAACTAAATGACCTAATTCAAATGACATGTAATTTCTAATTAAATGGGCCTAGCAAAAATACTAAATGGCATGCATCTCAATGAATCTAACCCTAATGACGTGCATATGAAATTTTTTCTTTTTTTAAAATAATGCAATCTATCCTACAGATTGAAACTAATTTATTCTAAGACGTTTTTGTATTTTTTATGAAATTCGGAATTAGAAAAATTACCTAATTAGATTAAGATCCTATTCAATTTGTATTAGGAATTATGTTGAGCTAAATCCTAATTTAAACTAAAATATTATCTTAACCCAAATAATCATAAAATGCAATCTATTTAAGAAAATGCCTAAACTTATAATAAATTAAGAAAAATATTATCTAAAATTAAACTAAGTGCAATTTAACCCTAATATGCCATGACGTGCAAAATATGCCCCTAATTCTACATGACATATATGTGATGATTTTTTTTTTGGCTTTTCCTTTTTTCCAAAATTAAAATTTAACAAGCAATTCAAATAATAATAAAACTAGCATCCTAAATGAATGTACTTTTTTTTTTATGATTCAAAATAAAATTCCTATTCTAAATATGCAAGATAATAAAAACAAACCTAATCCTAATTCGAACATTTTTTTTTTATTTTTTTTTTTTTATTTCGAAATTAACAATTGCCAAATAATTAAACATGCAATTCAAGTTAAAAACTAGCAACCTAAATTAATTGATTTGATTTTTTTATTTTTTATTTCAAAAATTCATGATAAATAGAATGTTTAGCCTAAATATGCAAAGAACCCTAAAACATGCAATATTCTAACTCAAACATATTTCAAGATAAATAAAGCAATGAAGTCCATTCAAAATTTCCCCAAAAAGATATCACACATCGTTCGTATCAAGGGATAATATTTCGCTAGTAAAATCGATAAATTGATCTTAAGCCTTAAAGATAAAAATATCAATTTTATTCCCACTTGATGAATTATTTCATCTAAAGCCTTATAGATGAAATAAAAAACCTTGGCGGTTGCGAATTAGATGATATTGGGATTTTCAATTATGCATAGGGAAATATTTCAAATAAAAAAAGCAAGATATAAAAAGATAATAAAAAATAACATAAACTTGCCTAATAAGATAAAGCAAAAATACCTAATTCGATTTTTTTTCTTTCTTTTAAAAAAAAAAGGAAAAAGCTTGGCCGCTGGTTCGGGACTCCGGCGAGGATGAAGACACGCCGACTAGGGTTCCGGCGAAAGTTCAAGAAAACCGGGCAAAGAAGCTATTAGTGAGCAGGTCGGCACGGGGCGGCGCCGCGGGCTAAGGAGGGACGTCGGGGCTGGGTGCGAGCGTCACAGGCAGTGGATTCAAGCAGCTGGGACCGGCGGAGGCGAGGCGTCACGGGCGAAGCTCGGAGGTCGGCGTTCGGATCTGGACCGGCTACCGTCGGGGGGGGCCGCGAGCAGCGAACGAGGAGGCAAGGGCGGCAAGCTGGCTCGGGATCCGCTGGGTCACGAGTTGCAGGCGGACCGAGGGCGAGATCGACGGCAGAGCAACAGATCGGGGAGCCGGGCGTTGTAAATCGGCGACGGCGGAGGCGACGTTAGGGCGACGCGAGCTTCGAGCGTCGAGGCTGCAGAGGGCAAGCGGCAACGGCGGAGCGTCGGTGCGGCACGACCTTCGGGCGTCAGGGTCGCCGAGGGCGAGCGACGGCGGTGGGACCAGCGTAGGCGCTCGCAGACGGAGGCCGGCGGCGGTGGGCAGCAGCGGCGCCGGCAGCTCTTCGGTGAAGATGAATAGTCACCGATTAGGGTTTCGGGATTTTTTATTTTTTTTCGGCTCGACGCCACACACTCTCTTTTTTCGAAATTCTACTCTAAAACAATCAACCTTTCACCTATTACTCTCAAAATTTGCCGGTTGTTTTTATGTACCCTATCACACCTTTTATAGAGTAAAAAAATTGAATCCTTATTGCATATTTCGTTTCCAATTTTGCTCGTGCAATATTCTCTTTTGCATTTTATGCATATTCCATCCAAAAATAATTCCTTTTTCACGCAAAATACACCCCCCCAGTGTATATTACCTGAATATGTGAAAAATCTGAACAGAATATGTGAAAAATCCTCCTTTCACCGGCAGCCTAAAATAAAATAAAACAAAATAAAAATAAAAATATAATGTTTCTAAACTATATGCCATGTGTGTGTTTTTTTATTCATTTTTTTTAAATCAGCCCCAAAAATTTAGGTGTCAACAGCTGCCCATTTTTGAAGGTGAGCTCATAGAGGTTGCCTTCAAAGATAAATTGAGACCTAAATTTTGGTCATGCACATGCAATGAATGATTTTTGTTAGAAAATGAATTCCATTTTTAAATGCATTTTATATGATGTATGATAAATGAACCTACCTGGAATGACCTACCTTCAAGGAGGATAGAGTAATTCGAGATAGTTGGTGTTACATGTCCAGGACTCGTACCATTCTACGGTTGCCTAAAATAGTAACATGACTTTACAAGAAGACTGCTTTCCCAAGACCTGTGCCATTCTACGGTCGCCCAGTATGACAGTGTTTGGTTGTGTCTAGGACCCGTACCATTCTACGATCGCTTAAACGGGGATTGATTTTTCAGGACCCGTACAATTTTACAATCGCCTGAATGAGGAAATAGGTGTTGTCTAGGACCCGTATCATTCTATGGTCGCCTAAACAGGGATTCACTTTCCAGGACCCATACCATTCTATGGTCGCCTGAATAAGGAATAGGTGTTGTCGAGGACCCGTACCATTCTACGGTCGCCTTGACGAAGAAAATTGTTTTTCCAAGACCCGTACCATTCTACGGTCGCCTGAATGGAGAAATTACTTTTCCAAGACCCGTACCATTCTACAGTCGCCTATTAGAGCAATAAATGTTGTTTAGGACCCGTACCATTCTACGGTCGCCTAAACAGAGGTTCTACTTGGCTAGGACCCGAACCATCCTTCGGTCGCCCAGCGTTGCAATCTAGAGAAAAATCTTTGGGGACAACTCAATCGAGTGTCAGTGTATTCAAAAGGGGAATACATGTGCAACGACAAGTATTTGAGGTGTAGAGATATACTTACCTGGTGACATCTCTATTCCTTGGGGACATGTCTCTTGCAAAACATGATCGTAGGAGAGGCAACATGCATTTGTAATCACAGACATGCATTAATTCAAGTAAGGTTCATGCATAATGATTTCTATCATCCACGCATCATCCTAATTTCAATAGGAATGATCTCGAATGATGATTCCAATCTGAACGCATGAGCGTCATGGATGTGTCAAATGAGGGATCCTTCAATCTGAAAGGACTTTTCACTCATCCTCTTTACAAGGGGCTGTTTTATCCTGACCTTTGATGCAGGATCTTGACAATCATTCTATCTCACCATCGTCATGCCAGACAAGGGTTTGAGCAATCTCGCAAGTGGTACGACCTTACCAATCTGAGGGGTCTTTAACAAGGACCGTATTGTCGGCTTGGTCAATGGCTTAACAAAGGGGACTCTTTGAGTCGAAGCTATTGAAAGATGACATTTCGCAACTGTCTTGGGATTTACAAGTCAAGAAACACACGAAATGAGGCAGAAATTATCTTACTCGCACTTCTTCAAGCGATGCTTTCAAGCATGTAAATTCTTACGTTAATTCAAGTGCCCTAATCTGAAGAGACTTTGCAATGGACGTAACGTGGGTTCGGTTCATAGGCTGTGAAATGAAAAGATTATTAGGCTCAAAAAGTGTTTAGAGGGTCAAAGTTGGTGATCATTTTGACATTTCCACCACTTTCCATCTCCACTGTCGAAGATTTTTCCTCATCAAATCTCCATTGATTGCAACAGCATTTAAGTTTTAGTGCCGCCTTGTTGGGGATACGACTCATTATATCAAGAGTTTGATTATTTATTTATTTTTATTTTTTTTGGCATTGGCCTTACTTTTACTAGGCACACTGCTTTTTCATGCCCCATTTTTTGCACTTATTTTCCTTGAACAGAGTCTCCATTTTGTCAGCATTATAGTTCATGCTACTTGAATGTTTTTGTCTTACCCCAGTGTGGGGGATGATCACCAACTGGGTTTTATATGAAATGAATTCATAAGCTCAAGTGGGCTATGCAATGGATAAAAGTGTATAGGATAGAGAAATAACTGCTCTTCAACATCCTAGGGCATTTTAAACTATCGCACGAGTTACAATGCGAAGGCAATACTCGAAGATTGATGCAAGTTTGAGTAAGAAAATTCCTATCATTCATCTCAAATTTTGTCCCAATGTGAGATGATCCTTGACAGGGATGATTTAAAAACTCTTCACGTGTGTGGACTCAAAGAGCTAAACGATGGGTATACCTGTAGTGTTTCAGGTAGAGGAAGAAATTGCCTCTCATCACCTTGGATGGCGTACCCTTTGCAAGATCACCCTTTTTCATGCGGTCATGGAATTTTTCCACACAGCTCACTGGGGATTAGTGTATGAAAAGTGTATAGAATAAGGCTTGCCTTTCATCATTCCAAGGTATTCCATTTGACACATTCAATTTATCTCACACAATTCATCAAGAAAGAAAAATGCAAGATTTATGACAAATTTGAACAATTCAACTCATTGAGGCATTTTATTCATCATAGAAATACTTGCAGTTCATGACATGACACAGCAAATTCTATCATAGGTAATACTTTTTGACAGCATCAGAATTAACTGGAGTGGAAAACTCACGACCATCCATTTCTGCCAAAATCAGGGCACCTCTAGGAAGTACCTTCTTCACCACATATGGGCCGCCATAATTCAGGGCAAACTTGCCCCCAGGATCTAGAAAAATCGGCAACAGCTTCCTCAGAACAAGATCATTTATCTCAAAATGTCTCGGTCGTACCTTTCGGTTGAAGGATCTGGCAACTCTCCGCTGATAAGTTCGGCCATGACAAAGAGCCTTTAGTCTTTTCTCATCTATCAAGTTTAACTGCTCAAGTCTTTGCTGCATCCATTCAGCCTCAGACAAGTCCACTTGGGATAAAACTCTCAGAGAAGGAATCTCCACCTCCACGGGCAGAACTGCTTCCATGCCGTACACCAAAGCAAAAGGGGTTGCCCTAGTAGAAGTGCGGATCAATGTCCAGTTTGCCATTAGTGCGAAAGGTAACCGGTCATGCCAATCTCGATAATTCTCGGCTGTCTTAGCCAAGATCTTCTTAATGTTCTTAGTAGCTGCTTCAACAGCCCCATTCATTTGAGGGCGGTAAGGGGACGAATTCAAATGCTTGATCTTGAACTCGCTGAACAACTCGTCAACGAGTTTATTGTTCAAGTTCGTCCCATTGTCGGTGACGATTGCTTCAGGGATGCCATAGCGAGCAATTATGTCACGTTTGATGAACTTCACAACATTGCGGGCGGTGACATTCACAAAGGATGTAGCTTCGATCCATTTGGAGAAATAGTCTATCGCCACCAAAATGAATCAATGCCCATTTGAAGCCTTAGGATTGATTGGGCCAATCACATCAATGCCCCACATCGAGAAAGGCCATGGCTTGGAAAACTGATGCAGCTCAGTTGGAGGAACATTTATCTTATTTCCATGAATCTGGCAGTAGTGACAACTCCAAACATGTTGGATGCAGTCACTTTCTAGTGTGAGCTAGTAGTAGCCTAATCTCATAATCTTCTTAGCCATCATGTGCCCATTCATGTGAGGGCCACATATCCCTTCGTGCACTTCTTGCATGATTTGAGCGGCTTCTGCTGTCCCCACACATCGCAACAAAACTGAATCATAGGATCTCTTGTAAAGATTCTCACCACTGACGAAGAATTTTGAGGCCATCTTCGTGATGTACTTCCTATCAGCGGGAGTGCTTCTTTCAGGAAATTCCTGCCTTTTAATGTAGTTCATGATATCGTAATACCATGGTTTTCCATCAGGTTCTTCAGTTATGATCATACAAAGAAGTTTCAAAGCAAAGAAAACTTCTATTTTCAATGGCTTGACTTCTAATCCGTCAGCGGCTTGCAACATAGATGACAAAGTTGCGAGTGCATCAACAAATTGATTGTGAGACCTTGGTAAGTATTCAAACGAAATTTCTTTGAATTACTTCACGAGACCTTCTAGATACTGGTGGTATGGGAGCAATTTGGCATCCTTGGTCTTCCACTCACCTACAGTCTGCAGTATGATTAGTGCTGAATCTCCAAATACCATTAACTTGGCCACACCCATCTCGATTGCGGTTTGAAGTCTGAGGATACAAGCTTCATACTCGGCCACATTGTTGATGCATGGGAATGTCAATTTTGCAGCTACCGAATAGTGTTGTCCATCCGGGATATCGTAACCGCCCCCGTACTAGAACTGCACAAGTTTACGCTCCATCGAAGAACATCTTCCATGAGTCTTCATTTACACTCAAGACACGGTCATCAAGGAAATTGTCATCGTCGTTAGAGGCGCCTGAATTCTCGGCCAATAGATCAACGATCGCTCGACCCTTAATCGACTTTTTGTGGCATGAATTGCACATCAAATTCGAAATCAAAATTTGCCATTTGGCCAACTTACCCACTGTAGGCTGGCCGATCAAGTAAGTACTTGATGCGGTCGTTCTCTATCACGAGAAATGTCTGGTAATGCAATGTGTATTGACGCAATCTATGCAATACCCATACCAATGCGGCACAAGTCTTCTCAACATCATAATACTTCAACTTTGATATAGTGAACTTCTTACTTAGATAGTAAATGGCTCGTTCTTTTTTATCAAGAGGACTTTCCTGAGCCAACATTGCACCCAATGATTCACTATGAATGGTGAGGTAGAGAATCAAGGGATGCCCCGGTGATGGTGGGACAAGAACTAGTGGATTCATCAGGTACTGCTTCAACTTGTCGAATGCCTCTCGACACTCGTCATCCCAGTTGATTCGTGCATTCTTCTTTAGGAGTTTGAAGAATGGCTTGGCAGTTTCAGATAGTTGAGAAATGAACCGGGCTATGTAATTCAGTCTTCCCAAAAGACTCCGAACTTCTTTCACCGTTGATAGAGGTTGTAGCTCGCATATGGCCTTAGCCTTAGATGGGTCGATCTCAATCCCCACGCTATAATGAATCCAAGTAATTTACCGGATGTTGTCCCAAACACGCATTTAGCGGGATTTAGCCGAAGCTTGAATTCACGAAGTCGGTCAAACAATTTCTTCAGGGTTTCCATATGGCTTCTTCCAGGCCGGGTCTTTGCAATCATATCATCAACATAGACTTCAATCTCCTGATGCATTATATCATGGAATAGTGTTACCATGGCTCGTTGGTAAGTTGCCCCTACGTTCTTGAGTCTGAAGGGCATGACCTTGTAATGAAAGGTCCCCCACGGGGTGATAAATGCAGTCTCCTCCTTGTCTTCCTCTTTCATCCTTATTTGATTGTATCCGGAAAACCCATCCATAAACGAGAATAGTTCGAATCCGGCGGTACTATCCACGAGGACATCAATGTGAGGGAGTGGAAAATCGTCCTTTGGGCTCGCCTTGTTCAAATCTCGATAGTCAACACAAACTCGAACTCAAACTCGACCATCCTTCTTCATTACTGGCACAATGTTAACCACCCATTCAGGGTATTGTGAGACTTCAATGAATCCCACATTCAGAAGTTTCATCACCTCCTCCTCTATCTTCTTCGAGAGCTCGGGCTTAGTTCTCCGCAGTCTCTGCTTCTTAGGTGGCACGTCCAGATTAGTAGGCAAGCAATGTTCGACAATCGATGGGTCTAAACCAGGCATGTCAGCATAGGTCCATGCAAAGACATCCTGATATTCTTTCAATAGGTGAATTAGGCGCTCAGCTTCGTCTTTAGGGAGATTTGCCCCAATTTTAACTTCCTTAGCTTCTTCAGCGTTACTTAAATTAATAGTGACAGTCTGCTCGGATGTGAAAGCCTTGGCTTTTTCATGTTGTTCCCAGCTTCGCTGCACCTCAATGGAATCTTCAATCAAGTCCTCGAGATCATCAATGTCGGCATTTGTTGCATTGGGTTGGACCATTTCCATACCTTTGTATGCCACAAGACTATTCTCTTGTGGGCCAGAGCCCATCTCCTCCGGAGGTCCTTCATCAATAGTCCCTATGAAGACGTCATCGAAGAGACTAGTGATTCCTTCCAATGCATCTTCAGGGTTTTCTATCTCCGAGGGTGTTGGATCATCCATGCCACCCCATCCATCGGGGACAATGTCGCGGGGATCAATGTAGAAGCTGGGAGGAGCCGAATACTTCACCAGATAGTCGAATTTTCTGCTTGGCTGCCCTAGGGTGTCCATTACTTCTGCTTCATTCTGCATCATTATCGGAGGACCAGGGAATGTCTCGCGAATGTTTGGGGGTAATGGGTTTTGCCTTCCTTGCCCTTGGTCAGGTGGCGGGTTCCGCCTTTTCTGTCTTCGTCCTCCAGAATTTACCCCACCTCTTCCATGGTACCCTAACCCAGCAGCACGAGACCTCTGAGGGGCTTCAATGGGGTTTCGAATTCCCTGACCATTTTCGCCAAGGCCTCTACCAGGAACAAAACCATTCCCAACCATCACCCTTCCCACCATAAGGGCAGCATTTGAAACTTGTATGGTGGGCACCAATTCAAATGAGTGGTAACTTGACTCGAACTCGGAGTCTGGCTCTACATAGGGTATAGCTGTCTCATGGTAGATTCGATGATCCTATTCGCCATAGACGGTGACCAATTTCCCTTGATCACGAACTTCACAAACTTGATGCGAGACTTGACGGTATAGCTCCCAAAGAGTATGAATCCGGGGACGACCCGAAGAAAGTTGAAGGCAGTAGGGATATCCATTACTTGGAAGGGAACATTGAAAACCATTGGCCCTATTTGCACATCGAGGTGAATCTCCCCAAGCACCTCCTTCTTCGTGCCATCAAAAGCTCGCACAGAAGTCTTTGCGGCATGTATCTTGGATGGGTCTACCTTGCGGCGATGAAGAGTGGCCAGTGGACATATGTTCAAGGCAGACCCATTATCAATGAGCACTCGAGACACATGAGAAGTCTTGTGCTTGACAAATATATAAAGTGCTTTGTTATGCCCCATACCCTCAAGAGGGAACTCCTTATCGCAAAAAGCAATCATGTCCTTAAGAATGATCGATCCCACAAAACCTTCTAACTTGTCCGCCTCAACCGTCTCCGGCACATGAATTTCACTTAGCACCTTCATCAGTGACTTTTGATGCACAGGGGATGTAAGCAGGAGTTTGAGCAAAGAGATCTGAGCGGGCATCTTTCGTAACTGTTCGACCACCTTATACTCACTTGCTTTGATCACGGCTAGAAACTCCTTAGCTTCTTCATCGGTGACAGGTTTCGCGAGCTGAGCATTGGCTTGAGGATAAGTCCGACCAGACCTTATGACGAGGTCAACATCTAGATCATAGGACCAGGGGACCGCCTTATTGTTGACATATTCATACGGCTGAGGCATTTCAATCACTCTCTCTCCATCGGATGCATCTTCAAGTGGGGGCATGTCCAGGAGCGAAGGATCAACTTCTTCCTTATCAGTATTGAGCGCAGCTTGCTCCTCCTCCCAATCAATAATGATGTGGAAAATAGTGGAAACTATGCAGTTATGGTTAGCATAGACGATGATGCCGTCATCCACCATCCAGGTGACTCTTTCCTTCATCAGTGACACAGGAACATCCTCATGATCTGGATAATATCCAGCTCTCACCAGCCTATTGTAGGCATCTGCCACATGCACCTTTGAGTTCTTGATCCGACCGACTTCAGGCTCCAAGATAGCATTGATTGTACCCTCATGCTCTGGTAGTGGATTCTTCTAAACGTTCGGCCGAGCAGTTTGAAATGAGAAGGCCTTCGTGTCCAAGAGGTTTTGGATCTTGTGCTTGAGGGTGAAACATTCATCAGTTGAATGCCCCAGTTCACCGCTATGGTAGTCACACTTCTTCATCAGGTCGTAGCCTCGAATACTTTCACGGTTAGGACGCTTCAGTTCACTAGTAAGCAAACCTTTCTTTCTTAAGATTGTCAGCACTTGGGATGGAGATCCGGGGAGAGGAGTGAATTGCCTTCTTGCTTGGCCGAATGATTGACGGCCGGCGGTTTGTTGTTGCCCTTGATTCATCTGGATAGCCGGGGCACGATTGGTTTTTTCTTGGCCATAAGCCACATTCACGTCTACAGTAGCTTCTTTCTCTTTTTTGACAGAGAATCTTCTATTCGATGGTTCAGTAAACCATCCTTCGCTTATCCCCATCTCGATTTGTTCTCCCACGGGAATAAGCTGATTGAAGTTTTCAACGTACGTGCTGGCCATTTGGTTACGGAACTCAGACGGGAGGATTTTGATAAACAACTTCATCAACTCCTTGTCAGTAGGCTCAGGAGTGATTTGAGCTACCAGATTTCGCCATCTCACGACATACTCTTTGAACGACTCGTTCCTCTTTTTCTCCATCCTCTCAAGATCCTCTCGGGAAGGTGCAATATCCATGTTGAACTTGTACTGCTTGAGAAATGCGTCAGCCACTTCATTCCAAGTGTCGAGAAGGTTCACATTCTTCATGACATACCGGTTCGGTGCGTCCGGGCCAAACTCGCATGGAACGATTGGATCATGAGGGGCTCGTTCTTGACATATTGGGCCATACGCACGTAGTACATTTGCAAATGAGCTTTTGGGTAGGAAGTACCATCGTACTTCAAAATCTGGCATTTTAAACTTCTTTGGCATCTTGACCTTCTCATACACAGATAGGTCGAACGAGAGTAAATTCTGTGACTCTTGCAGTTGTTTCAATTTTTCCTCCAGCTTTGTGAAGCATTCATCATGCTCCGCCTTAGGGATGTTGTCAAGCTTAGCCTTTTGCACCTTGATCGGCGAAGGGTCATCTTCTAGGTCAAGGATATCGTCATCACCTATTTGGGCTTTGTTTGCCTGCTTTGGACGACTATCTCAGGGAGAGCAGGTGCAGGAGCCGGATTCACTCGGAGGGATTGGATTTGAGTTGTTATAAGCTCCATGGAGGCGGCTAACTGTTGGAGTTGACCTTCCATAGCGGAGATACGATCACGCATTTCGGATTGGTCGGCCATTCTAGCTCTTAATCGCGTAATAATAGGTGAGCGTGGAGGATCCGTTATCACCTAATTGATAAAATATGAATACACATAAGCACTTTATATAAAATAATGCCGGTCCAGGACGAAAGTCTAACTGCTTTTATTCATTAATGAAATTGTTTGACATTAACAATGTAAAGAAACTTGTAAGGCCCTAGACAAATAAACTAATCAAGTAAATGACTCAACTTGCTAAACATTAAGCTAAAAACCAAATAGGTTCAAGCCATTTTATTTGGCCCGATCTATAAACACATGAGAAGCCAACGCTCGACGTAATTGCCTCTTCTCCTTAGCATCCTTCTTGGCTTGCTTCTCAAGTTCTTCAATCTTCCTTTTGTGACGATTAAGCTCCGCTTGCCGAGTGGGCTTTTCGGTCACATCTGGCACCTTTGGGAGATACTCGGTCGGGATCTTGTGCTGACGGATGTATCAAGCCGTGGCATAGTAAGTCTTTTCTTTCCCCTCAAGCTCATCTTCAGGCAAGCTCAACTTTTGATTGCAACATGCGAGCCAAGCTCGTTCGATGCAGCAAAGCTCCCTTTTGTGATCACCATCCTTGGCAGTGAATCAAACTTGGAACAAACCCAACTTGAGAGGGGGTGGTAGGTCCTGAATAACTCGATATTGACGGGCCACTCGGAGTTGGTAGTAGGAAATGGCACCGGTGATCCCCAATAGCTGGATCGGCTCATTATCGCCATGAGAGAGATGTGCCTCGGAGACTTGGAACCATTTAGCATGCCATAGGGAAATCCTAGTATTCGGATTTTTCAACAATTTGATCCATTTTGAGTAAGAAAGATTTGGAGTTCGATCTTGATGGTTTTTAAATACCTCGATAGGGTGATGAGAATCAGTGACATTAATAATATTCATGTGAATATCGATCTTACTCATATGAGAAAAGAACTAGATTTGTAAAAGTTCAATTGATGAACGAAAGGTTTTATTTTCATCTTCCTTAAATCGGGTGAGTGACAAAAATGTTTCAGCTAGAATAGTGTTGACAAAACTAATCCTAGCACACACTTGTTTGACCACCCATGCGACAGAAGGATTAATAGTGCCTTTATGAAGAGGAAAAACAATAAACCCGAAGAAAGCTAGGAGGAAGATCCTACTTTTTAAGAGAGTGTTAGCACTAGCAAAACTCTTATCTAGGAAGGAAAAATGACATGCAAGACAATTATCTTTCGGCACTCTTTTTATCAGATTCTTATCCATTCTAAGAAAATCAGACAAAATCGATTCTGGTTCTAATACAAGGGGTGGATTCATTAATTCCAATTCCAAAGGTTTTCCTATGGCAATGCTATATTCTTCCAGAGTCGGTGTCAGCTCGTGCTTACCAAATATGAATGTTGATGTTTGGGGACACTAGAAATGAGCGAGTGCTTGCATGATGCTGCTTTGGACATCGATGTCGAGGAGGGGAACAAGGCGTCCAAGCCTACCTTCCACATAGCTTTGACCATCGTGGCCTAGACGATCCCACCATGATTTGAGTTCAACCTTTGGTGCAAGCACAAATCGAATGTCGAATCTTCCCATTGTTTATAGACCGAGACTAGACCAACCTAATGTCATGGACCGACCAAAGGCATAATAAAATAAGTAAATTGCAAGAGTAAAGGGTAGAGAGCTTACTTTACCAGACGATTAAAGCAAACACATAGACAAGCACATGAAATGTGGGGTTCGATTTCTAACTAGGAAGGCTAAGCAAAGTGGAGTTAAAAGGGTGGGATGACTTAGTTGCAGCCTTGCATACTAAGTCAAGTCCTCCTAACTCCGGCTCAGTCAAGAATGATACCCCAATGCGACGCAACCTCATGGGCAAAGGTAAACATTCTTGACACCAAGAAAAACTTTCGGGATTAAGTTGGGCAACCTCTATTACGTGGCCTCGCGGTCAAAGTCGTATCCAACTCAATACCATCCTAAATATCCTAGTGCGGCCCAGGTCCGGCGGCAAGTTGTGTGTGCAAAAGTGTAGTGTAAATGCAAAGCATGCACAACAGTTTATAGCAAGCAACACTTCATATGTGCAAGTAAACCATTCATTCCTACACCTCCTACAAAACAAGGGTTAGCAAACACTTCCCCTTATACCTCCCAATCTGCAAAAACATTTAACACCTTAAATGTTAAGGACGTACCTGAAATCCTTGCTGCCAAACAAAAACATTTTTCAAAAAAGAAAATTGGCCTAAGTCCACTAAGAGTTTCAACTCAAGTCTCCAGTGGAGTCGCCAAGCTGTCGCGACCAAAATTTTTCGGGTGCACCACCTAGGCTTTGGCTAATGGATTGCTAAGCCTAGACTTAGCTCGGGCTCTCCCAAGCCCATACCAATTCGCGACTTAAGTTCAAGTTTTTATCATGCAAGTGGATTTTATCTAGGAGTCGCCACTAATTTATTTTTGGTGGGTCGATTAGAAACCCAAGTAAAGTAACGGGAGATATACTTTACTCCTACGAACCAGAGATCATGGGTACGGGGACTTGGTTACACTAGATTTCTCTAATGCCCTTTCGGTACCATTCTTTTATTTTCAAAAATATTTTTGCAAGCAGCTTAAATTGATTTTAAATCTATTTCCCTAACATATGAGGTGATCATACGGGTGCGCAATCCACCAAATTAACACCAAGATAAAACAATGAATAAATTGCTAAACTTACCTCAAAGTAACGAAAGCACCTGCAATGTTAATTAAAATCCACATCAACAACCCTAGATATGGTTTCTAATTAACACGCAACTTTTGTTTTGTTTTCACTTAATTAATGAAAATCATGCAATATGCAATGCAATATTAACTAAATGACCTAATTCAAATGACATGTAATTTCTAATTAAATGGGCCTAGCAAAAATACTAAATGGCATACATCTCAATGAATCTAACCCTAATGACGTGCATATGAATTTTTTCTTTTCTTTTTCCTTAAAATAATGCAATCTATCCTAGAGATTGAAACTAATTTATTCTAAGACATTTTTTGTATTTTTTATGAAATTCGGAATTAGAAAAATGTGAAAATTATCTAATTAGATTAAGATCCTATTCAATTTGTATTAGGAATTAGGTTGAGCTAAATCCTAATTTAAACTAAAATATTATCTTAACCCAAATAATCCTAAAATGCAATCTATTTAAGAAAATGCCTAAACTTATAATAAATTAAGAAAAATATTATCTAAAATTAAACTAAGTGCAATTTAACCCTAATATGCCATGACGTGCAAAATATGCCCCCTAATTCTACATGACATATGCATGATGATTTTTTTTTTTTTTGTCTTTTCCTTTTTTCCAAAATTAAAATCTAACATGCAATTCAAATAATAATAAAACTAGCATCCTAACTGAATGTACTTTTTTGCTTTTTTTTTTTTTCATGATTCAAAATAAAATTCCTATTCTAAATATGCAAGATAATAAAAAAACAAACCTAATCCTAATTCGAACATTTTTTTTTTTTTTCCTTTTATTTCGAAATTAACAATTGCCAAATAATTAAACATGCAATTCAAGTTAAAAAAAAAACTAGCAACCTAAATTAATTGATTTGATTTTTTTTTTTTTTTTTATTTTTTATATCAAAAATTCATGATAAATAGAATGTTTAGCCTAAATATGCAAATAACCCTAAAACATGCAATATTCTAACTCAAACATATTTCAAGATAAATAAAGCAATGAAGTCCATTCAAAATTTCCCCAAAAAAGATATCACACATCGTTCAGATCAAGGGATAATATTTCGCTAGTAAAATCGATAAATTGATCTTAAGCCTTAAAGATAAAAATATCAATTTTATTCCCACTTGATTAATTATTTCATCTAAAGCCTTATAGATGAAATAAAAAACCTTGGCACGGTTGTGAATTAGGTGATATTGGGATTTTCAATTATGCATAGGGAAATATTTCAAATAAAAAAAGCAAGATATAAAAAGATAATAATAAAAAAATAAAATAACATAAACTTGCCTAATAAGATAAAGCAAAAGTATCTAATTCGATTTTTTTTCTTTCTTTTTTTTTTTTAAAAAAAAAGGAAAAAGCTTGGCCGCTAGTTCGGGACTCCGGCAAGGATGAAGACACGCCGACTAGGGTTCCGGTGAAAGTTCAGCAGGCACCGGCAGCAAGCGATCGGTGAGCAGGTTGGCACGGGGCGGCGTCGCGGGCTGAGGAGGGATGTCAGAGCTGGGTGCGAGCGTCGCAGGCGGTGGGTTCGGGCAACTGGGATCGGCGGAGGGGAGGCGTCACGGGCGAAGCTCGGAGGTCGACATTCGAATCTGGACCGACTACCGTCGAGGGGGCCACAAGCGCGAACGAGGAGGCAGGGGCGGCGAGCCGACTCGGGATCCGCTGGGTCACGAGTTGCAAGCGGATCGAGGGCGAGATCGGCGGCAGAGCAGCAAATCGGGGAGCTAGGGCGCTGCAAACCAGTGACGGCGGAGGTGGCGTCGGGCGGCGCAAGCTTCGGCGTCGAGGCTGCGCAGAGGGCGAGCGGTGACGACGGAGTGTCAGTGCGGCACGACCTTCGGGCATCAGGGCCGCCGAGGGCGAGCGACGACGGCGAGACCGGCGTAGGCGCTCGCGGACAGAGGCCGACAACGGTGGGCACCAACGGCGCCGGCAGCTCTTCGGGGAAGATGAACAGTCGCCGATTAGGGTTTCGGGATTTTTTTTTTTTTTTTTTTTTTTCGGCTCGACGCCGCACACTCTCTTTTTTTTCGAAATTCTACTCTAAAACAATCAACCTTTCACCTATTGCTCTCAAAATTTGCCGGCCGTTTTTCTGTACCCCATCACACCTTTTATAGGGTAAAAAAATTGAATCCTTATTGCATATTTCGTTTCCAATTTTGCTCATGCAATATTCTCTTTTGCATTTTCCGCATATTCCATCCAAAAATAATTCCCTTTTCACGCAAAATACACCCCCCAGTGTATATTACCTGAATATGTGAAAAATCCTCCTTTCACCGGCGGCCTAAAATAAAATAAAACAAAATAAAAGTAAAAATAAAATGTTTCTAAACTATATGCCATGTGTGTTTTTTTTTATTCATTTTTTTTAAATCAACCCCAAAAATTTAGGTGTCAATAGGGAACAAGTGGGTTCTCAAAATAAAGCGTAAAGTTGATGGCTCGATAAAAATGCATAAAGCTCGCCTTATGGCGAAGGGATATAATCAACAGTAATAAATTGATTATGAGAAAACATTTTCTCCTGTAGTGAGATTTACCTCGATTCGCATTATTCTGGCAATAGTGGCAAGTATGGATCTTGAGTTACATCAAATGGATGTAAAAACTACTTTCCTCAATGGAGAATTAGAGAAAGAAGTATATATGGAACAACCTGCTAGTTTCAATATGGAAGGCCAAGAAGAAAAGGTATGTTGACTTTTGAGATCGATATATGGCCTTAAGCAGTCGTCGAGACAATGGTATATACGTTTTCATAATACCATAATGACATATGATTTACAATGATTGATTAGGATCATTGTGTGTATATCAAAAGATCTAAAGATCAATTTGTGATCATATCATTATATGTTGATGATATACTAATTGCCGGAAGCAATATGGAGTTTGTTAATACTGTCAAGAGTTGGTTATCTTCCAACTTTGAGATGAAAGATATGGGTGAGGTTGCATACATTTTTGGAGTTAAGATTTCAAGAGATCATTCGAAGAGGTCATTATCTCTTTCGTAAGAAACATATATAAATAAGGTTCTTGAACGATTTCGTATACAAGATTGTAAATCCATAGATACTCCTATTGCAAAAGGTGAAGGATTGAGTCATAGACTGTGTCCAAGGACTCCATAAGAGAATGAACAAATGAAGCATGTTCCTTATGCTAGTGCTTAAGGGAGCTTGATGTACGCTATGATGTGTACAAGACCTGACATATGTTTTGCAGTTGGAATGGTGAGTAGAAACCAATCCAATCTAGGTCAAGCACATTGGAAAGCCGTTAAAAGAATACTGAGGTATCTGAAGGGAACTGCTGATTACAAGCTGAATTACCAAGGAAAGGATCTGCGACTTGAAGGCTATTTAGATGCTGATTGGGGAGGAGATTTAGATGAAAGAAAATCTACCTCTGGTTTTGCTTTCTTACTGAACAATGGCGCCATATCTTGGAGCAGTAAGAAATAAACGTGTATAGCCTTGTCCACAATGGAAGCTGAGTTCGTGGCATTATCAGCAGCAGTACAAGAAGGTGTTTGGCTTAAGAGATTTTTGGATCATTTAGGTGTTATTGGATATGCTGCAAATCCATTATTGGTTAACTATGATAGCCAAGCAGCTATAGCGTACACCAAAGATCCAAAATATTATGGCAAGACCAAACATATAGATACCAAGTATAATTTTGTCAAGGATATAGTTGCACGAAAAGATATGAACTTACAATACATATCTACGCATAGAATGGTAGCAGATCCTATGACAAAGCCAATACCTAGAAATGTGTTTTGTGATCATGTAAAATCTCTAGGGCTGCATAGAGGCTGATGTACTGAATATTGTAATTTCCCTGAAGTGTTCACATTTAATGAATTTGCATTTTTTCATTATTAATGCCTATGAATCTTTGTTTGACGTTTATGCATCTTAATGCTCAGTGCATTATATAAAGTTGAGAAAGTATGTCGGACATATAAAAGATTAGCCTACTCACAAGGGTAATCGCCTCTATTTACTATGTGATAAATAGAGATGAGACGGTTTTTAAGCTTATTATCTAGGTGATAATTGAGAGCTCAAGCTTAAAATATATATGTCGCCTTAACTAAGTGTTAAGATGAGGACATAATATTTACTATGTCCGAAAGTAAAATAACCCATATATTTTACTTTGTCTATCTATGATGCCAGATGTGAGTTCTGATGAATTCTGTGAATGAGTAGATATGTGAACTCAAGTTAGACATTAGATATGTCTGAACTATCATCTGTACAGTATTAATGATGTAGACATACGCTTTATGGGAAAGGAGTTAATACTGTAATACGTATTTCATACTACGTATGCATGAGATGACCAATAAGAGTGGCAAAAGTTTGATCTCAACTTTTATGCCATGTGAGACTCTTGAGGAAAAGAGTTCCTCAATTTAGTGCCCTCATGACTCTTACTTATTCTTAAGATTTCTATTCAGTAATTGCTATCTTAGAATGTTGCCTATGATCATGAATTGATTCAATCTAATGGGATATTTCTAGAAAAGCAAGCTGAACTGAAATTGAGAGTTTGAAGGAAAGAGGAAAATCGAATTTGGAGAATTACATTCTAGTTTTGTATTCCCTGGTCGACCAATTATGACTGTCTTTGGGATAATCGTAATTGTGAATACAATATATCATTGTTTAAAAAGAGATCAAGAGAGATATAAATGTGATCGATCGATCTAGGGTACTGCATACTAAATATACTCAAAGTGTGATGCCTATTATGAGCTGCTATATATTCCTAACAGATGTATGGCAACGAGCTCTCAAAGTATGCTGGTCGCATGGATTATTCACCAGTATGAATGTTGCAGAGAGGTAAAGAGGATCATGTTCGGCCCACCATGTGCGAGTGGGAGATGATGGTTTTTTATTTATGTGTTGATGGGCCTAAGTGGGCCCGTCCGCCCATGTTGGGCCTAAAAGCTCGGCCCGCAATATAAGGGCTCATGGATGAAGGGTTGAGATATGAAGAGGTGTTACGTTAAGGGGATGTGTCTTTTGGAAAAGACGTTTTAAGAGAGAAAAGAAAAAGGGAACGTACCTTTTCAACGCACGTACGTTTTTCTTTTCTCCCTCTCCCAAAAGGAACGTAAGTTTTCTCCCCCTCGAAGCAACAGTACGCTCCTCGGTAAAACAGGATCAAGATTCTTCCTCAAACTTCAACATTAGTGTTTAATCTGCGGATAATAAGGTACGCTCGATTCCGTGGTGTATCTTTGATCAGTGATACATGTGATTCTTGGGCTCGTCTTCCGCATTCATTTTAAGGGTTTGATTTAGTGTCGAATCCATTTTAGGGAATCAGTTATTCCCAACAAGTGGAATCAAACCGAACTTGTAGCAAGATGGTTTGGTATTGGAGGTACGGAGGACTTTGCCCCTAGAGGACCCTTGTTTTTTTCAGCTTCTGGTAATTAGTGGCAGGGCACTACGCTTTGCTATTTACCAAAGTAACGAAGTTTCTTTGAAATACACTTGCGATAAAATATTCACAATCTTCAACGAAACATATTGCTTTTCACATGACAAATATAACATTATGCTAGATTGTCAAGGAAAAAAAAGGAACATGACAAAAAATTATTAAAAAGAATTGGAAATGGCCAGTCCGAATCTATATGCAATAAGATTCTCCTGGTCCTTACTTTAGACAAGCTTAAATAGAAGAAGAGGACACAAAATGTGAGATTCAAGAATGAGGATGCGGGATTCATGCAATTTTACACCGCATCTATCGACCTTCATAGCCTTGCCTGTTCTTAGCGTCTTTGGCACTATGAGGCGATGTCGCAAAAAATGGTGCTCTCAGGCTCAAAGCATTCGTGGTTTGCCATTCCTGCCTACTGTTGCCTGCACTTTGGGCCTCATTCAAAGCGCTTCAATCTGCTGCATGATATACCTGATATGGTTGTCTACTTTGCCAGTGGTTTTGGGAAATGTATGTTGAGAAGCACATCAATTGTGTTAGAAAAATCTCATGTTAGAGAATTGGTATGATATTGGATAGTTAATATCTCGTAGTTTGCTCATAACTAATTGATTTAAACTTTTGATTGAATGTAGGTGCAATTAGTTAGGTCGAAGTCTCGAACTTGAGCTCTTTCTTGGCAACTTCTCCAGGTAAAGGTGTGGGAATTGTACTACGCACTCCTAACAAATGGGCATCAAATTCAATGATTGATTAGTTGCCCACTCCCAATGCTATTGGTGCTTGGTGAATATTTCCATGAAGGAATCTCATAACCAATGCAGTTTCCACATAGCCTTCTTCGTTGAATTTGGCGAAAGAGACCTATGGTGAAGGTGGACGTTGTGGTGTAGCCACACAATCCCAATGGTAACCTTATGGTTATGTTTGAAAAGAGAAACACTGGGGATGAAGGTAATAGTCGTTGTTGTTGTTGTCACGTCCCGAACCTCGGGCGTGCGCACATCCCTCGGTGGTTGATCAAGTTGCGACGTTCCTAGGATTCATCACCAACCCAAATCGATTCATGCACATGCGGAAGCGAAATAACAATCTCCAGACAACAATCAACATGAGATAAAAAAGCAGGACAGTCAATTTCAACAAACCACACTTTATAAACAAACTGGTTTAAGTACACAACTAGTCTATATACAAGAGCCTAACTCCAAAAAGAAGAGTTACTAAGCCATCTAGGCACTAGACTCCTCATCCATGGACTCAGGGTCCACCACGACACCATCGGGAGTGTCGAGATCCATGGGGTGCGCTGCTTCCCACTCCTCGGACCCAACGGGAGGCCCGTCGAAACCCTGTAAGGGACCCTCCCGGCCCTCTTGAGGGAAGCCAATGAACCATGCTATGAATCGGTGAGGTACCAACTGAGGTAGACCCTCATCGACCCACACCACGGACTCAACTAGCTCCCAAGTCAGGGTGGTCCCGGGAATAGGGAGGAAGGTGAACTCAAAATCCATTGTCTGCGGAACCCCGTAACGAACATGACGCTCCTCCATCTAAAGACCTATAAAATTGTAAACCACGATGGGGTGAAATGATGTCTCAACGAGTCTACACCCTAAACCCCGATTAGGAAGGTAATACACCTAGAAGCAGCCTAATCACACATCACAGAAGACTTACCTCGCCTCAGCACCTCCCTGCACGTTAGTACAACTCATATAACATTTATATATGCAGTAAATGCAATAAATAACTAGAACACTTCACTTTCATAAATCAGTCAATCACAGGGGTCCTGATTATAAGACCAAATTGTCATGACACGTCCCATTCCATGCCACACAATTTTGTCCCATAATCAGGCGTAGCTATATCACTCATTCAAGCGTTCCAATTAATTACAACCCAACGGCCACGACCGACTCAACAGTCAGCGGTCATCCGGCATAACCATATGTCATCTCGCACCATCGAGCACGGCAACATCTACATCTACACGGCATTTCCAAAGGAGTATCGGCCCAGCCTCCACTACGACCGGCATCCGTTGACAAAGGACATTCCTGAAGGAGCATCGTCCGGCGTAAAAGCTCGTGATGGGTTCTCATAACGTTCACACGCACATCCAATCCCGGCCAAGGACATCGTGCTTTGCATTTAAATGCCTCAATTAAAATAATCCATTTGGCCTATTTTCTTCATATTAAAAACACCCAGTAAAATAATTGTGCGTGGATACACGATCAGATTGAACCATAAAATGCGATATTCTCACTTTTAAAAATCCCACAACTTTATATAGTACTTAAAAATATTGTTTTGTATCAAAACCCGACATCCAGTATTTTTCTAGTTAAATACCAAAATTCCATATTTTTTAAATAATAAATCAAAATTCACCAATCAGCATCCAATTGCACAATTTACCACTCAACAAAGCACAAGTCAACTACACCACAACGATCAGCACAAAATTCTAGCGACTGGCTATCCCGGTATAATTTCCACTAATTAATAAATAATTAAATAAATTACAAAATAATTAAATAGATGCAAAATAATTAAATAAATCACTAATTAAGCTATATACACTAATCTAACCACCTAATTGGACTAATTAAATTAATCTACCTAGGCTAGATGTACATAATCTACTAAACTAATTAATCAAATCAACTGACCACCTAATTGGCCTAATTAACTAATCTAATTTAACTAATTACACTAATCTAATTTAGCTTAATCTAACCCTTCCCTAAGCATCATTAACCTCCTAATTAAAGTTTAGAAAGTAAACTCACTGATTTAACGAGCCGATGAGTTCACGGCAACGGTGACGCGGAGGCGAGCAAGACTCGGGCCTAGGACGACACCAAAAGAGACAGGGAAAGGGCCGGAAAAGGCCCACGAAGCCCTCAGCCCAAAGCTGAGAGTTCGGTTCTGAGCTGGGCTGGATTGAAGGGAACCGAGGGCTCGAACGGCTGGACTAGCGCGGGAACGGCACAGCGGGACCAAGTGGTGATGGCAACAGCTCGAGGACAGCTACGACTGACCAAGTGGGCGGCGACGAGCGGCCAGGGCTGACGTCGAGCAAGCGCGGGACGCGACGGGAGGCTGGCTGGTCGACAGGCTCGAGCGGCTCGCGGGCGGTGCATGGCTGCAGCTTGGACGGCGACGCAAGTTGGGCAGACGGCAAAGGGCTTGGCTGGACTTGTAGCTTTGGAAATGGAGTCTTCAGCTGGTTGAAATGAAGAAGAAACTGAAGAAGAAGAAGAAGAAGAAGAAGAAGAAGAAGAAGAAGAAGAAGAAGAAGATAGAGTTGTAGCTGGAAAGGAGGGGGACAAGAGCCTTCAATGCTCACAAAAATATCCTAAACACTAGCCTTCAGCCTCATCCAACAGCCATTTCCCCTCAAATCTTCCCCAACAAGCCACGCTTTGATGCCCAAATGTTGTAGCCCCCATGGCCTACGAATTTCATGAATTCTCTCACCAATTTCACACCAAATCTCTCCAATTCAATGGCCAATAATGCCAAGGTAGGAGCCCACACCAAATTCTTGCATTCTCATCACCATTTGATCCAACTTGGAGGCAAAAAATTCACACAAAAATGGCCCTCCGAATTTCCTTATTTAAAATTGCCCAATTTTAAATTTTCGCCAAAAATCCGGACTCGTCGAAAATTTTTCAAAGGATGACTCAATGTTCCTAAAATAATTCGTGACACGCCAGAAATTTCGATTCCTGAAATCGGGTTCAATTTTATGGTTAATTTCAACCAGACGCGATTTTAGCGTGACCTAACCTACTGGGTAGCTTTTACGAATTTTTAACGCATTTGACCCATGGTCGATTATTTTCGATTCACATTGTGCATCTCTGACTCATAGGCGACTCTCGATTGTCATAAAAATCTCAATATTTCAAATATGGGCACAGGGTACAGAAACAACAGAAAAATCGGTTTAGTGCCGTTTGACATTAATTTTGCAATCAAGTGGAATCACCCACACTTTAATCGCATGCCTCTGTCAAACCGACTTATCTATGGTCTCTAATCGGTTTTAACGATGCTGTATTGACCATTGCAGATTAGCACGGTCAAGCAGTCGATTTCTGATTGGATTCTCAAGTCTATCGTGTTTAGTTCCTTAACGGCTTCACTTGATAGATTAGTTATCTTGTGAATGATCAAATCAGCGAAAAAAACTATAGACGCGTCGATGAAAAGCTCATTTCATTTCATCAAAAACAAGCTTGAAAATCAGGATGTCACAACTCTTCTCCTCTTATAAAAATTTCGTCCTCGAAATTTAAACCATTACAAGTCCTAAACGAAAGGTGGGGGGTATTGTCGTCTCATTGAGTCTTCACTTTCCCAGGTTGCTCCTTCTGTCCCGTGGTGTTGCCAGACCATTTTGACTAAGGGAACTGTCTTGGTACGTAGCACTTGCTCTTTGCGATCCACAATCTAAATTGGTCTCTCCACGTACGACACTCTGTCGTCAACGTCCAACTCCTTAAAATTCAGCACGTGGGTCAGGTTAGGTTCATACTTTCTCAACATCAACACGTGGAAGACATCATGCACTTGTGCCAGTCTTGGCGACAGTGCAAGATGATACGCCAAAGTCATTATTCTCTCTAGAATCTCAAAGGGACCGACGTACCTCGAACTCAGCTTCCCTTTTTTTGCCAAAGCGTGAAGTACCCCTCATTGGTGACACCTTCAGAAAGATGTGTTCACCAACTTGGAATTTAAATGGTCTTCGACGCTTATCTGCATTAGCTCTTCTGACGACTCTGAGTGGTCTTTAGTCTTTCCCGAATAATTGCAACTGCATCCACTGACTGTTGAACTAACTCTGGGCCGGTAATCTTCCGTTCTCCGACTTCATCCCAACAAACTGGAGTTCTGCATGCTCTTCCATACAACACTTCAAACGGTGCCATCTGAATACTCTGTTGATAACTGTTGTTGTATGCGAACTCGACTAGATGAAGCCATTCCTCCCAGCTTCCTTTAAAGTCTAGCACACAAGCTCGCATCATGTCCTCGAGGGTTTGAATCGTCCTCTTAAAATGGCCATCCGTCTGCGGATGATAGGCCGTACTGTACTGCAGCTTTGTTCCCAAAGCAGTTTGTAAACTTTTCCAGAAGGCTGCTGTGAACTTAAGGTCTTGATTAGACGTAATCGTCATTGACACTCCATGTAGACGTACTATCTGACGCACGTACAACTCTGCATACCTATCCAACGCAAAGTCCTTTCATACAACGATGAAGTGCGCCGACTTCGTCAATCTATCAACTACAACCCATATGGAATCATTACCCCTTTGACTCCTTAATATGCATATCACAAAATCCATTGTGATATGTTCCCACTTCCACTCGAGAATCTCCAGAGGTTGCAGAAGTCCTCTCGGCCTACAGTGCTGTGCTTTCACTTGCTGACACGTCAGACACTTAGCGACATGCTTGGCGATATCAGCCTTTATACTGGTCCACCAAAAGTGTTGACGCAAATTCTGAGCTGGAGGCCTATTCATCCCACCATGCGTTGCATTCTGCAGCGCATAACCTCTGTTCTAACCCATTGGTGGCGGCGGCGGTAGCTGAGATCCCATCGGCCTTCGAGGACAATCCCTGACTTGGTGACCCTGCTGGCCACATCTGAAACAAGCACCCATCCTAGAGTGGCACGGGGCCAATCCATGTCGCCTTATGTAGAAGCGACACATGTCATTCTAATTCGACGCCTGCTTGCCTATCCCACCCTTTCTGATGGGCGGAATCAGGTACCTTCCTCCGGTCATAGGCTTCTTCCCAAACCGGTTACCATCCATGTTCGAACCAAACCGTGACCTAGATAAGGCGGCTTGTTCGTTCAGGTTTTTCTCGATCAGCTGGGCCCGCTCATACAATTCATTGTTGTGACATCCTGAATTTCAAGCTCTGTTTTCGATTGAATAAGTTGGGCTTTTCATCGATGCGCCTATAATGCTTTTCTTTGAGTTGGCCACTCACGGGATAACTAACCTATTGGGTGAAGACGTTAAGGAATTTAAACACAATATCCTTGAGAATTCAACCAAGAATCGACTGCTCGACCGTGCTAATCTACAAGGGTCATTACAGCACCGTCAAAATCGATCAGAGACCAGAGATAGGTCGATTCGATAGAGGTATGTGATTAGTGTGTGGGTGATTCCACCTAATTGCAAAATTTCTGTCGAACGGCACTAGACCGATTTTTCTATCATTTCTATACCGTGTGTTCGTATTTGAAACCTCGAGATTTTCACGGCGATCGAGAGTCGCCAATGTGTTGAAGATGCACAATGTGGCTCGAAAATAATCGACCACAGGTCAATTGCACTAAAAATTCCTAAAAGCCACCCGGTAGATTAGGTCACGCTAAAATCGCGTCAGATTGAAATTAACCGCGAATTTAAACCTGATTTCAGAAATTGAAAGTTCCGTCATGTCACAATTCATTTTAGGAAGTCAATTCATCCTCCGAAAAATTTTCGGCTAGCCCGGATTTTTACGGAAAATCAATTCGGACGATTCGGAAATGAATGGAAATCCGGAGGGGCCAAATTGAAGGGAATTTTGGCCTCCTTAGTGAGCTATTTAATGAAAGGAACTTGTGGAAATTGTGGGGGCTTCCTCCTTAACAAGTTTGGTCACCAAATTGGAGAGATTGGGGATGAATTTGAAGTCCAAATTGAGTAAATTCGGAGCTTGGTTTGGGGGCTACAACTTTTGGCTTCAACTTTGTTATTTATGGGAGATTATAGGCAAGAAAGTAATTAGGGACAAGAGGGATAAGATTGGAGACTTTGGGGGACCAAACATTAATTGTATAAGATATTTTTGTTGACTTTTGGTCTTTTCTTCTTTAGCTTCCCGTGTATGCCTCACGGTCGACTCCCCCTCCGCAGCTTCTACTTTCACTTTTCTTCTTTTGCTCGAGTCTCTTTCGTTTTGTGTTCCTGCGAAGCCCACGCCAGCTCGCCTCTCTCCTCCATCCTTTCCCCCTCTTCCAGCCAACTGAACACCCCACCATCTTCTGTCTCCCTCCACCGAGAAGCTGCTCCATCGATTTTTCCCCAGCTTTGTCGCACGTCCTCCACCGAAGTCAACCATCTCTCCTTCGCTGACTCCCAACAGTGCTCCTCTCCACGTCTGCAACCCAACTCCACTCAGCTTCACATTTCAGCCCAGCAGCTGCCAACCGTCCGTGAGAAATCTCCACCGAATCAAGCTGCCCCTTCGTTCATTTCTCCTGTTGCTAGCAGCCCGCACATCTCAGTCCGTCTTTAGCCTCGTGCAATCTGCTTCAGCCCAACTTTGATCCAGTTCGATTCAAGAACAAATCTCAGCTTAGGCTGAGATTTGTTGGGCCGTTTTCGGCCCGGTTTAAGCCTCCGTTGGTGCGCCGAAAGTTCGAGTTTCGGCCGTTGTCGCGCCGCCATCACGATGAACCGGTTTTCGTACTAAACCGGTGAGTTTATGCACTAAACTCTAATTAGTAGACTAATGACGTTTAATAAGTGTTTAGATTAAATTAAGATTAGATTAGTGTAGTTATTAGTTTGTTTAATTTATTTAAATTAGTTAGATTAGTGAATTAAGTGGTTAGAACTTGTAGTTAGATAGTTGATTATGTGACATTGTAGTTAGAATGGTTAGGATAATTTAATTAGATCAATAGGTGGTTAGATTAGCAATTTTTAGCCTAAGTTTGTATTTGTTGAATTAATATGTATTTATTTATTTATTTTTGGAAATTATTTAATTATTTATTATTTTCCAGAAATTAGACCGGGATAGCCGATGACCAGAATTTTGTGCTGATTGTAATTGTGTGGTTAATTTATGCAATTGAGTGTTAATTTGTGCAAATTGAGTGCTGATTGGAAATTTGGTCAATTATTCCAAAAACTGTGAATTTCGATATTTATTCAGAAAATCCCTGGTGTCGAGTTTTAATACCGAAAATGGTTTTATATACTATATAAAATAGTGGGATTTTAAAAGAAGATTATGAATTTTTTGGATTCGATCTGACAATGTACCCACACACGACTATTTTCACCGCGTGTTTTTAATACGAAGAAAATAGGTCAGGCTCACCATTTTAATTGAGACATTTGAGTGTAATGCACGATGTCCTGGGCTAAGATTGAATGGTCACGTGTTGGTTAAGAGAACTCGTCCCGGGCTGTTAAGCTGGACGTTACCCTTATATGGGATGCCCCTGGACAACGGAAGCTGGTCGTAGTAGATTTTGGACTTATGCTCATTCGGGAAAGCCGTCTAGTAAAGACGTTGCAGTGCTCAATGGGGTGAGACGGCGCCTGGCTATGCCAGAAGATCGCCGAACAGATAGTAGGCCGTGCTATAAGCCGAGATCAAAACTAGGAACGCTTGATTAATTGAGTTGAACGCGCCGGATTATGGGACAAAATTATGTGGCACGGTATGGGACGTGTCATAACAATTTGGCCTTATAATCAGGACCCTTATGCTTGTTTGAAATTTGAGTGTGGCGTTCCAGTTGATGAGCTTGTTGCTGCTCATGTTGTTGTGGCTATTTATGATATGAATTGTGCTAACCTGCAGGGTGGATCTGAGACCAGATAAGTCTCTGTGATTGTGTGATTAGGATGCCCCAAGGCATATTACCCTCCTAATCGAGGTTTAGAGTGTGAAGTCGCTGAGATTTATATCTCACCCCTTCGTGGGCTCAATTCTTTTCAGGATCGTAGAGTGGAGGAATCGGAGTCAAGGACTAGAGAGCTTGGAGTAGTCCCTTTTTGGATCTAGACTTCTAGGCTTAGATCTTTTTGTAAACTTTTGTATATGACTCAGTGTGTATATAAAAGAGTGTTTTGTTTGTGAAACCATTTCCTACTTTTCTATCCCAAGCTGTTTACTGTCAAGGGATATTATTCGCTTCTGCATGTGCAATAAAATGAATGGGTCGGCGACGCGTCTTGGGACGTTGCAAATTTTATCGACCACCGAGAGATGGGCACGCGCTCGAGGATCGGGGCATGACAGTTGTTGTCCTTCAGGTTGAACGGTACTAGTGGGTCCTTTAACTCCGATCTGAGACCATCTCTGAACCTTCTTGCTTAGTCCACCAGATCCTTGATAAGTCTTGGCGCATACTGCGACAGTTCAGCGAACTTCGCCTCATACTAATCTACCGTCATCAGACCTTGACGGAGGTGTTGAAATTTCGCCATCTTTTGCTCTCGGGCACAATCCGAGAAATACTTGCCATTGAAAGCTTCGACGAAGGCGTTCCACTCTGGAACCACACTCTCGGGAAATACTCTGCCTCTGGTGGCTCTCCACCAGGTACTTGTGTTTCCCTACAACCGATACACTGCAAAGAAAACCTTCTCTTCCTCAGTGCACCTTAGCAGTGCAAATGCTTTCTCCAACTCTTGGATCCAGAGGGTTGCAGTCTCGGGATTCCCTACACCAGTGAATCTCAGCGGGTTCAACTTCAGTAACTGTTCGACAAGCTTGTGTATCGGCCTTTCTCCGACCACAACTCCAAGTTGGACTTCAGCATGTGCGGCAACAGCAGCACTGGCGGCAGTAGTAGCAGCGGCTGTAGCGGCGGCGGTAGTGGCGGCGGCTTGATTCTAGGTCTACTGCCCCATCAGATTTTCAAGAGTCTCGAGTGCTTGTACAATCCCATCGATTCTAGGATCGCTATGTGCTGCTACACCGACACCAACCTGCGGCGGCACTATCCTACTGGCGCTGGCCTGGGCCGGCACTCTTCCTCGGATACCGACCCTTGTCGGTGTCCTACCCCGAGTGACTGATCCTATCGTCCTCTTCCTAGGCGTTCTTTGCTCTGAGCGACCCATACAAAACAAGCTACCAATCAACTATCAATTACATGCATCAACATAATAAAAAGCCTTTCCTACTAACTATCCCATAACTCATCGCACCTTATCACTCCATACACTAACTAGCTCTAATACCACTCCGGGTGGGGATGTCACGCCCCGAATCTCGAGTGCGCGCACATCCTTCGGTAGTCGATCAAGTTGTGACGTTCTCAGGATTTGTCGCCGACCCAAATCAATTCATGCACATGCGGAAGCGAAATAACAATCTCCAGATAACAATCAACGTGGGAAAGAAATGCAGGACAATTAATTTCAACAAACCACACTTTATAAACAAACTGGTTTAAGTACACAACTAGTCTATATACAAGAGCCTAACTCCAAAAAGAAGAGCTACTAAGCCATCTAGGCACTAGACTCCTCATCCATGGGCTTAGGGTCCACCACGACACCATCAGGAGTGTCGAGATCCATGGGGTGGCTCGCGGGTGGTGCACGGCTGCAGCTTGGACGACGGCACAAGCTGGGCAGATGGCAAAGGGCTTGGCTAGACTTGTAGCTCTGGAAATGGAGTCTTCAGCTGGTTGAAATGAAGAAGAAATTGAATAAGAAGAAGAAGAAGAAGAAGAAGAAGAAGAAGAAGAAGAAGAAGAAGATAGAGCTATAGCTGGAAAGGAGGGGGGACAAGAGCCTTCCATGCTCACCAAAATATCCTACACACTTGAGTAGGAGCCCCCACCAGCCTACAGCCTCATCCAGCAACCATTTCCCCTCCACATCTTCCCCAACAAGCCAAGCTTTGATGCCCAAATGTTGCAGCCCCCATGGCCTACGAATTTCATGAATTCCCTCACCAATTTCACACCAAATCTCTCCAATTCAATGGCCAATAATGCCAAGGTAGGAGTCCACACCAAATTCTTGCATTCTCATCACCATTTGATCCAACTTGGAGGCAAAAAATTCACACAAAAATGGCCCTCCGAATTTCCTTATTTAAAATAGCCCAATTTTGAATTTTTGCCAAAAATCCAGACTCGTCGAAAATTCTTCGAAGGATGAGTCAATGTTCCTAAAATAATTCGTGACTCGCCAGAACTTTCATTCACGAAACCGGGTTCAATTTCATGGTTAATTTCAACCGAACACGATTTTAGCATGACCTAACCTATCGGGTAGCTTTTAGGAATTTTTAACGCATTTGACCCGTTATCGATTATTTTCGATCCACATTGTGCATCTCCAACTCATAGGTGACTCTCAGTTGTCATAAAAATCTCAAGATTTTAAATACGGGCACGGGTACGAAACAACAGAAAAATCAGTTTAGTGCGGTTTGACATGAATTTTGCAATCAGGTTGAATCACCCACACTTTAGTTGCATGCTTCTGTCGAACCGACCTATCTCCGGTCTCTAATTAGTTTTAACAGTGCTGTATTGACCATTGCAAATTAGTACGGTCAAGCAGTCGATTTCTGATCGAATTCTCAAGTTGGTCGGGTTTAGTTTCTTAATGGTTTCACCTGATAGATTAGTTATCTCGTGAGTGATCAGCTCAGAGAAAAAGACTATAGGCGCGTCAATAAAAAGTCCATTTCATTTCATCAAAAACAAGGTTGAAAATCAGGATGTCATAGTTGTAGTCCTCACAAAACAACAAAGAGGAGATTCAAGTTGAGATATATGATGCCGAGGTTACCTAATTAAGGGGGAGCAAACCTAATAAAGTCAGCAGTGTTGTGTTAAAAAAGTTTTGCATCAAATAATTAGTATGGTGTTTAGTTGTTAATATATCTTTTTTTTAGTAGTTAATATATCTTGGTTGGCGCCTAACTTATTGGTTTAAATTTTTTAGTGAAGATGGATTCAATTGGATATATTGATCGACTAAAACTTAAGCTCTCTTTTGGCGATCTCCTCAGGTGAAAGTATTGATTTTTTACTACATGCTCCTAACATTGTAGACTTCTCCAATGCATATACTCTAACATGCAAAAGTGTGAACAAACGGGAAAAAACACATATTGTCCATGGTTGACATAATACAATTTTCGAAATGCATAACCAGTTTGAGTCTTCACTAATATATTCTAGATAACATGCATGACACCACTATTGACACCCAAAATATGACTTGTTTAGCACAAGCACGTGAGCATCACATGAGGTTGGTATAGATGGTCATGTGCATACCATTTGGGTATAGCGTGCTAACTTATTGACGAGTATGGGGATTGATATATATCAATTGATAGTGGAACCCATTGACGCCACAAGTTTAGTTGTCAAATACGAAATGAATCACAGATAGTTGGTAATATGAATATTAGCAATATTTATTAAAAGAATGTCAATAAGCTATTATGAAATCTAAGATCGATAAGACCAAAGGCACATAGTTTTGGAGAGAACAATTACCATTTGAAAATCAAGTTGTCCGATGGATCAATTGACACTAGAGGCACAATTTTGGAGAGAAAAAATATTATTTAAAGACCAAGTCGTCCAATGGGTCGATTGAAGTTAGAGACACCTTTTTGGAAATTGGTAGTTATTGCCTAAAATAAAGACCATGGAGTATACACTAATAGGATAGCAGGACATCGGATTTCAGGGATGAGTACAGCGAAGTTTGATGAAGGTAAAACCGAACCAAACTTGAAGCATGATGGTATGGTATCAGAGGTCCGTAGGACTTTGCCGATAGAGGATTGACGTGTCCTAGCTTTAGCTTCTAGTAATTTTCCCTATGGCACTACGCTTTGCTATTTATGAAAGTAAAGAAGTGGCTTCGAAATACAATCGGAGTAAAGCAGCTACCATCTTCAATTAAACATATTGCTTTCTGAACAATAGAAACACTTGTTGCTAGAGTGTCAGGGAAAAAAGGTAACAGGACAATAGAGAATATCAAAAGAATACTGAAGTGACCAGTCCCAATCTATGTCGGATAGTGACTCTCCTACAGTCCTTGCTTTGGACAAGCTTAAACAAATGAAGGAGAACACAAAGCGTAAGATTCAAGGAAATAAGATGCATGATTCATGCAGTTTTAATCAGAATGCGCTCAAAGGTGTGATAAGTTCCGTGGATCAAAGCTCTATTGACCTTCATAGCCTTGCCTGTACCTCTTTGTTAGCGTCTTTGGCACAATGAGGTGATGTTGGAGAAACAAAGGTCTCGGACTAAAAGCGTTCACAGGTTATGCCTTAGGCCCCTGCCGTCACCTACACTCTTGGTCTCGTTCAAAGCACGCCGTTCTGCTAAATGACAATGTTTGTCCACTTGCTGGTGGTTCCGGGAAATGTATTCCTTCAATGCATATACTCTTGACATACAAAGTGTTAATAGAAAATGAAAATCATTGCATACCGTCCATGTTCAACATAAAACAATCTCAGAAATGCATTACCAATTCGAATTTTCAACAACACATTACAGCACATAAAAGGAGAGACCATGCATCATGCACAGGAAAGTTTTCTAGAGCCTGAGTAGAATGGATGCAAGATAAAGAGACTGTTACATATACCCACAATCATTTAGACATTTCAAATAGTTGATTAGGCATAACTTCTTAATAAAAGACCAAGTTCAGTTCCACTCTGGATCACCATGTTGCTCCCTACCGTGTGGAACTCTCCTGAAGCCCACGTGAGTGACCAAAACCCAAACGTGAGTCACAAATTCGCCCCCTGTGGTGAGGTACTTGGCATGAGCCGGTGTATTATTCGATGGAGCCACATACAACATCATTTCCGCCCAGAAGTCGGCCAAAACCATCCAAATCTGCTCTACCTCGACCACCTCATCCACAAGCTTCCTTCCTAGCCACGCGCCTTGACCCACGATGGTTTGTTCATTGTCAGGGACGCTCCTTAGCTTTCCAATCCTGTCGCCCATTGAAACCGAGGATCCCTCCAATAATTCCCTGGCTTCGCTGACAGCACGACTAAATATGTATTCGGTCCTGCAAGGGTGACCGGGCAGCAACCTTGGGGCGAAAGCAACCAAATAAGCAAGATATTTCGACAGCTTAGTCGCTATGCAAAAGTTGTCTCCCTGTTCTGGTTGAGGTTTTTCATGCTCACAGAAAGTGGTTGCTATGTGCCAGACCATTATAACATGAGCAGCTGTCTCGTGATCACATGCCCTTGAGAGCTGACCTAACACGCCATTGCGCGTCAAAGACGCTATCCCCTTGTCCAAATTGCTGGTACGATTACTCCCTATAGACAAAGCGATCGCCTTTATCACTTGCTTAGGCAAATTGGTGGGAGCAAGTTGTTTTTGACCGTCCACTTTTGGGTCTAGATAAGGAGCTGTGAATTTATTATATATACACTTCCATGGAGAGTAGCCATACGCTTCCAGGAGCGAGTATTGACGGAGTTGTCTTCCCCAAGGCTTCAGTAACCAAACTCGGCACATTATCTCGATCCACTTCCTAGCACACCTATTCTTTTGCCACCACTCATTCTGCACATACTTGCATATGTACGTCACCTTTGCCCATTCGGAGAAAATCATGATGCAATAATGTGCAAACCCGATGACAAGGATTGACATCATAAGCAAGATGGTTACAAAATTAGCCAAATCGTTACAGCTAAACCTTAGAAAATGATAAACCACTAAGTCGCAAGGTTCAGTTTTACCAAAGTAGCCTGAAATCAGAGGAGCAGCAACCACAGTGGTGAGTAGAAGCAATCTGCAGAGTGAACCACGCAGGTTGAGATTCACGGGATACTTGGTGGAGTAAATTGAAAAGAAATGCAAGTTCTACTTCGATGACTCTGAAAACTCGCTCATGACCATTATCTTCACAAAGCATATGTTGAATCAAGTCCCGTAACTTCTTGTGAGCTTCTTGGGGCAACGAATGGCCAGTGAATCTCATGCAGATGAACTTGAAGAGCGAAAAAGACAGGCAAAGATCCTTGAGTCGGCCTTCCTGGTCACCACTTCCACTTAAAAGCGTCCCTGTGCAACTCCAAACCTTCTCCACGGTGATAACTCCATCCATCCGCTCTTCTATCTTTTGTAGATAGTCCGGTGCATGCCCATCGAGCCACGGTGATTCCTTTGACTTGCATATCACCGGTAAGCACAATGAGTGCACCTTTGCCTCGTCTGGCAATCTCACCAAGTACCTGTACCCATCCATTGTAGCGGGATCTCCAGGGCCTGAATCGCGGCACTCAGCCCTCATGTAGTCTGCTATTAACTTGGAGTTCTTCTCCATCATAGAATTGCTTGCCAACATCAAAGCTCGTGCTCTTTCGTCAACTTTCACGAATAGAATGACGAAAAGAAACACTGCACACAATATTGGCATTGACTGGGTCACGTATGAAGCGATCATCCAACTTATCATGAAACATTTAGCAGCGGAGTCGACATTAAATGACTTCCACTGTTCAATGTCCTCAAAGCTGTGCGCAGTGTAGGAATCTGCGCTTCCAAGAGCCACCACCAGATAAGCCGCCCACACGGGGAAATGCGAACTGCAGAAAGGAGCGCTTTGGATAAGGCCAAGCGTGTACGCGATGATGGCGGGTGAAAGGGCATAGGCCCCGAATGCGATCAATGCTAATGCGCAGTTGCTGCAGCGTCGCCTGAACAACCCAAAGACCCCAAGAAAGACAAACATTGAAGCAGTGATGGCCAGCAAAGCCTCAATTCGCAGCACTCGGGTCCATCGACTTTCGAACGTCTCCGCCTGGTCGCAGCGCTTCCACTGATCTCGCGAGTATTTGGGGCGAAAATCAAACATGAAGTTGTCCATGATCATCAAACCTCTCTCAAGAGAGCGGAGAAAATGGTGCACCGATGCCAATGATGAAGGAGGATCTCTTATACTTCTTATACTGGGGAAGAGAGGATGAATGTGCGGTGAAAAAATACAGGTGATACTCTAAAGTCCCTTTTTACTGTTACAGCTTTGGCCGAGTGTCGAAAATTAGGAACTCCTGAAGTAAATTACTTTAGCAAAGCAATCTAAATCATTACTTAATTTTAGAGTAGTTATACAATGCATTACCAATATAAATATTTTTTTCTAAAAATAAGTATTATCCATTCTTTATTTGATGATTAGTAAGAGAACGAGAAGTTAAAACTCTCGAATTAAGGAGGGTTGAAATCGCTTGTTTAAAGTTACCTTTACATTAGTGACATATCCTAATTTTTGCTTAATTTTAAAGCACTTACACGACAATTGGGGTTGATTGTTGTGATAATTCTTGAAATACCCAAAAAGAATGGGCTGTATTTTCCTTATCCTCAAACAAAACATCTTATGCTAGGTTATATTAACAAGAACATCACCTACATGCAAATTTAAGTAAAACATAATGTAAGAGATTTCCATATGTATAACTCATAAACACGAGGTTTAGTGATGGAGGAAAACAAAATAATTTACTTTCCAAGTGAATACCTTGAAAATTTTTACGTTTATTAGATTGCACCGGCGAACAGAAGTGTCAAAGTAAAAAAAAAAAAAAAAAAAAAGTGATGAAGGCACTAGTACTCAAAATTTTGTAAAAGTAATCAACTTTTGGAATTTCTCTTTTGTCCAATTGTATTCCTAGACTATATACTTTTGCACCAGTACTCCTCAAACTTTTGCAGAAGAATTCCACTTTTGGAATTTCATTTTTGTCCAATTGGATTTCTGGACCATATGCCTTTTCGGTCAAATTGATCCTGCGGTTAGAAAAATCAACGGAAACGCGGACAATTTGCCGTTAAATGCCACGATGCCTCATTAACCTAACTTAACTAATCGCTAGATCAGACGATCAAGGAGTTTGCAAATAGAAAGCTTCTGTCCTTCAACACGCTTTTAAGCAAAAGAAAAAAAAGATTCTAATTAGAAAATTTTCTAGAAGGGCGTCTTCCCCTCGTTGTCTTAACCAAACCACAAGTGTCGAATCTACTCTCTCGTTTGCCTTGACTCTGGTGCTCACAGCAGAATGGCTTTTGAGAAGGAAAAAGAAAATGCAAATAAACAAACTGTTTGATTATTGCTCGAAGTTTCCCGTTGAATTTGATATAGGCACAAGTTTATGATTATCGTGATGTTCTAAGTGTTTGTGGAGCCTTGAAGATGGGGACGGACTATCGAAGAATGCAAGAAGATGGCTCGCCTGACATTTGGACAAACCAGGCAACTCAACTGGCACTTTTCAACACCCCATTTTGGTGTCTATTTTTTACATCACTTATTGGAACCTAAAAGAATTTTTCAGAGCCATGTCAAAAGCATAAGAAGTGGGCCATGGAGAATTATTTAACCCTTGTTTGGTATTCCGAACCTTGACGGTTTTTTAATGGAAAGAGAGTGCTAGATTTAATAAAACTATTTTATAAAATTAATTTACTAATAATGTGTAGGATTATACGTGACCCTTTGTTTAAAGTGGGCCTTAAGCAACAAACAAATAGTGTAACATATTAGTTAATAAATCAATTTCTAGCTATAGTAAATCTAGCATTTTCTAATGAGAATAAAGCCGTTACTCCTTTAATTTATTGTGTTTGGTAGCATGAAATGAAGAGGAAGGATATCAAAGTTTGAAATGAGAATATTAGATTATTTTCTTGAGGGCTTAGGTGAAAATGAATGATTGTCGATGGAAATGATTGAGTTATCTATTACACAAAACAGACAAACGATTGAGATTTTTATTCGGAGAAAATTTGCTATGATGATATATGCGCGCGCTCTTAATTAGGCTAATCTTATAATAATTTACACATTTAAAACTATGTATTATATTTTCAGCCTCAAAGTGGTATGCTAGAATTAAAGATTCATCACTATTTCTTTTCCTTACTTTTTTTATTCAGATTTCTTTCATTATTCTTATTATGTTGTCCCCATGATGAAATGGTTTAAATTTGTTCATACTAGATGTGCTAGAATATCAGGAACTAGTATACTGCGCTCATAGTACTAAATTGCGTCAATAATAAATTATATTTTACGTTAAATGATTTCTCAAATTTAAACCGCTCCCACTCCGTTGGATAAATGTTAAGTTTGACAGCACAATAAAATTCAAGAGTTGTACTTGCCTTTGCTGAAGGTTGGACGAATAAGAGGAAGGAGGTCCTCTACCACGACAAGACAAAAGCGGCTCACATTATTCTGATATTGGGCCCGTTTGGTTCGGCTCATAGGGAATGCATTTGCAGAAATGCAAATACCTTTGGATGAAGGGGGTTTTCCGAAATGCAAATTTCGTTTGGTAAAATTTGCATTGAGAAACAACTTTGGCCAAAATACTGTTTGGTAAAATTTGCATTTGTAATTAACTTTTATTAAATTAAAAAAGCAAAAATATTTTTATATTTTTTTTTTTAAGTCCGCCACCGGACCGCCGAATCTGCGGCCCGAACCACCTGAATAAAAAATATAAAAATATAAACATAAAATATATATAAAATATATATTTTTATATAAAATATAAAATATATATTTTTATATAAAAATATAAACATATTTATTTTTATATAAACACATTTATTTTTATTTTTATTTTTATACAAGTGGCCGATCGGCTTCTCTACCGGAGAGATGAATAATACCGGAAGTTGCATTCCGAAGATGCAATTTTCCAAAAGACCTCAAGAGCTACATTGAGCTAAAGGCCCTTAGAGCCACTTGGAGATGCAATTGCATCTCGCCAAAGTCGCGCAAAAAAATAAACCAAACACCTTTGCATTTGGCCAAGGGACTTTAGAGCCCAAATGAGCATTCCAAATGCTGAACCAAACAAGGCCATTATATCAATTCCCCGGCCCTTGGCTTTTGAAAAGGTCTTTGTGAGAGAAGACAAAAACAAAGTAGAACACATGAAGGTCTTCTTTGTGGCTGAAACCCCAAGTCGTCCCTTTCTTTTCAAGTAATTTCCTAGAAAAATATTTAATAATATTTTTCAATGTTTGCTTGAAACTTGAAAATGAGCTAAAAAATATTTTTAAAAGAAAAGAAGGAAAAATAAAAAAAAAATTATTAAAAAGAAGAGGAGGGGTGTGAGATAGGAGAGAGTGAGGAATATTAGGGGTGTGCAACCAGACGGGGTATACCCGAGAACCAGACCGGCCCACCCAGAAAACAGGGTTGAGAACCGGTTCCCGTTGAAACCGGTCCGGGAACCGGTTCCCAAAATTTGGAACGAGTTTAAACCGGTCCAGGAACCGGGTCCGATTGATTACCCACCCAAGAACCCGTTCCCGGACCGGTTTGGGAACTGGTTTTGTAAGTATAGGTCTAAAACCTTATTTTTTCCCCTTATTTTTATTCTTATTCCCGCAATCACACGGCGTTTTTCCTCATGACTCTCTCAAACACGCACGGCACTCCTCCTTCGTCGTTCCTCTTCCTCACTTGCTTCCCTCCCTCATCGACTCCCTCTCACACCGTCCGACGGACGAACAGTGTTTGTCGCCGCCAAATTCTTGTGTACCGCGTGAATTGGCTCGCCTAATTTCTCTTTTGTAGGAGGAGTTATGCTTGCATAAATGAGTAGCTTCATGTAGTAGTTGTGGGAATAAAACTAATATTAGACTCATATTTGTTGCTAATTCTTTGCCTTATGATTTTATTTATTATAATTAGCCCAGTGGATCATTAATTTTTCATTTAGTAAAAAAATTCATGTATTTATTTATTACAAGTATTTAATGTTTCAATGCAAATTAGGAGGATTACATTATTTTCTCGGTAATAAATAATAAATTTGAAGTCGTATAGGATATCGAGAGATTACAAAATATGTTCCAGTGGAAACAGAGTTGACCTTGGAACTGAACCGGAAAAACAGGGTGGGTCAGGTACAAGATCCAATACAAATAGGGTCGGGTACAATGTCCAAAAAAGGGAAACCGGTTGTAATAGGGTCGGGTACAGAGTCCAAGTCTAGACCCTACCCACCCCCGACCCGATCGCCCCTAAGGAATATGCTTCCCCCATTTTAAAAAACTTTTTCTATTGATAGAAAATATTTTCCCCGACCCATTCATTTTCCATAAAACGAACACCTAAAAATTCATAAAATGTTTTCCTGCTAAGTTATTTTCCGCAAAATGAATGGAGCTTTAGAGTATATTTGATTTGCTTAAATCAACAATTTGAAAAACACATTTCTAGTAATAATTGATTGCATCGCTTACAAAGTAAATTAACAAAAAATATTTTCATCATTAAACGAAAATACTTAGACATATATTATTGTTGATAATAAACATATTTTCCAATTGAATAATTTTTCTAATTGATACGACGGAGTGCTATTTCCAAAACGTTTTTAGCTAAAACACACCCTTTTATGTTAATGGAACAAATTAGCCTTCAACTTTGTTAAGCAAGTATCGATACTTAATAACACATTTTTTAGCGAAAGAAAATTTATGAGTTGCTACTTTCCTGTCTCGATTTACGTGGGGATGGAGACGATTTGGAATTCAATACAAAGGTCGCAGCTGTGGCCGAGACGGCGATGAGTATTGTGATGAAGCCCTCGATCGGATTGTGTATAGTGCACGGCGAGGGAGAGGTCGTCATGGTGGGGTGGCGGTCAATGGAGTCGCGAATGGGAAGATGGGGCAATTATGACAATCCCAATGAGCAGCGGGATCGTCATTACGGGGATCATCATTACGATTTTGACGATGATAAAAAAAATAAATAAATAAATAAAAACAGTGGTGATGATGATCATGACCATCGAAGATAGGAGTTTAATTTGAAAGTGGACATTTCTAGGGGTGAGCATCGGTCTAGGGTCAATCTTGGACTGATCCTGGACCAGCCCAACCTTGCCGGTCCTGATCCGATTCCTAGGGAGACTAAGTTGATCCTTGTTCCTGGGATTCCTAGACTAGCACCGTGCGGGTTGGTCCTTGGAGTTTAGGGTCGGTCCAACCCGAACCAACTCGATTCTATATATATTATATATCTATTATATTATTTATAATTTTTTTATATAGAGAAAACCATAAAATAAATGGCGTCAACAACATTAAATAGCTCATTAATAAGGAGTTCAAGTAATTTTATACTATTTTTTAATAACTTAGATCTTTTAATATCTTTTACGGCGTCAAAAGCCATAATTTACAAAGGAGAAACATGTTTTTGTGATAAGTCCTCACGGCATTCAAAATTGCATAAATAGCTCCTCATGGCATCCTCCTCTAATACTCGTTCTCTTCTGTCTTATTTGTCCTCTTAGTCTTTAATTTGCCAAAATTGAAAAAAACAACTTCTCCGCTCACCACTTGACACTTGCCTCACTCGCTTTGGATCACTCGTGCCGCTCACCGCTCGATGCCCGCCTGGCTCGTTGCTCCATGCTCAACGCTCGACGCTCACCCCACTCGACACTCGTCGCCCGCCTCTCTTAGCAGACCTCGCTCGTCACTGAACCCATAGGGTCAATCCAGTCCTCGTTCGCCTTTTCAGGGAGTACAAAAAATGAAACTAAAAATTATCGGTTGGTCCCGAGTTGACCCTAGAATCGGACCAAACCCATTGGGTCGGTCCGGTCCTCGATTGCTTTTTTAGATAGTACAAAAAATGAAATAAATAAATTATTGATTGGTCCTAGGTTGATCCTGAAACCGAACCGAACCCACTGGGTCGGTCCGGTCCTCATTCCCAAGGTCAATAGGATCGGTTCTCAGTCCCAAGAATTGAGGACTAGTACTGTGCGGGTTGGTCCTAGAGTTAGGGGGTGGGCCGGCCCAACCCGAACCATACTCAACCCTAGACATTTTGACTTTCTATGGAAGTCTAAATATTGTAGACATCATGGATTGGCTAACTAAAGTGATTTGATTTTTCTAGGTATGTCGGTTCCTAAACCGATGACCCTTAGTTTCAAAAATCAAGAATAATTGAGCTTCAGCCCCGATCGCCTAGAGCGACCTTGCCTCATCAAGCTTAAGATTAGAGATCATCACCTTTCGAGGTTTTCACGCGAATCAAGCTCAATTGAGTTTTAGCTGAGGGACACCAAACATTGAGGGAGGTCCGGCGTAAATCAAGGACGCTAGAGGACTGCCAGCAGACGCAGAATTTGCGCCTGATTCGACATGCCTAAGGGAGATCGGTAAGGGATCAGCCACCAAAGGAGGTCCGGCCACTTCCTCCTGCCGTGATTGGCCTAAGGATGACCAGAAGACGCCGCTGGATTTCTCAAGGGACAGCAAGCCGCTGGAGGACCACCGGAGGGTGTCGAATGGCCACCAAAACAGGATCGGCGCTTCGTGCACCCGAGGAAAAACGATCGCCGACGAGCTGATTGGATGGATGCCAGAGGAGGAGACGACGGCAATAAGACTCAAAAAATGGCTGAGGAGGTTCGTTGGTGGTGGCATGACGCCGGTGATGCCCCATTGTGGGGAGATAATCACCACTCGGCTTTAGAAAGAATTACATTAGGCTCAAATTGACTAAGTAATGGATAATTATGTTTAGATAGTGAAAAGAATACTCTTCCTAATTTCAGGATGCTTCAAGCTTCCATAAAAATTCAGCTGAAGTTATCACAAGAAGATTAAAGCAAGTAAAAGCAATAGAATCTTTCTTGATCTCTTCGCTTTATGTTTTCAACCATAACTTTCTATGTTGCCCCGCTATGGGGTTGTTCTTGATAGCGTTTATTTGAAAATCTTCCTTACTTAGCTCGAAGTGGCATGCAGGGGATAAAATTAGTGTTCAGGATTAAGAAAGAATGCCTTTATCATTTCAATCCTTATATCCACTGTGAATGAATCCTATGTCCTAGGAAGTGATTTTTATTCACTCGACTCTCGAAGTGTGTATGAGGACGTATTTGGGTCAAAGCTTACCTTTTGTCATTTTAGGTGCTTCCACTTAACACATTTAATATCCTTTTGGTTTTTGCAAAAATTATTTGATCAAATAAACCAAAGCATGATCATTGTCATTCAAAGTTTTGAGAAAACAGCTTTTTGACTCCCGTAAGATTTTAATTTGAAACTTTTTTGATTTTTTGAACCTGTTGGTTATTGGGGTGTATCTCTTGAAAGTGGACTTGATCCTCCTTAGGAATTCTTCAAGACCTGCAAAATGAATAAACATGCAAAAGCAATATGTATGCATGATATGCATGATGCAAATGATCTAAAAAGGCTCAAATCCATTCCAAGAATAGCTCAAAAGCTTCTTTTATTCGTGGAAAATATTTCTTAACAACATCATCATTTATAAACTTTGGCAACTCATGGCCATCCACTGCTATAAAAATTAGGGCTCCGCCGGACAGCACCTTCTTGACAACATACGATCCTTCGTAGTTCAAAGTGAACTTTCCATGAAGATCTAGATTAATAGGTAGAACTTTTTGGAGTACGAGATCTTCAACCTCAGAATGTCTTGGTTGAACCTTATAATTGAATGACTTAGCCACTCGCCTTTTGTAGCTTTGTCTTCAATCTTTTCTCATCAATCATGTTTAACTGTTCACATCTTTGTTAAACTCATTTATCTTCAAAGAACTTTATTTGAGAGAGTACCCTTAGTAAAGGACTTTCCACTTTCACAGATAAAACATCTTCCATTCTATACACCAATGAGAATGGTGTTGCCCAAGTCAAAGTGCGAATAGAAGTTCAATATGCCATTAATGCATATGGCAACCGTTCATGTCAATCACGATAATTCTCAGCTTTCTTAGAGAGAATCTTTTTGACGTTTTTGTTTGCCGCTTCCGCAACTTCATTCATTTATGAACGGTAAGGAGAAGAATTTAAGTGACGAATATGGAACTCAATAAGTAATTCATTGACCGCTTTGTAATTCAAATTTGGTCCATTATCAGTGACAATCGCCTCAGAGACTCCATATCGGGTAATGATGTCACGACAGATAAACTTTGCCACGTTTAGTAACGTGAGCATAGAAATTAGCTTTGATCCACTTGGTGAAGTAGTCCATGGCTACCAGAATGAAGCAGTATTTGATGCCTTTGGATTAATTGGCCCAATAATGTCAATCCCCCACATTGAGAATGGCCATCCCTCATACATTTAATTTAAGCCTTGTTTGGTATTCCGAACTATGATCGGATTTTAATGGAAAGAGAATGCTAGATTTATTAAAACTACTTTATAAAATTAATTTACTAAAGAATCTATAGGATTATAAGGGTTTATTTGGTAACCAGCCAATTCTTGACTAATTTAATTCTTTTGTTCCTCGAAACAAACAAAGAACAAAAATCTATTTGGTAACTTCAGTTAATTTCTTTACTCCTGGGAACAAGAATTAAGAAATAGAAAAAAGTCATTCTTTGTTTGCAAAAACAATTCTAGAATCAAGCCATTCTCCTTAGTTTCTCTTTTCTTTTCTTATTTTTATTTTCCTTTCTTCTTTTTCTTTTCTTCTTCTTCCTCCTCTAGCCGGTCACTAGGCTCGACGATGGCCGGCAACCGGCCAAAAATGAGGTCCAACAAGGCTTGACCTCACCGTGGCTGGGCAAGCTCGGCCTCGCCTTGGCCAAGGACCAGCGAGGCTCCTCCAAGGCTAGCGACATCGCCAACGACTGGCTAGAGGGGGAAGAAGTAGAGAAGGGAAAAAAAATATCATAAAATTATTTAAAAGATTAAAAAAAATCTATATCATAAAAAAATTTAAGTCATACCAAACACAGTTCTTTTTTATTTTAATAATATAAATTTTGTGCAATTATCAAATGTCTTCGAATGCTTAGAAATTTATCCAGGGAATGAATAAGAAAAAAATTATTTCTAAACAATAAGGAAGATAATGGTTGCCAAATAGGCCCTGAGTGACCCTTTCAACAAATGGGCCTCAAACAACAAACAAATAACGTGACATATTATTTAATAAATTAGTTTTTCAGCTATAATAAATCTAGCATTTTTCTAATGAGAATAAAGTCGTATTAGATTATTTTCATGAGGGACTAGGTGAAAATGAATTATGGTTAATGGAAATGGTTAAGTATATGTTACACGTGGTAATTTAATAAACAGATAAAAGATTGTGGTTTTTATTTGGAGAAGAAAATTTGATATGATGATATATGCATTTCTTATAGATATATGTATGTATGTACGTATGTATGTAATTTGGCTAGTCTTATAATAATTTACACATTTTAAAACTATGAATTGTATATCCAGCCTCAAAGTGGTACTAAATGCCAGAATTAGAAATTCATTACTATTTCCTTTCCTTACTTTTTTATTCAGATTTTTTTTTTTATCGTTCTTATTGTGTCATTCTTGTAATCAAATAGTTTAAATTCATTCATACTAAATATTCTAGGATATTGAGAAATATTATACTGTGCTTATAGTTCACACATACATTAACTAAATTGCATCAATAATGATTTATACTTTTCACCAAATTATCTCTCAAGTTTTCATCATTTATAGAACTCAACTCAGTTGGATAAATGCCAAGTTTGACAGCACAATAAAATTCAAGAGTTGGACTCACCTTTGCTGAACGTTGGAGGAGTGAGGGAAAGAGGTCCTCTGCCACTACAAGGCAAAAGGGGCTTGCATTATTCTAATATTATATCTATTTATTTTTTTTTGGGGGGGGAGGGGGAGGGTTTGGGGGTGGTTGGAAAGGTCTTTACATTAATGAGAGAAAACAAAAACAAAGTAAAAAATAAAGCTAAGTATATTAGAAATCCTAAAATTATCACGAAAATATAATTAAATCCTAATTTTTTTTAGAAGTGCAATTAAATCCTAAAATTTTCAAAAAGTATAATTAAATCCTAAGTTTTATGACTTAATTACACATTCGTGATAAGTTTTAGAACTAAATTGTACTTTTTAAAACTTTAGCATTTAATTGTATTTTTCGTGATAAATTTTAGGACTCTCAATGTATTTATCCCCGAAACATATGAAGGTATTCTTTTTGCCTAAGCCCCATGTCGGCCCCGTTTAGTTCAACATTTGGAATGGGCTTTTGGGCTCTAAAGGAGTTTGGCCAAATGCAAAAGTGTTTGGTTCAATTTTTGGACGACTTTCGCAAGATGCAATTGCATCCCTAAATAACTCTAAGGGCCTTTACATTAATGAGAGAAGACAAAAACAAAGTAAAACATAAAGATAAGTGCATTAGAAATCCTAAATTGTCACGAAAATATAATTAAATCCTAAAATTTTCAAAAGTACAATTAAATGCTAAAACTTATTATGAAAGTACAATTAAATCCTAAAACTTTCAAAAAATATAATTAAGTTCTAAAACTTATCAAATTGATCAAATCAAGCCATTCCTTAGCACTTTCTGAAAGTTTTAGGACTCGATTGCATATTTGTAATAAGTTTTAGAACTTAATTGTACTTTTTAAAAATTTTAGGATTTAATTGTATTTTTCGTGATAAGTTTTAAAACTCTCAATATATTATCCCCGAAACATATGAAGGTCTTCTTTTTGCCTAAGCCCCAAGTCAGCCCCGTTTGGTTCGACATTTAGAAGGGGCTTTTGGGCTCTAAAGGAATTTGGCCAAATGCAAACATGTTTGCTTCAATTTTTTGGACGACTTTGGCAAGATGCAATGCATCTCTAACTGGCGCTAAGGGTCTTTAACCCAAAGCAACTTCAAAGGTATTTTGAGAAGTTGCAGCTTCGAATACAAGTCCCATGAGTACTTGTTTATCTTCTCTCGGAGAAATGAACGGAGGCCGACAACCGCCGACCATGGAGTCGCCCACACCAGTGATCACCACTTGAGGGGTCGCCCGGCCCTGGCAATCGTCGTTTGAGATCGTACGACTTCAGGCGAGGCGGCCTGAGGTTGCACGACCTCAGGCAGTGGTCACCTAGGTTCATGCGACCTAAGCAACGCTTGGGGTTCACACAACCCGGGCGGTCGTCGCTTAGGTCACGCGAACCCAAGCGTCAAGCGGCGAACCCAGGCGACGGCCACTTAGGTCACGAACCCCATGCGTCACCTAAGGTCCGATGACCTCAGGTGAGGCTATCTGGCAATCAAATTTGGCCGTTGGTAGCTTAGATTAAAAAAAAAAATTTGAAACTTTTTTTATAAAAAAATTAGTGGAAGTCAAAATGTAGTTTTTATCAAACGATATTTAAGCCAAAATTGTTTTGCAATGAACTTCAAAATTATAATTTACCAAATGCTATTTAGATTTTAAAAAATTCTTTTAATTCAAAGATATTTATATTTTCCCAAGCACATTTGTCAAACCTTAGTTGTCCCTCTCTCTTTCAAGTCCAGCCGCAAGTGGGCTCCTCCGGTGAAAGTTGTGGCCAGTAGCCGGTAGCTACACTGTAAGAAAGGGATTTGATGGCCGCATGGTAACTTCCTTGACAGCCGCGCCGCCAAGAAATGGCCGCACGGAGAGAGCGTGGCTGTGGGCAGAGCTTGAACATCCTATGGAATTTGTGCCATGAGTATTATAATCGTTCGAGTTGTTTATTTACGAATATTTTGAATTTGAATTTAATTTAAATATGAAAAACATTTGAATATGTAAGTGATTGTAGTTTGAATTATTTGATTATTAATAAATTATTTATTATTGCCTTTCTCCATGAATAATATAAGTACCATACTTGGTACTGAAGCACATAAACTCTTGGTGTTCTTTCCGCATTGATATAAATCGCACAATCTTAGCTAATTTCAATGGATATTAATCATCAACGACTCAAGCCTCGATAAGATACGGCTCCTAATAAATTTCTAGAATGGTGGACCCGCAAGAATTATTAGTAACATATTGAAGAGGGTGTAGCTACTACATAAATCTTGTCGTTATCCTGCATGTTAGTTGACCCGCTATGGAAAATGTAAATGCCAGGTCTTGACAAAAGGTACGCTTTCACTTTGTTGACACCTAAATTTTGGTAATTTAGTTTATTTATTTATTGCATAGAAAATTATGGGTTAATTTTATTAATTGCATAAAGATATAGATTTAGGTTGCATTTATTTTTGTTATTTGCATTTTTTGCATTTTATTGGATCGGTGGCGGATGAGTTCAAATTAAATGGATCAGGCTCACGAAGCAATCAGGTTGGCGCCGTGTTTTTTAATAATTGAAAAATTATCTCGTGAGAATATAAAACTTTTTAATTTTTTTGTAATTTTTTTTTCGAGAAATGAATTTTTTTTGGATAGGGCGGATGGGTAAAAGAATATTGCGATTTGATTTTGAAAGATTTGGATTTAGAGAAAAATTTCATCTTAATCTCGAATCCTTATCAGTATGGGATGAATTTTGTAAAAAATTGCGGATTTGGATTCGAATAAGAAATTAAAATCCTAATCCTTCACCTATAAAAAGGGGGTATGCGTAGGTTTTGGGGGCTTTTCTTTTCACTTGGTTTTGGAAGAAAAGTAAAAAGAGAGAAGTGAGAAAGAGAGGTTGGCCGTCCGTGGGTCTTCGAAGAGAGAGGAAACACACGAAGGAAAAGTTTGAGGAAAAGTAAAAAAATGTAGAAAAGGCCAAAAGGGAGGGTGATTGGACTGGTACTATTCATCATCTCTCTCACTTGCTGCTCGCCTCTTCTTTTTCTCTACCAGATCTGGTTCCACTCCGCCCCCTGCGACGATCGAATTTGTTTCTGCTCCATCCCGAGACCCCGGCCTTCCACGTTCGTTGCCCGCGGCCGTGACTGATAGCTTTACGTTTGCTGCTATTTCTCAACCGTGCGCCACTCCGCCTGGTGCGACCCGGAGCTCCGCCCCCGCACGCGACCACCGCCGCCCATCTGACCGCCGGGACCTCCGATCAGCGACCCAGGTCGCAAGCCAGGTGGACCCGCGCCGCTTGATCCGACCCGCCGCTGCTCCGCTCGTCCACGCACCAACGATCCGCGACGCCCAAGCCTGCCTGCGACGAGCTGCACCTCCTGGTTCGAGCTGCTGCTACTCCCACGTCGCCGTCCGATCAGCCGTGCCGCTCGATCTGCGCCATCCGCCCACCGCCCTGCCGATCCGCCTGCAACCCGCTGCCTCGGTGACCCTCTGCCTTGGAGACCCACGAGCACGAGCGGTGCCTGGAAAAGAAGAAAAACAAAAAAAAAAACAAAAAAAAAAGGAAAAGAGGATTAGGTAGTCTTTTATTTATTTATTTTTTGTTTGTTTTTATTTTCTGCTATAGCTTGTTTTTTTAGTGAAGTTGTTCCTTAATATGTGATTGATATTCCGACATGAAAGTGCTCCTCAAATTAGGGGTTGTCAGTCCGATTTTTGCACCCGAAATCCGACTCGCAATCCAAAAAAATCGACAATTCGATCTCAAATACGCCCATTCGATTCGCGATTTAATTTTAAAATCGGAGACAACCCGTCTCGCGCGCGAGATATGATTCGCCAATTTTCGAATATCAATTTTATCTTGTTTGATTTGATGTCGTGGTGTTTGAGTCGGTTTTATTTTCATAAAAGGAAAAAATCAAAAAAAAAATTGAATTAGGATTAGGTTTGTTTTTTTTATCTTGCATGATTAGATTAGGGATTTTATTTTGAATCATGAAAAAGAAAAGAAAAAGTGGATTCATTTAGGATGTTAGTTTTTTTTTTTAATTCTATTATTATCTGAATTGCATGTTTAATTTTAATTTCGAATTTCATAAAAAAAAAAATTGGAATTAGGGCATTCTTTGCACGTCATTGCATATTAGATAAAATTGCATGTTTAATTTTAGGTTTAGATAGATCTTTAGATGAATTGCATGACAGGTTATTTTTTATTTTTAAAATGCATGAGAATAGATAGTATTTCTCTTTAGTTAGATTTTCATTTTTAGTGATTTTAATTACGAATCTTCGTTAAATAAAATCATGAAAAACACGTCATATAGAATTAGGTTCATGAAATGCATGTCATTTAGTGATTGTTATTAGATTTATTTAATTAGAAATTGCCCGTCATTAGAATTAGGTCATTTTGGTTAATTTAGATTGCAAATTTAATTATTGCATGTTCATTAAAAAATCATTAGTTTTTTTTTTTTACTCATTCATATAATTTAGGACATTTTGACATGCCATATTATTTCATATTAGGTTAGAAGCACTGCATTGCATTGCATATAGAGTATATTCTCGTTAAAAAGTGAAAGCAAAAATTGAGTGATTCTTGTTAATTAGAAATCATATCTAGGATTCTGATGTGAATTGATCTAACACTGCAGATCTTTTCGTTGCTTTGAGGTAAGTCCCGCATTATTTAATTGCTTTTCGAGTGTTAAATTAGTGGTATGCGCACCTGCGTGATCGCCTCACACGTGTTAGAAAAGTGAATTAAAATCAATTTAAGTTTGCTTGCAAAACATTTTTTCGAAATAAAAAGAGAAGGTACCAAAGGGCACTGTAGGATAGTCTAGTGTAACCAAGTCCCCGTCTTAAAGTCTCTGTTCGTAGAAGTGAAATAATTCTCCCATTATTTTACTTAGGTGTCTAATCGACCTACCACAAACTGATTAGTGTCAACTCCTTTTTGCATGCTAGATATTTGAATTTAAATCGCGAGTTGGTATGGGCTTGGGAGAGCCCGAGCTAAGTCTAAGCTTAGCAATCCATTAGCCTAATTTTAGGTGGTACACCCGAAAAATTGGTCACGACAGCTTGGCGACTCCGCTAGGGACTAGAGTTAAAACTCTTAGTGGACTTAGGCCAATTTTCTCTTTCTTTTGAAAAATGTTTTTGTTTGGCAGCGAGGATTCCAGGTACATCCCTAACATTTAAGGTGTTAAATGTTTTTACAGATTGGGAGGTATAAGGGGAAGTGTTTGCTAACCCTTGTTTTGTAGGAAGGTGTGAGAATGAATGGTTTACTTGCACATATGAAGTGTTGCTTGTTATAAACTGTTGTGCATGCTTTGCATTTACAATACACTTTTGCACACACAACCTACCGCCGGACCTGGGCCGCATAGGATCATTTAGGATAGTGTTGAGATGGATACCACTTCGACTGCATGCTCGCAGTACGAGTCGCCCATCTCAATCCCAAAATTTCTTTCATGGTGTCGAGAGTACCCACCTCGGTCCGCATGCCCGCAATCTGGGTCGGCTCTTTGACGAAGCCGGAGTCATGAGGACCCGACATAGTCCATAAGCCCGTGGCTAGTCTGATAATCCTTGTAGCTCCACATTGCTAAGCCTTATAGATTAGAAATCGAGCCTCACATCTCATGTGCATGTCTATGTGGTTGCCATCGATTTTCCTTGGTGAAGTAAGTCTTTTATCCCTATACTATGCAATTTACTTACTTTGTCATACTTTTGGTCTGTCCATGATAATCTAGGTGAGGTATTGGATCTAATTCCTTTGTCAATTTGAAATGAAATGAGGAAATTGTCGTGCAATAAATCATTTGGAAAATAAAAATTGAAAATTCGTTTTCAATTCATGTTAGGAGGTTTCAAATTTTGGCTTTTCCTAGTCCATATTTGGGGAAATTTCGTCCCTCCTAGGGCATCCCATGTCCTTATTTTCCTAGTCCATTTTTAGGGAATCCTCTTCATGAGTGGACTTTTCGTGACTAAAAAAAAATAGATTGTTGTCATGGAGTGACTCCCTATTTACACCTCGTACTTACATATTTTTATTCATTTGAATCAGGTGATAACGGATCATCCACGTTCACCCATCATTACACGATCGAGAGCAAAAATGGCCGACCAAAATGAAATGCGTGATCGTATGTCCGCTGTGGAGACTCAACTCCAACAAGTGCTCGCCTCTATACAGCTTGTGACGGATCAACTCCAATTCCTCCAAGCAAATCCAACAACTGCACCTGCTCTTCCTGAAATAGTTATCCCGAAGCAAATAAACAAGGTTCAAACGATTAACGACGGCATGCCCGGCTTGGAAGATGACTCGGTCCTTGTTGGAAAGACCAAGCCTGACAGTGTTCCTAAGACAGATCAAGATGAGCGCGTTGCAAAGCTAGAAGAGAAAGTGAGACAGCTGCAGGAGTCACAAAGCTCACTCCTGTTCGACTTGTCTGTGTATGAGAAGGTCAAGGTGCCGAAGAAGTTCAAAATGCTGGAGTTCGAGAAATACGATGGTACTTCCTGCCCAAAAGCTCATTTGCAGATGTATCACGTACGCATAGCCCAATATGTCAAGAATGAGCCCCTCATGATTCAATCATTCCATGCAAGTTTGACTGGGCCTGCACTGAACTGGTACATAATGAAGAATGTAAACCTCATTGACACTTGGAATGAAATGACTGATGCATTCCTCAAGCAATATAAGTTCAACATGGACATTGCACCTTCCCGAGAGGATCTTGAGCAGATGGAGAAGAAGAAAAGTGAGTCATTCAAGGAGTATGTTGTGAGGTGGCGAAATCTGGCCGCTCAAGTCACTCCGGAGCCTACTGACAAGGAGCTAATGAAGTTGTTCGTCAAGACTCTCCCGTTTGAGTTTCACAACCGGATGGCTAGCACGTAAGTTGAGAACTTCAACCAACTTATCCCGGTTGGTGAACAGATCGAACTTGGGCTAAGAGATGGATGGTTCAATGAACCAACCCATCAAGGCAAAAGGTTCATCATGAAGAAAGACAAAGAACCTAGCACGGAAGTCAATGTTGCATTTGCACAATCTGGCAAGCCTCCGATTGTTCATGTCCCTAAGAATCAACAAGGCGGAGGCCGACCGATCGCGCCTCGGTAGTCTGTTAAGAGGCAGTTCACTCCTCTTCCTGGCCCTTTGTCTCAGGTCTCAAAGGTCTTTCAAAAGAAGGAATTGCTGTCTGACGAGTCAAAGCGACCCAATGCTGAAATTTTTTTTAGCTACGACCCCTCCAAGAAATGCGAGTACCATATGGGGGAAGTAGGACATTCGACTAATGAATGCATGACTTTGAAGCATAAGGTCCAAAACTTATTCGACACCAAGGCGTTTTCCTTCAATACCACTTAACCGAATGTCAAAAAGAATCCTCTACCTAAGCATGCGGATAAGGTGAATGCCATTGATGAAAGACCTCTAGAAGAAATGGGTCTTGGCCCGCAAGAGTAACTTATTACTTTTGCACATTCCCTTGCACGAGAATTTTTATTGCTTTCTAGGAATTGTTTTTGATTTCTTCTTTTTCGCTTTCTTCTTAGGGCTTGAATCGCATTTTCCATTCAATAAATTGTAATTGATTGATGAATTTCAATAAAATTACAAGTTCTATTTTGAGGGCATGATGAGGTACACCAAACTAGCCCGGTGATGATATCCAAATTGGTAAACAAAAAGAAAAATCCAAGGAGAATTCTGAGGTTTGGGCTTCATCATGCTTTCTCGTTGTCAAAATGTTTTTTTTAAAAAATGCTTTTCCAATTGCTTTTCAAAAAAAAAATAATAAATAAATAAATCTGTTTTACCCTGTTTGTTTTTTTATCCATCTACATTCTGTTTCAGGGACGGTTTTATGGCATGCAAATGTGTGAAAATGGTCCAATCCAATTTCAGATTCTACGGGCAAGTTTGCTCCAAATTATGGTGGTCCATATATAGTGAAGAAGGTGCTTCCTGGAGGTGCCTTAATCCTGGCAGAGATGGATGGTCGTGAATTCTCCACTCCTGTTAGTTCTAATGCTGTCAAGAAGAATTACTCATGATTGAATTTGCCATACTGTGTTTTGAACTGCAAGCATTTTTATAATGAATAAATTGCCTCAGTGAGTTGAATTGTTCATATTTGTTGCAAATCTTGCATGTTTTCCTTAATGAATTGTGTGAGATAAATTGAATGTGTCAAATGGGATACTTTGGAATGATGAAAGGCGAACCTTATTCTATACACTGTTTCATACACCAACCCCTAGTGAGTTGTGTGGAAAATTTCCATGTCCGCAAGGAAAATGGTGATCTTGCAAAGGGTACGTCAACCGAGGTGACAAGAGGCAATTTCTTTCTCTACCAAAAACACTACAGGTATACCCATTGTTTAGCCATTTGAGCCCACACACATGAAGAGATGTTTAAATTATCCCTGTTAAGGATTGTCCCATACTATGCCAAAAATTTGAAATGAATGATAGGAATTGTCTTACTCACACTTGCATCAATCTTCGAGTTTGCTTTCGCAGTGTAACTTGTACGATAATTTGAAGTGCCTTAGGATGACGAAGAGCAGTTCTTTCTCTATCCTATACACTTTATCCATTGTATAGCCCACTTGAGCCTATGAATTCATTTCATATTAAGCCTAGTTGGTGATCATCCCCCATACTAGGGCAAGGCAAGAAAAACAAACCACTCAAGTAGCATGGTTTACAATGCTATTAAAAGATGGAGGCTGTGCAAGTCCAAAGAAAGTAAGTGCAAAAATGGGTATGAAAAAGCAGTGTGCCTAGTAAAAGCAAGGCCAATGCCTAGAAAAGAAAAAGGTCAAACACTTGAGTTGTATCCCCCACAAGGCGGTACTAAAAAAAAACTCAAATGCTGTTGCAATCAATGGAGTTGTGATGTGAAAAAATCTTCGACGGTGGAGGAGAAAATTAGTGGAAATGTCAAGATGATCACCAACTTTGACCCCCTAAACACTTTTTGAGCCTAATGATCATTTCGCTTCTCAACCCATGAACCAAGCCTACGTTACGTCCCTTACGAAGTCTCTTCAGATTAGGGCACTTGAATTAACGTAAAAGTTCATATGTTTGAAAGCATCGCGTGAAGAAGTGCGAGTAAGATGATTTCTGCCTCATTTCGAATGTTTCTTAACTTGTAAACCCAGAGATGTTGACAGAATATAATTTTTTTCAATAACCTCAACTCAAGGAATCTCATTTGTTAAGCTGTTGACCAAGCCTATATTACGGTCCCTGTTAAAGACCTCTCAGATTGGTAAGGTTGTACCACTTGTGAGATTACTCAGACCCTTGTTTGACATGATGATGGTGAGATAGAGTGACTGTCAAAATCCTGCATCAAAGGACAGGATGAAATAGCCATTTTAATGAGGACGAGTGAAAAGTCCTTTCAGACCGAAAGATCTCTCATTTGACATATCCATGACACTCATGTGTTCAGATTGGAATATTCTTTTGAAATCCTCCCCAATGGAAATTAGGTGATGCAAGATTAGTAGAAATCATTATGCATGAACCTCACTTGAATTGATGCATGTCTGTGACTCTAAATGCATATTGCCTCTCCTATGACCAAGTTTTACAGGAGACATATCCCCTAGGAGTAGAGATGTCACCAGGTAAGTGTATCTCTATTCATACCTTAAATATTTGTCGTTGCACAGGTATTCCCTTTTTGAATACATTGACACTCGATTGAGTTGTCCCCAAAGATTTTTCTCCGGATTGCAATGCTGGGCGACCAAAGAATGGTTCGGGTCCTAGCCAAGCAAAACCTCCGTTTAGGCGACCGTAGAGTGATACGGGTCCTAAACAACATTTATTGCTTTAACAGGCGACCGTAGAATGGTACAGGTCCTAGAAAAGCAATCTCCCCATTCAGGCGACTGTAGAATGGTACGGGTCCTGGAAAGTCATTTTTTTCGTCAAGGCGATCGTAGAATGGTACGGGTCCTAGACAACACTTATTTCCCCGTCAAGGCAACCGTAGAATGATACGGGACCTAGACAGCATTTATTTCCCTATTCAGGTGATCGTAGAATGGTACGAGTCCTGGAAGGCAAATCCCCGTTTAGGCGACCGTAGAATGATACGAGTCCTAGACATAACCAAACACTTTGCTATCTTGGGTAGGGCGTGCAAAATACCCGGAACCGCCCGGACCACCGGGAACCGGGACCGGAACCGCCCGACCGGCGGTTCTTAAGGGAACCGTCCGGTTCCCGGTTCCATGGGCGGATCCGCCCGCCCGCCCGCCCACCGGACCGGACCGGACCGGAACCTTTTTAATATTAAAAAAAAAAATTACTAAAAGAAACCCTAAATCTCATCTCACTCCCTTCGTCTTCGGTTCTCTCTCTCTCTCTCTGTCTCTTCATCGGTTTACTTCTCCCGCCGTCCGCATCTCCATGTACTTAAATTTGGTTTTTCTTTCTTTGGCTTGTTTTGATGTCACGCAGTCGTTTTATGTTGAAAACCAAAATTGTTTCACGTCAAGATCGATTCCATGGATCCACCCGGGAATGGACCGGACCGGCGGTCCGGTTCCCGGGTGGATCCATACAACAAACGGGTGGATCCCGGTTCCAATTTTTCGGAACCGGTCCTTAGTGGGCGGTTCCCGGTTCTAGGTCAGGAACCGCCCGCCCGAACCATGCACACCCCTAATACTGGGCAACCATAGAATGGTACGGGTCCTAGGAAAACAGTTCTTCGACCTTCCTCGTTATACCTTAGTTTGGATCTAGGTATTTCGAGCTTCAAATATCTTGACATCTCAGTCTGAACTCGGATGTTTTGATTCCTTTCGTTGAACATTTCACTTTGGATGTGAATGTTTTTCGAGCTTTCTCGTTATACCTTAGTCTGGATATAGGTATTTCGAGCTTTTAAACAATATTGACATCTCAGTCTAGATCTGGATGTCTCAATTCTTTTCGTTGAACATTTCACTTTGAATGTGAATGTTCTTCTCAATCTCAATGTTTCAATCTATTACCTATTTGACCCTTCAAGAAACCTGAGTGAGAGTTGGGTACTTGTGGAGTAAATAGAGATTTATCAGGTATCTCAAAATGCTTTACCGCATTTACTAGTAAATAATTGCAGGTACGTTCTTTCCTTTCACATTATGTATTTGTATTAGCATTTCCATGCATCATATAAATTACATTTTAAAATGGGATTCATTTTCTGACAAAAAAAATCAAAAATAAAAAATCAAATCATTCATGTGCATGTGCATGGTCAAAATTTAGATTTGATTTGTCTTTGAAAAGCAGCCTCCTACGAGCTCACCTTCAAAGAGCGGTTTGTGACGCCTAAATTTTGGTGATTTAGTTTATTTATTTATTGCATAGAAAATTAGGGGTTAATTTTATTAATTACATAGCATATGGATTTAGGTTGCATTTATTTTTGTTATTTGCATTTTTTGCATTTTATTGGATCGGTGGCGGATGAGTTCAAATTAGATGGATCAAGCTCACGAAGCGAGCAGGTTGGCGCGTGTTTTTAATAATTGAAAAATTATCTCGTGGGAATATAAAATTTTTAATTTTTTTTCCGAGATATGAATTTTTTTGGATAGGGTAGATGGGTAAAAGAATATTGCGATTTGGTTTTGAAAGATTTGGATTTAGAGAAAATTTTCATCTTAATCTCGAATCCTTATCAGTATGGGATGAATTTTGTAAAAAATTGCGGATTTGGATTCGAATAAGAAATTAAAATGCTAGTCCTTCACCTATAAAAAGGGGGTATGCGTAGGTTTTTGGGGGGCTTTTCTTTTCACTTGGTTTTGGAAGAAAAGTAAAAAGAGAGAAGTGAGAAAGAGAGGTTGGCCGTCCGTGGGTCTTCGAAGAGAGAGGAAACACAAGAAGGAAAAGTCAAAAAAAGTAGAAAAGGCGAAAAAGAGGGGTTGATTGGACTGGTACTGTTCATCATCTCTCTCACTTGCTGCTCGCCTCTTCTTTTTCTCTACCAGATCTGGTTCCACTCCGCCCCCTGCGACGATCGAATTTGTTTCTGCTCCATCCCGAGACCCCGGCCTTCCACGTTCGTTGCCCGTGGCCGTGACTGATAGCTCTACGTCCGCTGCTGTTCCTCAACCGTGCGCCACTCCGCCTGGTGCGATCCGGAGCTCTGCCCCCGCATGCGACCACCGCCGCCCATCTGACAGCCGGGACCTCCGATCAGCGACCCAAGTCACAAGCCAGGTGGACCCGCGCCGCTTGATCCGACTCGCCGCTGCTCCGCTCGTCCACGCACCAACGATCCGCGACGCCCAAGCCTGCCTGCAACGAGCCGCACCTCCTGGTTCGAGCTACTGCTGCTCCCGCGTCGCCGTCCGATCAGCCGTGCCGCTCAATCTACGCCATCCGCCCACCGCCCTGCCGATCCGCCTGCAACCCGCCGCCTCGGTGACCCTTTGCCTTGGAGACCCACGAGCACGAGCGGTGCCTGGAAAAGAAGAAAAAACAGAAAAACAAAAACAAAAAAGAAAAAGGAAAAGAGGATTAGGTAGTCTTTTATTTATTTATTTTTTGTTTGTTTTTATTTTCTGCTATAGCTTGTTTTTTTAGTGAAGTTGTTCCTAAATATGTGATTGATATTCCGACATGAAAGTGCCCCTCAAATTAGGGGTTGTCGATCCGATTTTCGCCCGAAAGGTCATTCGTCAATTCATCGAAAATCGACAATTCGATCTCATGCTCGATTCGATTCGCGATTTAATTTTAAAATTGACAACCCGATCTCATGCGCGATATGGTTCGCCATTTTCGAATATCAATTTTATCTTGTTTGATTTGATGTCGTGGTGTTTGAGTAAGTTTTATTTTCATAAAAGGAAAAAATCAAAAAAAAAATTGAATTAGGATTAGGTTTGTTTTTTATCTTGCATGATTAGATTAGGGATTTTATTTTGAATCATGAAAAAGAAAAGAAAAAGTGGATTCATTTAGGATGTTAGTTTTTTTATTCTATTATTATCTGAATTGCATGTTTAATTTTAATTTCGAATTTCATAAAAAAAAAAAAATTAGAATTAGGACATTCTTGCACGTCATTGCATATTAGATAAAATTGCATGTTTAATTTTAGGTCTAGATAGATCTTTAGAAGAATTGCATAATAGGTTTTTTTTTTATTTTTAAAATGCATGTTTAGAAAGCATTTAGAATAGATAGTATTTCTCTTTAGTTAGATTTTCATTTTTAGTGATTTTAATTACGAATCTTCGTTAAATAAAATCATGAAAAGCACGTCATATAGAATTAGGTTCATGAAATTCATGTCATTTAGTGATTGTTATTAGATTTATTTAATTAGAAATTGCCCGTCATTAGAATTAGGTCATTTTGGTTAATTTAGATTGCAAATTTAATTATTGCATGTTCATTAAAAAATCATTAGTTTTTTTTACTCATTCATATAATTTAGGACATTTTGCCATGCCATATTATTTCATATTAGGTTAGAAGCACTGCATTGCATTGCATATAGAGTATATTCTCGTTAAAAAATGAAAGCAAATATTGAGTGATTGCACATAATTAGAAATCATATCTAGGATTCTTTGATGTGAATTACGATCTAACACTGCGAATCTTTCGTTGCTTTGAGGTAAGTCCTATATTATTTAATTGATTTCTGAGTGTTAAATTGGTGGTATGCGCACTCCGTGATCGCCCACATGTTTAGGAAAGTGAATTAAAATCAATTTAAGTTACGCCGCAAAACATTTTTTCGAAATAAAAAAGAAAGATGCCGAAAGGGCACTAGAATATCTTTAGTGTAATAGGAAGTCCCCGTCTTAAAGTCTCGGTTTGTAGAAGTGAAATAATTATCCCATTATTTTACTTGGGTGTCTAATCGATCTACCACAAACCGTTAGTGGCGATCTTTTTGCATCTTTAGATATTTGAATTTAAATCGCGAGTTGGTATGGGGCTTAGGAGAGTCGTTTCAAGTCTTTTAAAGAATCCAATTAAGCACAATTTTAGGTGGTGCCTTTGAAAAAATTGATCGCGACACACTTTTTAGATGGAGATAGAGCCACGAAGAGGTTGTAGCCGGGTTAAAAGGGATCTAGTTGAGAAAGCTAGCCAATCCAGTGCCTTCTATTTACAGCCACATGAATCTGTCCTGTGCGTCCAAAATCTTCATCTCTAATGAAGTTGACTTGACAAAGAAAAGACAAGACCAAATATTTTTTTTAAAAAGTGAGCTGACACGTTTTACATGCAGCACCGATGCCGTCCTGTGAGCTTCGGCCCGAGATTTTCCAATCTTACAAAGGTACGGAACGTAACTCAATGGCAGCGGGAGAAGCATGAGAGATGCGTAATGAACGATGCAACTAAATTGTTAGAGCAGTGTATGAAATGAATATCACTTGGGCAAAGCATTGGCCATTCATTTAAGACTTAGGGAGAGGTGGTGACGATTAGGGAATGCAATGAAGGAACGGAATAACCCAACGCTGTGAGAATATCACAAACTGACATTTCCTAATTCCATGAACCCATGGAGTTGAACTTCGTAATTCTAGGACAACCATGAGAGTTACAATATGAATGATTTAATTCAGAGAGTTTGTGTTAAGAATCTACTGATGAAAGGCATAAAATGTGAAAGATGTCCAAAGATGAGGTTGGTTACTTTTGTACAAACTAGTCGAGAGCTAATATTACTCTCTAAATAATGGCCATGACAAGGCAAAATCAATTATTATGTTGAATTGAGACGCGTGCTTTGCTCAAGATGGTAATCATTTTAACATAACACATAAATTAGTGGCAAGTCTAGAATCATGTTATTCTAGCAGAAAAAGTCCTGTAACAGTGGCATCTTGTTCATGTCTCTACCCTTGACCATCAATCCTCCACCACGTAAAATTATTCCGTGAATGAGCTTAAGAGACTGAGGGCATCAAAACCATTGATTTTCTGACTGGTAGGTTCAATTTCTGATTACACGGAAAGGCCTGAGAATGCAGACCCACAAAAGACAATGCTGTCCATATAAGTAATAAACCTACCAGGTCACGTTAGGCCAAAGAGATTCCTTCAATCACTTTGGAAAAGGGGATATACTCACCAGTTAGCCAATCTCATTTATAACCATTAATCACCTTGGATCAAGTAGGATCTACTATATGATCTTTTTAGACTCTGTTTATTTCTCGTAAAATATTATCATTTTAAAAATATTTTTCAAGAAGCAACTTTCTAGAAAAATGATAATGCTTTTCGATATTTACCTAAAACTTGAAAATGAGCTAGAAAATATTTTCGAAGAAAAAGAGAAAAAAATAAAAATAAAAATGATTAAAAAATAGAATTTTTAAAAAGAAAGAAGAGGAGGGGTGCGAGATAAGAGAGAGTAAATGAGGAATATATTGTCCCCAATTAGTTCATTTTCCATGAAACGAACATTGAAAAATTCAAAAAACATTTTCCTGCAAAATTGTTTTTGTAAAACGAACGGAGCCTTAGGGTATGTTTGTTTTGCTTAAATCAATAATTTGAAAAATACATTCCTAATAATAATTTATTGCATCACTTACAAAGTAAATTAAGGAAAAATATTTTCATCATCAAACAAAAATATCTAGACATATATTATTGTTGATAATAAACATATTTTTCAATTGAATAATTTTTCTAAGTGATACGAAGGGAGTGCTTTTTCCAAAACGTTTTTAGTTAAAACACACCCTTTTATGTTAATTGAACAAATTAGCCTTCAACTTTGTTAAGCACGTATTGATACTTAATAACACATTTTTTAGGGAAAGAAAATTTATGAGTTACTACTTTCCTACCTCGATTTACATGGGGATGGAGCCGATTTGGAATTCAATACAAAGGTCGCAGCTATGGCCGAGACGGCTATGAGTATCGTGATGAAGCCCTCGATCGGATTGGGCATGGTGCACGGCGAGGGAGAGGTCGTCATGGTGGGGATGGCGGTCGGTGGAATCGCGAATGGCAAGATGGGGTAATTATGACAATCCCAACGAGCAGTGGGATCGTCGTTATGGGATAGTCATTTCGATTTTGACGATGATCAAAGGAATAGTGGCGGTGATGATCATGGCCATCGAAGACAGGAGGAGTTGAATTTGAAAGTGGACATTCCGACCTTCTATGGAAGTCTAAATATTGTAGACATCGTGGCTTGGCTCACTGAAGTGATTTGATTTTTCTTGGTATGTCGATTCCTGAACCAGTGATCCTCAGTTTCAAAAATTGAGAACAATTGGGTTCTAGGCCGGTTATTAGGTATCCTGGAAACCAACTTATTCCTATGTTTCGGGTAAAAATCCGAAATTTTATAATAAAAAATAAAAGTTGCATTATTTATTACGAGAACATCCCTGGTTTTGAGTTTATTCGATCAAACATCCCTGGTTTTGAGTTTATTTGATCAAACATCCCTGGTTTTGCGTTTATTTGATCGAATTCAAATCATGGTTCAAATCTTGACGATAGCAAAAATATTATCAAATTGAAAACCGGTTTTTGAACTGGCTGCTCTGGCCTTAGTATGGGAATCAAATCGGTCTCTGTCCAGTTCTCCCTAGAATCGGCTTGGGATCGAATCAATCAGGCAGGTGCTGGAATCAAACTGGAACCAATGCTCACCCTAGATTTTTCGTGTCAAGGAGACCATATTTTGCATGCGAGTCCAGGCGTGTGCCAGATTTTCTCAATAATAACTTGTCAAAAGCTGATGGTTTTATACTTTAAAGTGTTGTTTACGAGCCTTGATAGCAAAAGGTCGATGGCTTTGAATTTCCACTCGGAAAGATGGTTTCGATTTGAGGACTTTGATATTCTGTCAGAAATTGCAGAAGAGAAGCAAGCATCTGTTATACTAGAAAAATATGAAGATTCAGTTAGGGTATTCACCTGCTGAGTTTCGGTGGAATGGTTTCTAAAGCAATGAAAAGCCGCTGCCTTTGAAGTTGTTGATCCAAAACCTAAGTAGATTGACAGATGTCTGTGTGATCGAATAATCCGACATTTTAAAACTCGAGGTCAGAGTTTTTCTTCTTTTTTTTCCCAACTGATGGTGTACGACGTCGAAGTCCATTAAGATAATGTGGAGATTTGTTGCTGATTTATCGTACAAATAGTTGATTTTTAATTAGATATTGAATATAGGATGTTAATGATGGACAGAGATGTTTTTCCCTTTTCATTAGGCCTAATTCTCTTCAAAAAAAAAAAAAACATTTAACTTTAGGTCTAGTCTCAAGTTTGTCCCCAACTTTTTTTTTGTCTCGAGAAAAACCCCAAATTTTAGGTCTTGTCTTAAATTTGCCCTAATTTTTTTTTTTTGTCTAAGGAAAAAATCATAAACTTTAGGTTGAGTCTCAAATTTGTCCCGAATTTTATTTTCCTCTAGAAAAATCACCAACTTCGAATATATTCTCAAATCTAGCCTCGTGGTCCAATCGCAATGACATTTTCACATCAACAACAAATCTACATCAGAAAGCAACATGGAAAATTATCTGAAAAATGAAACTATTATAGGATATGAAAATTAGGAATGATTAACAACGATTTTTAGACAGAGGGCTAATGGAGACAAATTTAGGACTAAATAAAAATTGGTGATCTTCTCTTAGATAAAAATAAATAAATGCATGGTAAATTTGTGATTGGACCTAAAGTTTGGGAATTTCTTTGAGACAAAGAAAAGTTCGAGGTAGATTTGAATTGGACCTAAAGTTTATGATTTTTTTTTTCAAGACGAAAAAAAAAAAAAGTTGGGAGCGAAATTGTGACTAGACCTAAAGTTGCAGTTTTTTTTAGGAAAGTTGAAATTCCTTTTCAGGAAATTAGGCAATTTTTCATTCTCATTTCTAAATGCAAAAGCATATATATTTGTGCAAAGAAATGGCTACTAAAACCATTTTAGGCTATGCGCTATCTTAGGCCAAGAATTTGATTGATCCTCAAAATAAGGACATTATACAAAACAAAAGGACATTATACAATACAAATTTAGCAACTAATCAACCATACAATTTCTCCAATTAGTCTTAATTGACAACTCATGCCAACACTCTCACTCAAGTTGGTGCATATATATCATTGATGCGTAACTTGTCAAGTGACTTGTAGAAGATCTTCCTAGAGATGACCTTCATAAGTATATCTGCCAATTGGTCTACAGATTTAACAAATGGGAATCGAATTATCTTGATATCAAGGTTTTGTTTGAAGAAATGTTAATCTACCTTGATGTGTTTAGTGTGATCATACTTGTCACGACCCCTTCCCAAGGGCCCGAGAACCTCTAGAATAGATTTAGAGGTTGTCACGCCCCGATCCTCGAACACGTGCCCATCCCTCACCTGGTCGATTAATAGCGACGTCCCAGGACGCATCGCCGACCCTGTTCATTTTATATGCGCAAGCGGAAGTATAAAGAAAACCCCCATACAATAAAACAATGGGATAGAAAAGTAGGGCCATAATTTCACATTGAAATCCATAACCAAACTTTTATGCAAAAATACAAACCATAGTACTTCACAACTATTCATAACTCTTTACTCTAATTCTATTCACAACAAAAGAGTTCACAAAAGAAGATGGGATCTCGGTCCATCCGGATCGTACTCAAGATCCCTCTCGATGCTATCTTCTTCTTTCAAAAATCATTTTCCTTCTCAGATTTCTCCTCCTCAGCTCCTCATCAGGGTCCTGAAATATTATCCCACAACCGGGATGAGACTACGTCTCAGCGAGTTCTACCCCACTAAGACTCAATTAGGAAGCCAATACACTACTCGGTTGCCTAAGCACAGCACGAGTCAGAGGACTTACCTTGGCCTCATATTCCACCTGCATGTTAGCACAGATCACATAGGCATCCAAGTAATCACATCACTGATCGACCAAATCGACCTAGTCGATTTCATACCAACAAGACCACTTACGGTCATTTCCATTCAATCAAGCAAACTCAAACAATGATCAATCACATCAAATCACACCCAGTTCGAATCATAAATCAATCGACTTAGTCGATTACATGCCAGTCGAAATCATCACACGATCATTCTGACTATTCATTCTCAACTCTCAATCATGGCCTTACAGGCAAGTCTATATGTAGTGGCATCACGGCCCCACTCGGCAATGTTTTATGTAGTGGCATCACGGCCCCACTCGGCAATGTTATATGTAGTGGCATCACGGCCCCACTCGGCAATGTTATATGTAGTGGCATCACGGCCCCACTCGGCAATGTTTTATGTAGTGGCATCACGGCCCCACTCGGCAATGTTATATGTAGTGGCATCACGGCCCCACTCGGCAATGTTATATGTAGTGGCATCACGGCCCCACTCGGCAATGTTATATGTAGTGGCATCACGGCCCCACTCGCACCATTCCACACACTTTACAACCCAACAAAACATAAGAATGCTGAATAAACATACTTGGCCATTATCCAGTCAATAACTTAATCTCAATCAATTCCAAGCAATTTAGGGTAAATCCCTAAAATATCACAATTTAATTAATTTCAAGCAACGTAGAGCTCAAATAAATAAACGGACTGCGCCACGACAATCAGTACGAAATTTCGGTCGCCGGCCATCTCAGCCTTAATTTCCGAAAAATAATTAATTAAATAATTAATTTCGAAAATTAATAATGAATATTAGAAATTCAATTTAGCTCAAAATACAGCCCGATTAAATAAACGGACTTCACCACTGTCCTCAGCGTAATATTCCGGTCGTTGGCCATCATACTTGAATTTTCGGGAAATAAATAATTAAATAATTAATTTCGAGAATTAAATATATAATTACCACAAACTCAATTTAGTGCAATATAAAGCTCAATTAAATAAGCGAGCTACACCACGATCACCAACATAATATTCCGGTCGCTGGCCATCCAGTTGAATTTTCGGAAAATAAATAATTATTTAATTTAATTCCGAAAAATAATATTTAAATGCTAAAAATTCCACTTAGGCCCGAAATATCAAATTGAAGCCCGATAAAGGGTCGGAAAATTCCCGGGCTACCCTCAAAAAATAGTAGACCATGTCTACTTGCTAAATATGCATTCAATTTAACTAATTTGCATCAAAATCAACTAATAAACCCTAATCAAAACACTTAAGCTTAATTAAACACACTAAACAACCAATTAAGCATAATTAACTCACTAAGCAAGCGTTAGTGTGGTTACCCACCGGAATCGCGCGCAACCGGTACCAAATCGACGGGCTCGGCGCGAGGAACAACAAACCCCAAAGCGGGTCTTGGGTTCGGGGCCCGGAAGCGGCCCAAATCGTCCTCGGAGGCGGCTGGAAACCCACTCGTGGGTTCGCTGTGGTGGCTGGCCGGAGGAGTTCCGGCGGCCAAGGGGACGAGGGAGGGTCGGTGGAGGTGAGGGGGAGCTCCGGGGTTCGGGCGGCGGGCGGGCGGCGGCGGCCGGACGGGGCTGGGCGTCGGGCCGAGCGGGAGGGGCGGAGGCGGGGGCGCACGGGGGCTGCTGGGCGCGCGGCAGACGCGCGGGCGGCGACGCGGTGCGGCGGCGACGGGCGGTCCGATGAGCTCCTCTTCTTCCTCTGTTCTGCTGGTTCGGACAAGAAGGGGAAGAAGGAAATGGGAGGGGCTTCGTTCACGTGCGTGGGAATTGGGGGAAAAGGAGAGAGAGAGAGAGAGAGAGAGAGAAAGAAAGAGATAAGAAGGAGAAAAAGAAAGGGAAGACAGCTAAGGGAGGGGGTGTGCGCACGGCTGGGGAGGGAAAAGGAGAGAGAGAGAGAGAGAGAAAAAAGAAAAGGGAGAGAGAAAAAGAAAATAACAATTCAAATAATCATGTTTTTCTTTTCTCTTTCCCTTTCTATTTTCTTTTGGTCTTCGATTTCCTTTCGACAATTTCTTTCTCGAAATTTCGGACTCGTCAATAAATTGACGGACGATGAGACAAATTCCCAAAAAAAAGAATTATGACACGCTTAAAATTCGATTCCCGAAATCGAGTTCAATTTCATGGTTAAAATCGACCGAACACGATTTTAGTCCGATCCGACCTATCGAGTAGCTTTTAGGGATTTTACCGCGGTTATATCCCTTAACGGCTTCACTCAATAGTCAAGGGTTAACTCATGAGTGATCGCTCGAGAAAAAGGACCATCGGCGCGTCGACGAAATGCCCATTTCAAATATTCGGGACGGGTCGAAAATTCGGGATGTCACAACTCTTCCCCTCTTATAAAAATTTCGTCCTCGAAATTTAAACCTTCATCCAATCCTGACAAAAGGTGGGGTATTGTCGTCTCATCAGGTCTTACTTTCCCTGGTTGCTTCTTCAGTCCCGTGGCGTTGTCCGACCACTTTAACCAAGGGGACTTTCTTGGTTCACAATATCTCATCTTTCTGATGGCTCAAAGCGATCTATAATCTGATTCTGCTCACAACAATTGCAACGACTGACTGCTGAACTGACTCTGAGCCTGTGATCTTTCTTTCTCTGATCTCATCTCAACAAATTGAAGTTCTGTACGCTCTGCTCTGTTCTACTTCAAAAGAACTATTTGAATGTTCTGCTGAAACTGGGAACCTCGATTCTAGATTTGATATAGATCTGCCGCCGGTACTCCACAAATACGAACTATTTAACTTATGTACACTTCTTCGTGTCTAACCAAATTAAGAATTCTTCATACATCAATGAAATGAGTCGGTTTCATCCATCTGCTAACCATTATCCCAAATGGAATCATTACTCTCTTAACTCTTGGGTAAATCTGTCACAACGTTCTATCATGATGTACTTCTATTCTCACTCGAGACTCTTGAGTTATTATAAAAGTTCTCTCGGCTTGCATTACCGAACTTCCCTTATTGGCACATCTAACATTTGCAATCTGTCTGGTGATATCCATCTTTATGTCAATTTACCAATCAAACCGATGTCATCCCTGACCTACTTGTACTATTAGGTCGAATACTGCAACTGCTACAGTGAATTCCTCACAAGGCCTCCTCCTTAAGTTCCGTACTGTCTGACACCAATCCGTACTCACAATACTTCGGTATTCCATCTTTCGAAATCTGAAAGTTAATCTCTTCTTTAATAGTATCCTCTTGCAGGATCTTCTTATCATTCCAATCTATCAACTGATGCGCTTGATTCTTGCTCGTATATCTGGTTCAATTTTTTTTTTTTTTTTTTGAGGGCGGCTGTAAAAATTCAAAAGGTAGCCTACCTCAAATTTGAAAACCGAATTTCAAACATTTTCAAGTAAAGTCTACACTTTAGTCAGCCACTGCACAATTGAAGACTCTCAACTCAACACCTCAGTGACTTCTTTCTTTCCTTAGGAGTGATACTAGATAGCACCATTCTAGTCTTGCCAAGATTCTGATTCATGACATCGTCTTATATTCAATTTGTTGGGTCTTAACTGGCGGGACGTGTATGCAACAATCTTGCCATGTTGTATCAATACGTACCCAGTCTTTTAAATAACGCATAAATATAGATCTCATCTCCTCCACAACCATATAGAGAGATCAGCACAAACATAGTAGCTAGTTCTTGTACCAGCTTTTGGAATTATCCTCACTCTTACATGTCCATACGAATTCCTCTCTTTCTTCAAAAGTTGAGTCAATGTTAACATTGATGTTACGGCTCTCTTCACGAACTTTCTGAAGTGACTTGTACAACCCATACGGCTTCTGATCTCAGATACCATTGTCAGTCTTGGTCCACTGATAATGACTCGGTCTTGATCGGTTCCATGGAAATTCTTTCACCATTCTCAGGTATCTCTTGAGCTCTTTAGTGTTTTTCTATTACATAGAATATCATGGAAAGACAAGATCACAATTGATATAGGTATTCTTCGAAAACTCAGGTTGTCAAATCCATTACAACAACTGGAGCATTTACCAGGCCAAACGATCTTGCAATACTCACTAAGGTCATATTAAGTACGAACAACTGTCTTCAATATAACCTCATTTCTAGTTCTCAACTGATGATAACCTGTCCTCACGTTGACTTTTAAAACATCAACACCCTTTATAACTAGCCACACCATTCCTTGATCTTCAGTAATAAACACTTGTCCTCGATTGTCACCTAATTGAGTTGACCATGGTTGATGCATGATTGCCATGAACCATCTTCATTTTCTCCCTCCACAAAACTGATGTTTCCTAAAGTGATGCACTGATAAGCATGAATTCCTCGTTCCTCAATTTTCACATCCGCATCGTTGGTTCTATTAGTTCAGACCACAATAACCGACAAGAAGCCTTCAAGAGTGGCTCTATTCTTGTGCTAGCTCAATCGCACTTTCTATCTCTTTCTCGACAACCGTCGACGTTCTTATGACAACATATCTTAGAAATTCTTAGACCACTGAGATGTCTTCCACCTCCAATTCTCTAATCCGTCTTAACTATGACCATCATAAAGTTATCTTGGCAATCTCTGCCTAACAAGCGAGTTACCTTCAATCGACAAGATCAAAGATTCATTTCGACTCCCAATAAACTCGACACTTTCATGCGCTATTGGACTAAGTTGAATAGTTCCATGACCATGATTCCTTAATACAAGATGCTCCATCAGCCCCTTCTACTCATGTAGCATCAAAGTTACTTCTCAGCAACTAGTCAAGCATGACTATCACTGGTAATTCCCCTTTCTTTCACTTATTTCAATAAACTGTAGTTCCCCAAACTTCACCAAAACTTTGATACGATACTCCGATAGAATTTTCCCCAAAACATTCTTCATTTGATTAGTGCCAAGTCGGTTCCATTCCCGTTCTTCTCGCCATTCTAGTGGCGTTCTAACTGAGGTAGCGGTGTCAATGTTCCACTGGACTTTCACTGACAGTCCTTCACCCGACGACTATGCTGATCGTAATCACAACACGTTTTAGCCATGCTCGGACACTTGATTCATCCATGTTTCCTTCCACAATTTCGACACCCACCTGGTGAGTCTTCTACCTCCTGTCAAGTGCTAGCATGCACTATTTCTTGTACCGGAGATCTATCCCACAAATTCCACGTTGCGTTCTATGGCGCACTTCTTCTAACCTGTCATATCGACAGTGACGGCAATAACCCTTGACAAGATTTCATCTACTTATGCAGACAACCCATAAATCACTGTCCGTGCTGGCGACACTTACCATAATTCTTGTCCTCAGAATACCTGAGACTGATCTATACCATCTTCCATGGAACAACATGTTCCATTTGCCTAAATGCTGACCTGACTATTTCACCTTGCCCACTGGGTGGAATAAAATACTCTTTCCTCATCATCAGTCTTTACCCTGATTGAATTCCAAATCTGCCTGCGCTGAATCTTGACTCAGATATCGAAATCAATTCCCTGATCATCCTCCCAGGTTGAACCTCGACAAAGGTAGCAACAACAACAACTTAATCCTGATCTTACTGGCTCATTCAGATCCCAAGGAACACTTGCATCAGAACGATCCTATCGAACTTAGGATCATTCGACGCTGCTACACTAGTACCAACTTGCGGTGGTACTCTTCCGCTCGAACTGGCCAGAGTCAACACTCTGCCACAACCACCTCGGGTACCGACCTTTGTCGATACTTTACCCCGAGTCACAGAGGACACTGTCCTCTTACTAGAAGTTCTCAACTCCCACTCGCTCATGGTTCAGTCTTTTACTGACACCTGCTTCCGAATCCACACTGGATTAGAAGATGAGCGATTCACACAACAAACAATTTTAGCACTCAGCTAACACAGACATGCACAGCATGAATTTAAAGGCCATCCTACTACTATCCCATGAACCATCACTCCTTATCACTCCAATCTTGAACTTCGCTCTGATACCACTTAAACGGGATGTCACGCCCCGATCCTCGAACACGTGCCCATCCCTCACTTGGTCGATTAATAGCGACGTCCCAGGACGCATCGCCGACCCTGTTCATTTTATATGCGCAAGCGGAAGTATAAAGAAAATCCCCAGACAATAAAACAATGGGATAGAAAAGTAGGGCCATAATTTCACATTGAAATCCATAACCAAACTTTTATGCAAAAATACAAACCATAGTACTTCACAACTATTCATAACTCTTTACTCTAATTCTATTCACAACAAAAGAGTTCACAAAAGAAGATGGGATCTCAGTCCATCTGGATCGTACTCAAGATCCCTCTCGATGCTATCTTCTTCTTTCAAAAATCATTTTCCTTCTCAGATTTCTCCTCCTCAGCTCCTCATCAGGGTCCTGAAATATTATCCCACAACCGGGATGAGACTACGTCTCAGCGAGTTCTACCCCACTAAGACTCAATTAGGAAGCCAATACACTACTCGGTTGCCTAAGCACAGCACGAGTTAGAGGACTTACCTTGGCCTCATATTCCACCTGCATGTTAGCACAGATCACATAGGCATCCAAGTAATCACATCACTGATCGACCAAATCGACGTAGTCGATTTCATACCAACAAGACCACTTACGGTCATTTCCATTCAATCAAGCAAACTCAAACAATGATCAATCACATCAAATCACACCTAGTTCGAATCATAAATCAATCGACTTAGTCGATTACATGCCAGTCGAAATCATCACACGATCATTCGACTATTCATTCTCAACTCTCAATCATGGCCTTACAGGCAAGTCTATATGTAGTGGCATCACGGCCCCACTCGGCAATGTTTTATGTAGTGGCATCACGGCCCCACTCGGCAATGTTATATGTAGTGGCATCACGGCCCCACTCAGCAATGTTTTATGTAGTGGCATCACGGCCCCACTCGGCAATGTTATATGTAGTGGCATCACGGCCCCACTCGGCAATGTTATATGTAGTGGCATCACGGCCCCACTCGGCAATGTTATATGTAGTGGCATCACGGCCCCACTCGGCAATGTTATATGTAGTGGCATCACGGCCCCACTCGCACCATTCCACACACTTTACAACCCAACAAAACATAAGAATGCTGAATAAACATACTTGGCCATTATCCAGTCAATAACTTAATCTCAATCAATTCCAAGCAATTTAGGGTAAATCCCTAAAATATCACAATTTAATTAATTTCAAGCAACGTAGAGCTCAAATAAATAAACGGACTGCGCCACGACAATCAGTACGAAATTTCGGTCGCCGGCCATCTCAGCCTTAATTTCCGAAAAATAATTAATTAAATAATTAATTTCGAAAATTAATAATGAATATTAGAAATTCAATTTAGCTCAAAATACAGCCCGATTAAATAAACGGACTTCACCACTGTCCTCAGCGTAATATTCCGGTCGTTGGCCATCACACTTGAATTTTCGGGAAATAAATAATTAAATAATTAATTTCGAGAATTAAATATATAATTACCACAAACTCAATTTAGTGCAATATAAAGCTCAATTAAATAAGCGAGCTACACCACGATCACCAACATAATATTCCGGTCGCTGGCCATCCAAGTTGAATTTTCGGAAAATAAATAATTATTTAATTTAATTCCGAAAAATAATATTTAAATGCTAAAAATTCCACTTAGGCCCGAAATATCAAGTTGAAGCCCGATAAAGGGTCGGAAAATTCCCGGGCTACCCTCAAAAAATAGTAGACCATGTCTACTTGCTAAATATGCATTCAATTTAACTAATTTGCATCAAAATCAACTAATAAACCCTAATCAAAACACTTAAGCTTAATTAAACACACTAAACAACCAATTAAGCATAATTAACTCACTAAGCAAGCGTTAGTGTGGTTACCCACCGGAATCGCGCGCAACCGGTACCAAATCGACGGGCTCGGCGCGAGGAACAACAAACCCCAAAGCGGGTCTTGGGTTCGGGGCCCGGAAGCGGCCCAAATCGTCCTCGAGGCGGCTGGAAACCCACTCGTGGGTTCGCTGTGGTGGCTGGCCGGAGGAGTTCCGGCGGCCAAGGGGACGAGGGGAGGGTCGGTGGAGGTGAGGGGGAGCTCCGGGGTTCGGGCGGCGGGCGGGCGGCGGCGGACGGGGGGCTAGGGCGTCGGGCCGAGCGGGAGGGGGCGGAGCGACGGGGCGCACGGGGCTGCTGGGCGCGCGGCGCGCGGGCGGCGGCGCGGTGCGGCGGCGACAGGCGGTCCGACGAGCTCCTCTTCTTCCTCTGTTCTGCTGGTTCGGACAAGAAGGGGGAAGAAGGAAATGGGAGGGGCTTCGTTCACGTGCGTGGGAATTGGGGGAAAAGGAGAGAGAGAGAGAGAGAGAGAGAAGAAAGAGATAAGAAGGAGAAAAAGAAAAGGAAGACAGCTAAGGGAGGGGGGTGTGCGCACGGCTGGGGAGGGAAAAGGAGAGAGAGAGAGAGAGAGAAGAAAAAGAGAAAAAAGGGGGAGAGAGAAAAAAAGAAAATAACAATTCAAATAATCATGTTTTTCTTTTCTCTTTCCCTTTCTATTTTCTTTTGGTCTTCGATTTCCTTTCGACAATTTCTTTCTCGAAATTTCGGACTCGTCAATAAATTGACGGACGATGAGATAAATTCCCAATAAAAAGAATTATGACACGCTTAAAATTCGATTCCCGAAATCGAGTTCAATTTCATGGTTAAAATCGACCGAACACGATTTTAGTCCGATCCGACCTATCGAGTAGCTTTTAGGGATTTTACCGCGGTTATATCCCTTAACGGCTTCACTCAATAGCTGGGTTAACTCATGAGTGATCAGCTCAGAGAAAAAGGACCATCGGCGCGTCGACGAAATGCCCATTTCAAATATTCGGGACGGGTCGAAAATTCGGGATGTCACAGAGGTATTACTCGAAAAAAAGGCCCGAATGGTTCATCAAATCAAACGATAATAAAGATCCAAGGGGTCAATCAATTAGAAGCACGAGCTCTCCCATGCCAATACTTCGCACTATCTTGGTTTTATTCATTTTAAAGTTCTTTAACAGCCTATGTATTACTAAGAAGCGCCACTAACCGTTAGGGGTCGACTAAGAACCAAATGAGACGTGGAGGTTTGTCTCATTTCCAATGCAATCAGAAATTTTTAAATTTGGAAACTTGATTACACCAATATCTATTAGCACCCTTTCCGTACCTCTAACTTAGAAGGTTATTATCTAAGTGGTCATGTAATCTATATTACCAATTATGATCATAAAGTTATCAAAGTGCTAAGTGATCAAGCAAATGTTTTTGTGGGTTCTTTTAATTGATTCTAAACTAGACCTAAGCATTTTAGAAAAGAAATTGGCAAATAATTTACTGAAATGAGGTGCAATAAATAAATACTCCAGTATCGAAATGACTTTAAAGTAAATGCAGGAAAAAAAAAACCATATAAGCTAGGTAAAGAATATACATGGCCTTGTTATTAAGCCTTGGGACATGAACACCATAAGCTTGACATTAGAAACTAAACCTATCTAGGGGGAACCTAAATCTACCCATGCTATGATGTTGAAGCTAATCTAAGCTATTCTAATTGCTTATTTAGAATAGTGATTCTAAGTCTAATTTGGTTTTATTGAATGAAAACCAAGCTAACTACCCTAATTGGAACTAAACTAAATTAAACCAAGCTAAATTAAGTGTCCCTTCGGACCATGGACTACCACCCTCGGCCTTCGGTCTTTAAGAAGGTCGTGACCACCACCATCCTCATTTGTTTCTAACATCCATTTCATCCAACATTCCCATCATGCACTCAATCAAAATAGTTAATCAACAAGTTCACCGATTAACAAATAAAAAGCAATCCGATTCAAGAATTGGATTTCGCCTATGCAATTTGATTAACCCAACCACCTCCCAATAAAACTAAGGGTTCGTTAAGTAGAATCAATTATTAATAATCTCCACTTGCATGCACAAAGCAGTAGGCTTACGTCATCAACCCCTAATTAAATTCTAGTCCCCATCTAAGCTAACTGCCAGAGGACATGCATCGCTAAACGAAATTAAGTGTGACCAATCAAAACACTCATAAGCAAGCATGGGATTGGGCCCAAGAGTCGACAAGCGATCAATCAAGCAATGGCACGAACTCCACGAAGAGAACAAAACCTAACATTTTCCTGACCAAATTTTCCAATTTTTCGAAATTTTAATTTATTTTTTATTTAATTGAAAATAGGGACCCGGGCTAAACCTGGACATTCAGGCTTGGGTCATGGACGCGGTTGGGCTTATTTAAAACAAACCATTCTGAAAAGAAAACCCATCAAGCCCATTTTGCATTCTAATCACTCCAAGTCTACCTTAGGTCCAAACTCATATGAAATCAAATCAAGCCACAGCCTACCAATATGAATATCCATCTCAACACATCAGCACACAAGCCCGTACTAAGGCCATTTTCATACCATCACTTCCTTCTTTCTGGCCCATCATCATCCCCTTCCTAGGGCGCGAATGATAACTATTCTCGCTTAAATTGATTTAAAAAGAGATAGATTTTAGAAATATATTTTTCTATTTCTATTTCTAGATGAATTTTTAAACAAAAATACATGTTTGATAATGACACAAAATTTCTACTCTAAAAATAGAAATTCGTTTGATAACGACACAAAATTTCTGCCTTTTAGATGGTGGTGGCCGGCGACCAACGGTGGCGGCGGCGGCCGGCGACCAAAGGTGGCGGCAACGGCTAGCAACCGGCGATGGCGTCCGGCGGCTAGGACGGTGGCATCCGGTGGACAATGGTCGGCGGCGAATGATGAAAAGAATTTTTATTTTTCATTTTGTTCCGAGAAATAGATAATTAGAAAAATTTTATTTCCGATTTCTATTCCAAACCTATTTCTGGAACAAAAATCTATTTCGAAATAGAAAAATGGAATAATTTTATTAAACGGATTTTTATTCAAGAAACAATTTTTATTTTATTTTTTTCTATCACTTTCCTTCTTTTTTTTGCTTTTTCTTTCCTTTCCTTTTTCTTTTTTCTTTTTTTCCCTATTTCCCTCAGTGGTCCATCATCTCAACGAAAGCCAGGATGATTGATGCCCTTGCCTGTGACCAGGTACCTCCACCGCCCACCAGGTGAAAAACCAGAAAAGAGAAATTTAAAAAAAATTATAAATTATAAAATTATCTATATCGGCGCCAGTTATGCCACATTAGGTGGCCGGCGTATATGTTAGCAATTTCTAGAAAAAAAAAATTGATTAGAATGATTACATTGATAATTGTCAAAAAGATTATGATTAAATTGGATAAATTAAAAAGTTTAGGATTATATTGGCCGTTGTACAATAAATTTAAAACATTTTGGATGATTTTTCTAGATAATCTTTAAAAGGCAATAATTAAAAACATTTAAAAATAACGATTGACAGTAAAATTGTCATTGTCACTATTGATTAAGGAAAATTACAGCATATGAGGACCATTACTCACCAATAGGGTCTTCAAGTTTATGAATTGGGAAAGAAAGCTATGATTATCGAGGAAAAAAAGTTACTAAGAATAAGAACAAGAGATTTATGGTAAATTCAAGTTGATTACGATTTTTATGGAAGGTTAAACTCAAATTTGCAGCATGTTTAGTTAATTAATCATTGCTTGTTAAACTTTTTTGTTAAAAATTAGAAAAAATATAGAGTGAGCAGATGTTCCGTACCATTATCAAAGAGGGAAGATTGATGGATGACCCCATGTGAGAGTTTCGACTTGAACCGTTCTTGGCTAGTCGTTGGAACTTATACCACCTTTCTTTGGAGCACCTTGACTCCAATGTTAATTGCTCTCATTTCTAGTTAAATTTTCATTATTTACTCTTCTATCCATAGTGTGCATAATTCCAAATCCTAAAAGCACGAAAAAGGAAATGTGTTACAAAAAATACCTATACAGAAGCTAAGTGCAAACTAGCCTGCAATATTTCCAGGAGGTTGATGAGCAGTTGAGTGGGTAGCTTGATTGATCAAGGGTTAAATGCTTTGGAACCAAGTGCAATTGAACAAACTACTATGGCCTTGCTGTAAGAACGGCAGCTCCTCAGTCAAATCAGCTTGCCAAGTGACCCTGTTTCCAAAGCCTTGAACGTAGACGAATCCAGGCTTCATGCTCTATTGGGGTGGACAAGACAGCAAGGTCTAGAAGATTATTTGGGGTATTGACTATATTCCAAAAGGTACGCATTTCATTTGGGGACTCTGCATTTGGGCATTAGCTGCAGAAGAGAGTTCGAATGGGAGGAGAATCAAGCAATCGTATGAGTGGTTGATTTATAGTCTTGCTGAATTAGCCGAACACCTTAGTTTATACTGTGAGTATTGTAGAGTTAGTATGGTTTGGGGCAAGCCGGATCAAGATTGAGAAGACACGGGTGATGTCTTTTTGACAGACGACTCTTGTGACAAGTTGAAAGCAGGCAATAAGCTCCGTTGCGAAGAAATGCTTGCTTAGATTGATTACCTAGACCTGTTGGTTTATTTGGAAGGGTAGAATGCAGCAAATTTTTTCAAGGCAAAAGACCAATACATGAGATGGATGAAGGATAGATAAAGGAAGCTATAAGGGAGTTGTTGATGGATAAGAAGGTGGAACACTAGTCTAGATCTAATGATACTGTAAAAACGGATGGCAGTTTACTCAGCCTGGATTGAGGAGATATGATGTTATGGCTTTTTTGTTGAGGAGTCAAGTAGCGAGCGCGAAGGATCAACTTTTTGCAATTTGTTTGTTACAAAATTGGGGGAGAAACCTATTTGAGCTTGTAATGACATTCTTTATTAATGAATGACTTTCAAGTGTTTTCAGCAAAAATAAAAAATAAAAAGAAGAAAACAAACCTCGAGGCATACAGATGAATTGGAAAAGAGAATGAATAGCAAATTCTTGTCGTCTAAATTGCATTACATAATACTATGGCTGCGTTTGGTTCAGCATTTGCAATGGGCTTTGAGTCCAATGCAAATGCTGAAAGCCTAAAGCTACTTGGGGAAAATGCAATTGTGTTTGGTAAAAAATTTTTGCAAATGGACTTTGAGTTGAATGTGCGTTTCGTAAATAAAACTTTCGCAATGGGCTTTGATGGGTATAATATATATTGTTTTTTTCTTTTTTTTTTTTTTTAAAATTCAGCTAAGCCCTTCGCCGGACCGGCGAAGGGCTGCGGCTGCCGGCGAGCCGGATCTGGTGCCGGCGGCCGTCGGATGAGGTCGCCCGAGGTTGGGCGACCTCCGGCGAGGGTCGCGCGACCCGGCCGAGGGCCGCCGGAGGTTGCCCGACCTCGGGCGACCCTCGGCGAGGGTCGCGCGACCCGCCGAGGGCCGCCGAGGTCGCCCGACTGGGGCGACCCTCGGCGAGGGTCGCGCGACCCAGCCGAGGGCCGCCGGAGGTCGCCCGACCCGGGGCGACCCTCGCCGGGTCACCCGAGGTCGGGCGACCTCGCCAACGGCCGTCGCCCTTCGCTAATCCGACGAAGGGCTGCTCCTTTTTCAATTAAAAAATAAATAAATACATGGGCAATAACGGAAATATGAAAAATTAATGAAGGTAATTTAGGAAGAGAAAAAATGTTTTTAGCATTCCCAAGGGCTGGCTTTCATTTGAAAGCTCCTTGAGATTGGTTGCCAAACACCCATATTTAGGCTGAAGGGGCTTTGAAGGCTGAATGGGCTTTCTAAATGCCCATCCAAACGCACCCATGTCATTGTGAATCCCACATTGCCCCTTGCAACCGGGAAAGCAAAATTGATCATGTAACCCAGTCCATCAGAACTCTGTATTTGAGCCTTACCGAAATGAAATCCAAAGATAATTCCAATCAAAGTGATCTAGAAATAAAAATATAAACAAGAGGTTTCTAGTAATTTTAGCATGCTAATTCGACCTGATGAAATGGATCTCCTTCCCCCAAAATCAATCAACCAACATATCGGGAAAAAACAAAAAATCAACCTTGATGTGGCCCCTCCACCACCTTGAAATGAGGGAGTAACATCTTTTGATCAATAGCATCGAAGATGATGGACATGAGTCGCAGGGATAGCAACGTCATTGATGATTTCGACTCGTGCAGAACATGTTACTGGATCGACCCTGCTCATAACAGTTGGATGGCAAAGGATCAGAACAAGTATTGTTCCCACATTATCATATAACACAAGCAAATGTTCACTTTAATTGGCCATGCCTGGGAAACATAACGGTGGCAACCATTGTTTTGACTAGGAGTTCAGCAGATGCATCGATCTACATCGAAATATACTGCACACAATCAACTCCTGTGGGTTGGAATCACGGGCTTCCTGCTCTTGGCCACATATGCAAATTGACTGAAATCTGGGGCAGTAGTTGACCTACTATTGAACGAAATCAATGAGGGATAACCAAATAAGAGCTCGGAAAAGTAGAGAATCTCTTTACTGTCATCCTCCTACCTATTCGTACATGCGTTGTGCACATCCTTCAAAGGAGCACGGAAACCACTGGCACGAGAACCAGAACTGGTGAATCTAAATGACGATATTACCGAGACGAATCTCTCTAATGAACTTTCTGCTATGTCAGAATAGCAGCCTAAATGGGAGATGTCGGCTCCAAATTTTCCTTCAGAACCAGTGAATGACTTGTCTAATCCAGGGGCACGGGTACCTGAAGCCAAGAGATATATCAGATTTCAAACTTCATCCTGAATGAACTCTTAAAATATATAGTCTTCAAAACGCCAAAGAGGCCACCACAGAACCCAAAAGAAAAGGTGGACTCCCCAATAATGGTAAGCAATTAAGATAACACACTGATGAAGAGCTTTCACTTTCAAAATCAAAGTACATGCAGATGAGTCGTGGATTTAGAATTCAATTAATCAGAGTATGCGCCTAGAAATGGACTGTAACTCACTGCTAAAGCAGGAGGCCTTTTTTCAGAGCTAAAATGCATTGTAACATGTAGAGTCGAACCATTATGGTTCCTTTTGATATGTGGCATAACCCCAAGATTTTCTGGCTTCCCAGTAATGTCGACTTTATTTTGTGTACACTCAGATACCAAATGATGCAAAAGATTTCCTGTTTTAAAAAGTCAAATTATGCGCTAAACATGAAATGCATGCTCAGGCTTGAATGTTGCAAACCAATTAGAAGCTCAGCTTAGCTCTACAAAGAAAATGCAGTTTGGCTTTGTCATGTTAATGCATGCATCTTCATTAATTAGATAATAAATGGCTTTCGCAATTTCATCCTTAATTCTTTGAAGGTAGTATCTTGTACAATATCTACCAACATCAATCTAGATTTATGCCAAACATGATAGTATGTTAAGATTAAGAACCAAGAAAATTGCTAAACAAGTACTGGTATTAATAACGCAGTTTCAGTTGGCAACATACCATCATTGACAAGAGAATCATCCACATGCATACGCATTTGTTTTGAGCTCTCCTGAGACAAGGAAAACACAGGGCAAAAGAGTCAAGAAAACTATCTGACTTTAGGTAACAAATCATGATAAAGGGAGCTTGCATTGCTAGAATTTTCATAAAAAGCTGATTGCGCCTACTTTTTCCGCTGTGTCATCAAGGGAGGCCTTCCTCTTGATGATCCTTCCTTCTAGAAAGCCAGTCTCGCCTAGACTGATGGGATGATCACTTTCAACAGGGTTGTTTTCTTTTTCGTCATCTTTGTCAGTATTATTTGCAGACTGATGCTTGAAATAGGAACTCCTTATAATAAACTTCCTGTTCTCTCTTCTTGCTTCGTCCTCAATTCTGTTTACACCTTTCTCTGACATGTCATCAAGGGAGGTTTTCCCCTTCATGATCGCTCGCTTCATAAAGTCAGTCTCACCTAGACTGATTGGATGATCACCTTTAACCAGGATATTTTCCTTTCCATCATCTCTATTAGTTTCCTTCGCAGCATGATGCTCGAAATAAGAGCTCCTTACAATAACCTCTCTGTTTTCTCTTCTTGTTTTTTCCTCAATGCTGTTTACACCTACATTTTCAACTGTGTCATCAGCGTAGGTCTTATTTTTTATGATCATTCCTTTCACACATACGGTCTCACCTACACACGTTGGGTCACTTCCAACTGGGTTAGTTTCTTTCTCCTTGTCTCTATCAGTTTCATTCAAAAACTGATGCTTAAAGTAGGAACTCCTTACAATGGGCTTTTTGCACACTCTTCTTGTTTTTTCATCAACTCTGTTTACAGGGCTTTTGGGTCAATGCTCCTTGAATGACACACAAGGTTTATGAATTGGAAGACTGGATTGTTGTAGTAATGAGGGCCCTGGTCTTACAACCTCATCCAATGCACCTGCACTTTTTAACTTATTAAGTAGATAATGGAAGCCAATTCATGACAACATATCTGCACATATCAGAACCCTAAGCCCACAATTAGCTCGGGCTTACCACTTTCCATCAATTCTGATGCATCTGGAACTTCTTGTGTGAAACCATCTTCTTCCTAATTGAACAAAGTTTGGGGACATCAACTATCTTCGAATGTGTATATTTAGACTAAGTATGCAATCAATATTATTCACTACATTTATGGTGTGTCATTCAGGCAAAAATAAAATTATATATATATATATAGTTCCAAGGACAGAGCATCTGCTTACTTCATGTAGCTGAGACCAATGACAATGGTTCATATCAGCCACAGCCTCCTCGGAGTTGTGTCCACTGGAACTCTGAGAAAGGTCATCCACTGGACATGATTGGTTGGAGGTAGTCCGAGGAGCCTTGAAATCTCTCTTCGATTCGAGAGATACAGAGCCTTAATAGATCAAGGAAACCTTTGGTACCAAAGCCTAATGAGGATGACATTTTAAAGATCTTGCGCAAATCTGTCTAAAGTGGTCCATATTGTCAAAGTGTGGAAGAATAAAAGAAATATCTCTTTGAGCTTGACCTAATTTCCTGGTGCTGTGATTCAGCTATCTTTAGAAACCTATTACAGATTCGATCCATATAGATTCCCACTTACAATTTGAAGTACCTCTTTAATTAGATATTTGTACACCCGATGTAGGCCCTGTATACACTTACTAAAAGAAGTTTAGACAGTTTCAGTCACAGATATTCAATCTCTAAGCAACGCATATCTCATCCACTCATGTTACAGCCAGAACATCAAGCAAGATATAGACTCAAAAGCCACCACAATCAGAGGGCCGTGTATCTTATCCATTAATTGCAGGTGCAGAGGGGCTGTTCATGCTTTATCTAAAGTATAGGGCCACACAAGTTTGCGAGAGGCCCATTGTGGAAAGTGTAGCTTGCGACTAGTCTTAAGTTCTTAGCAGCTAAGAAACACTTGATCTCTGATAGTTTCCTTTTGGTTGGCACAACAGGATTGATTGTTTGGAGAAAAAGGAAACATCAAATTCTTAATTCTTTTCCACAGGGATTAGGATTTTGGCAATCCCTGTCAAGTAAACGAAAGGCAAGTCTAGGTGGCAATCAGACTAAGTAATAGAGCTTGTCATTTCAACTCGACTAAGCTCACTTGCTTCCAACAGTCAGCATAATTTTTCTGCAACTTCTGTTCAGACAAGATATTGCGAAGCACTATCTAACTGCACAAAGCATTCACAATAAGGTTTTGAAAAGCATTATACTATACAGTACAGAATAAATGCACATGGTATGGAAGAAAAGATTATCAGAAAATGGGGTTTTCAAAGGATACAAAAATATTTCGTCAGGACATTCTTCTGTGCAGGTAAGTCTAGCTTCTTCTTTTCATCTTTCGACTTTTCAAGCCGAAAGATGAAAAGAAGAAGTTTCAGATAATGTGTTTTGTCAATCACAGTGGCACTAACATCCCTGCCCTGTCGAAATCAGAAAATGCGGATTCATTCAAGCATTATTGAGTATGCACCATCGATCAACTCACTTATGGTATAAAAAATCAAAAGGCGTTAAGAAAGGAATAAAAATATTTTTTTAATCCGAGAGTGGGAGTCGGGCTGGGCCACGGACATCAAAGGTGTTAAGAAAGGAATGGGCTCAATGAAATAAAACCTAATCCGGCCACTACAAGACCAAACCCAAAGCCTACTCACTTTCCCCTATGGTAAAAAAGCGAAAAGCCCAAATTCACCCAAATTAACACTTCAAGCCCAAGGCTCACCAAGCCTAAATGAACCCAACGTCCACTACTCTCCCTCATCAATTTCCAATCCCACCACATGTCTTCTTCGAGCACGCCCGGAGCACCCGAAGACTTGCCCGCTGATTTAAGAACACCAAAACTCCAGCCGTGAACATCATGTTTTACAGTCAATCGATATATGCTCGTTCACCAGGCCTCCACCGTCGGCTGCCATGTTCCACCGTCCTTATTGGTTGCCAAACGCCCAAACCACGGCCCCAACGCTAACATCCTTCAACACTCACCTGTGCCGCCCCAATGAACTCTCACTTTCACCGGACTGCCCACGGCCAGACCACAAAAAAATTCAGAGAAATGCCACTGCGGATCTGGCCTAGGCAAAACGTCGAACGCCTTGGGTGCGTCGACTGAAGAACTAACGAAAGCTCGACTAGGACCTCGAACAACGATTGAGACCGAAACTCAAAAAACAAGCAGAGTCCGGAGACAACAAATCCCAGCGCCGCGGGGTCGGAACTCGCACGAAGCAACGAACCAAGAGCCTAAAAAACAGGGCAAAACGGAGCGCGTTTGTGAGCTCGGGTGATGAGGCCCTACCCGGCTTGGCAACGGCGGCTAGCAGGCGGGCCCGAGACGGATCGAGCTGTTGGAGGTTATGTGTTTGAGAGAGAAGAAGCGTTTCTTGAAGTATTACACCAAGAGACGTCAGTTTGGAACGCTCAACAGTGTTGCTCTCCAGGCGTAGGGAAACCCTAGAGTTTATATATGTAAGCTTATTGGGCTTCGCCCATATGGACCCAAATAACCGTGCTTTTACCTATTGGGCTTGTATGTGAACATATTAATTTTAGATTATATTAACAATATATGCAACAATCTCCTCCTATGTTCACCATACAGCACAATCCAATAAGGTAGTCAGTGTGATGTTCAATCAAACATAAATCATCTACATCCAGTCCAAGACAATTAACTCGGATCTGTCAAAAAGTTTTCAGTAGTAAAGTATTAAACTCAATCATCATTTGCAATCTAAATAAGTGAATCATTCTTAGCATAAATCTGTTCTGAAAGCAACAAATCAAAAACAAGTATTAAGAGTTTTAGATTCAATCTAAACTCATTCAAATCCCCAAAATAGAAATAGCAAAAATGCGAGTAAACTGTCAAGTCCCCACATGCTCAAAATGATATATATTCATTCATCAAGTAGGTCATCTTGGTAAGGATCCCACTCATTAAGCTCTCCTCCATCTCTACCATCCCCTGTAGAATGTCAAATATGAATTTCATATTATCATGAATTCAATCATTTGAATAAAACTTAGCAACATTCCATCAGGTAAAGAAGAACATATATTGATGTCATAAAGCATCATAATATCATGTTATAAGCATCAATTCAGTTTCATATATTATGAACAAGACTTAAACAATGTGATTTACAAAGAGCCATCAACTTAAGTTTATTTGTAGGAGAATAACTATTGTCTAGTTTCAAAGAACATGGCCAATAGTCAAGTCATCTACAATAACCTAGTCATATAATATCAAGTTTCAATTAAGAACAAGACCTGCAGGCTTCTTAAGTAAACAATTGTTTCTATGTTTCAATTTGGAATGTCACGATTCTTGATTCCTTAAAGTCAAATAATCTAACATCAAGTTTGGAATGAGATCATTTAACCAAAAAGGATAGTCCAACTTAGTTGAATTGTATCATCAAGTTTGGAATGACACAATTTTCCCCGTTAGAACATTTGAATTAGGTTAAAGTCATCTTCATCAAGTTTGGAATGAGACAACTCACCCTTTTCAAATTAGTCAGCAACTGTGAACATCAATGAAACATATATACTGTGCTTATCATTGTAGCCACTAAAGGAAGATTCGATAATTCAAAACACACACTTAGAAGGTAAGTAAATGGTAGTTAAGACTTGCCTATATAGTCTTTAATCCCAATTCCCCCACTGTGTTGAATAATCGATCTTTAGGCATACCTTTGGTGAGAGTATCGGCTATGTTATCCTTCGATCTCACATCGATCAAAGTGATAACCCCTTGTTCTCTCAGATAATTTAACAACGCATGTCTCAGTCTCACATGTCTTCTCTTTGAATTAAAGAGAGTATTATTGACGACTTGGATAGCTGCTTGATTATCACAGAATAGTCTTAAAGAATTAATCTTTAGTCGAGTCAAAGGAATATCCATAATCAAATTCTTTATCCACTCTGCCTCTTCGCTGGCTGAGGCTAAAGCAAAAAGTTCTGATTCCATAGATGACAATGCAATACAAGTCTGTCGTTTGGATTTCCATGTAATAGCAGCTCCACCCAAAGTGAATACATATCCACTAGTGGACTTACTACTTCCAATATCTGAACACCATGAGGCATCATAATATCCATCCACAATTGGAGGATAACCAGAATAATAGAGAGCATAATCTTTAGTACGTTTAAGGTATTTCATCAACCTATCAAGGGCATCCCAATGCTCTTTACTAGGATTACTAGTAAAACGACTCAGCATATCAACTGTAAAGGCTATGTCGGTCTAGTGCAACTCATAGCATACATGAGACTACCAAGCAGTTTCGAGTATTTTAACTGATCAACGCTGGTCCCTTCATTAGGACTCAGTCTGTTATTATAATCACATGGTGTCTCACTCGGTTACACTTATCGTATCCCCAAGTAGAAAGTAGCTGCTCAATATAATGAGTCGGCTAAGGGAGATAACTTGCCGTTTAAAACTTACTTTCATACCAAGAATAGTATTAGCAATACCAAGATCTTTCATGTCAAATTCTTTAGCCAAAGTAGCTTTCACGTCACTCACTACGAATGATCGGAACCAAGAATTAACATGTCATCAACATACAAGCAAATGATGACTATCTTATTTGACATAGAACGATGGTAAAGGCATTTATCTCGAATAACTAGACTGAAAGCCATAACTCTTTACCACTTTGTCAAATTTGAGATGCCACATCTTAGGTGCTTGTTTAAGACCATACAATGATTTATTCAATTTACAAACTTTGTCCTCAAGACCTTTCATAACATATCCTTCCGGTTGTTCCATGTAAATTTCCTCATTTAACTCTCCATTTAAGAAAGCTGTTTTTACATCCATTTGATGCACTACAAAGTGTTCAATAGATGCTAAGGCAAGAAGAATTCTTATAGTTGATAGATGACACACAGGTGAATAAACATCAAAATAGTCTATTCCACTCGTTGTTTATAGCCTTTAGCTACTAAATGTGCTTTGTATCTGGCTATTGATCCATCACTATTTAGTTTCTTCTTCAACACCCATTTACAGCCTATAACTTTAGCCCCTTTTGGCAAGTTTACTAGCTGCCAAGTGTGGTTCTGCAGTAGAGAGCTCATTTCATCATCTATGGCTTCTACCCACAGTAGAGATTCCCTAGATCTCATTGCTTCCTTATAGGAGAATGGATCATCCTCAAGATGGTAAGCAACAAAATCCTCACCAAAACTTTTGGGAATTCTCTCTCTTGTAGATACTCTTACTGGAATTGGTTCAATAGCCAACTGTATGGAATTAGAGTCAGAAGGACCTGCTTGATTCTACGGAGATTCTAAAATCATATCTCGTAGATCCAAACATTCAAGCCTTGATCTTTGAGAAACTTGTTTTCGAAGAACACTGCATCTCTAGATTCTATCACTGTGTTAGTAGATAGATCTAAAACCTATTTGCAGCACTATCTTCTGCACTTCTTAGATGTACACAAGTAATGGTTCTAGATCCCACCTTAGGTTTCTTAGGATCTGGTATGCTAACATAAGCAATACAACCCCAAGTCTTAAGAGTATCATATCTACAAGGGTGCTTATGCCATATCTCATAAGGTGTCATAGACAACTTAGAGTGCGGCAACCTGTTCAAGATGTGATTAGCAGTTAGAACTGCTTCTCCCCAGTAGGAGGAAGGCATGCCAGCTGTAAGTAACATAGAATTTAACATTTCAGTTAATGTTCTATTCTTACGCTCGGCAACACCATTTGATTGGGGTGAATAAGGAGCAGTGGTTTCAAGTATTATACCTTCTGAAGCACAAAAATCCTTGAACCTTAACATAGTATATTCTCCTCCTCTATCACTCCTAAATCTCTTAATTTTCAAGTTGAGTTGATTTTCTACTCTAGATTTGAAAATCTTAAACTTTTCAAACGCCTCATCTTTCGATTTCAACAAATAGACATGACAATATCTAGAAAAATCGTCTATGAATGTTATTAGATACTTCCGACCACCTTTAGTAATGTAATTTCTAAAATCACAAATATCAGAATGTATTAACTCAAGAAGTTGTGTACTTTTAGAAACCAACTTAAAGGGTTTTCTAGTGATTTTAGCCTGTGCACACACTTCACACTTGTCAAATCGAATAGAAGTATCTAATGGAATGTTGTGAGTTTTAGCTAGATGTTGCATTTTCCTGTAATTCACATGTCCAAGTCTATTGTGTAACAACTTTGGATCAATCAAAGTAGAATTCACATGGTTTATGCTATCAGTATCTAAACTCAACCTATACATACCATTAACTATGAATGCACAACCGAAATAATATGAGTTAACAAATAAAGTTACTCTACTATTCATAGTTGAAAAAGACATACCAGCTTTATCAAGTAAACTCATAGATATCAAATTCTTTTTAAGTAAAGGTACTACTCTAACATGTTTCAGAGTTAGTAATTTACCCGAAGAAAGCACCAGATTTGCGGTTCCCAAAGATGAGTCACCTTTGCCTCACCACCATTGCAATTTTCCACATCTTTCACTTCGTGACCTCGGTGAGTAAGTTCTTGTCGTTTGTAGCATGACAAGTAGCGCCACCGTCCAACCACCACTCGAAGAGACTCTAGCCTTTCCATTATTCATCATTCCAATGAAAGCTTGAGGCTCGAGATCCTCTAATAAGCATATTGGCCTCATTCTCGTGGTGTGTCATTCTTTGGCTTCTTTGGTAACTTACACTCTGTTGCCCAAAGGACCCCACTTTCCACGCTTATGGCACTTGCCCTTCTTCTTCTTTTGGAAGATAGTCTTTTTGGCCTCTAACTGTAAAGAGGATTCACCTTTTGGTGACTTGAACTTTTTCTGAGGTTTATTAGAGTGTGAAACAAAGTTGGCAACCGACTTTTGTTGTCCTACTTGTTCCAAACTCTTTCTAGTAATATTTTGATCCTCAATGTGAATATACCTCTTTAATTCATCAAGTCCCATCTGTACCTTCAGTCCGTGCATTTCAGTCTTGAAAGAACTCCATTCGGTTGGCGCTTGCTTAACACAAGACCGACAAAGAGATTATCGGACATATCGAGTTATCATCTTTCAACTTGTTCCTCATGTTCTCAAATTCAACTAATTGAGAGGTGATGCTTGAATTCATAGTGAATTTAAAATCAAAGAATTTCTCCGCTAAAAGAGTTTTAGATAGCCCCTCTTGTTTTTGGAACTGAGCATTCAAGTGATCCCATATCTCTTTCGCCGTCTTATACTCACTATAAGTCATAGACAGATTAGGATTTAGAGAGTTTAACAAATAATCTCTACAAAAATCCTCATCTTTGTTCCATCGATATTCATCAACATCTTCAATGGTAGAAGCAAAATTGCTCAATACAGTATAGAATATGTCACGTTCTTTCATGCCAAATTGAACATGTAATTTCCAGCCATGAAATTCAGTAACATCAAACGATTGAAGCTTCATAATATCATAGGAACTACGCTTTGCCATTTTAATCAGAGCAAAGTATTAGAAAGAGTGCACCTTGGAGTCCGAGCCACAAAGTTGAATAACTCCCCTAACCTTGATCAAACTGCTCTTTAAAGATGGAATTTGCCAAAACAAACCCTAAAAACAGATCTGGAGCGCCCAAAAACTTTAAGATGGACTGCCCTTGTCGCTGAAACTCGCTGGAAATTTCCGCCCCCGAAATTCGCTAGAAATCCCGAAATTCGCTAGAAATTCAGATGAAACTTCAGGTTGCCGTAACTTCTCCGTCCGACCTCCGATCGACGCGAGTGACCACTCAAAACGTTCGTATCGACGAGTAGAACAAAGCCCAAGTGGTTTCACCCTCTAAAATTGGCTATAATTTTTGGGTTTTTGAATCAAAGATTTCGGTCACCCGAATCTTCAAACTCAAATCTCGGCCAATACCACCGTCGAAATCGAAAGTAAAATACACCCGTGAGTTCGTCTTGACGAGATCTTCAAGAAGACACCTTTCTCGCTCAAATCCAACACACGATATTAATACTTCAAGATTGTTGGAGGTTATGTGTTTGAGAGAGAAGAAGCAGTTGCTTGAAGTATTACACCAAGAGACGTCAAGTTTGGAACGCTCAACAGTGTTACCTCCAGCGTAGGGAAACCCTAGAGTTTATATATGTAAGCTATTGGGCTTCGGCCCATATGGACCCAAATAACCGTGCTTTTACCTATTGGGCTTGTATGTGAACATATTAATTTTAGATTATATTAACAATATATGCAACACGAGCTGTGGCCGGCCGGCTTTAGTTTCGTCGAGACGGGATCCTCGGGTCGAGAGGGGTTGAACTCAAAGAAGGACTTACCGGAAGAACAGATGGCGGGAAATGGGGTATCGGGGGGCGAGGCTGAGCTTCTGTCTCGATCTCTGCCCTCTCTCAACTCTCAGTCCCTCGCATATCTCCCTCTCTGTTCCCTCTCCCCCTCTCGGTCTCGATTTCTCCGAGTCCCCCCTGGCCGACTCTCCCTCTCTCGCTTTTAAGCACCGGCGCGCATGGCCTCTGACATGCCAGCCACCCCTGGCTGGCCCGGCCTCGACCACCAACTCCCAGTCGACGCCCTCTCTGCATCTTCATCTCCTTGTCCGTGCCGTCCTCTCTGTCTCCTCCCTCTTCAGGCAACATTCATGACAAAAGGAAGGGAGTCAGAGAGATAAGGAGAAGGCCGGGCCTCGGAGGAAAAGAGAGAAACAAAATGGGCTGGGCCCAAACGAGAAAGCGGAAGAAGAAGGGAAGAGAAAGAAGGCCGAGCCGGTCCGCCCGCCCAGCCCCGGTTTCGCTTTGCTTCTTCTTCTTCTTCTTCTTTTTCTTCTTTTTAATAATAATTTTTAATATTTTTTAAAAAGAATATTACAACAATAATTGCAAATGTTCCTACTATCTATATGCAATGAAATTTTAATGGATATTATTTTTTCTAGGCGTTAAACATTAATCTATGATTTTCCATGTAATTATTAAATGATTAAATGGGTTGTCAAATTTTATATATCAAAACTAAACAACGGTATAATTATAAAAATAAGTGAATATATCTAATATTTTATGTGATTTTGTTATTAAAAGTTAAGGGACTTGATTGAACGTTTAGGAATAGTTCAATAATAATATTGAACAAATTAAAAAATCATATATATAATATTTTTGGCTGAACTAAAATTTACAAACCAATAGTGTCATTTTTGGGGAAATGTTAGGACACAACCTGGACCCACATCAGATAGAAAAGTAATGTGAGGTCAAAGTCTAACTAAGTAACCCACGACCTCGAGGGGAAAAATTAGCTTTAAGATGGCATCGTTTCTGGCTTCATTTTGCCACACGCATAGTAAAAAATTAATCAAATTAATCATTTTGTTGAGGAAGGATCCTGGAGATACTTTAGTTTTAGAAGTATAATTCTAATTTAATTTATTTTCTTGACAAAGGTTGGTGTTAATATTTATCTTTCATTATTTGAAAGTAGTCTTGTCTGTGTAAATTGATGAGGACTATTCCAAATAAAGTAGAAGAAGAAAAATCTTTCACTAAACTAGACAATACATTCACATTCCCTTAGACTAAATCTCCATAATGGAAATAATGCTAACTAAGAGTTTAAGGAAAACATTTTCTTCTTTCATCTTCATATAGATGAACACAACTACATATCGTATGATTTTAATTTCTCATTTTACTTTGACGTAACATATTTTAGATCCTTACAAATAACCTGCACGATAAGGGCTTACATCTAGCGACAACATGCAGGCTTTTGTGCACGAAATATTTTCATGCAAATCTATTCAGAATGCGGCTCAAAGGTCTCGATACGGTTCTGCGGAAAGGCTCTATTGACCTTCATAGCCTTGCCCGTACATCTTTCTGAGCATCTTTTGCATGATCTGGGGACGAAGCAGAAAGGGAGCTTTTGGGCTCATAGCGTTCGTGGCTTACGTCATTTCGACCCCTGCCATCGCCTAGAGTCTTGGCCTCGTTCCAGGTACTCTGTTCTGCTTCGTGACATCCCCAATATTGTTGTCTACTTTACTGGTGGTTCTGGGAAATTTGGACCCTTTCAATGCATATACTCTTAACATGCAGAAGGCGAAGAGAAAAAGAAAATCATTGCATATCGTCCATGTTCAACATAAAACAGCCTCAGAAATGCACAACCAATTTGAGGCTTCAATAATATATATTGGACCAAGCAACACGTACACCACATAGAAGAAGAGACCACGCATCATACACAAGAAAGTTTTCCAGAGCCTGACCAAGGTTCGGTGCGAGATAAAGAGACTGCTACAAACATACAAAATCGTAGAGACATTGTAATGAGTTGATGAGGCATAACATCATAATGTAAGACCGAGTTCAGCTCCACTCTGGATCATCATCACCGAGTGGATCTCTCGTGATGCCCGCGTGAGAGACCAAAACCCAAATATGAGTAAGAAACTCACCCCCTGTGGCAAGGTACTTAGCATGAGCAGCCGCATTTTTTGAAGGAGCCACATACAACATCATTTCCGTCCAGAAGTTGGCCAAGACATCCCATACTGGCTTCTTAGTCGTCGCTTCCCTCACAAGCATTTGTCCTAGCTTCGCACCTCGACCAACAATGGTTTTGTCTTCAGTGGCCTTCGGCTTGTTTAGCTCTCCAATCCTGTCATCCATTGAAACCGAGGATCCCCCAAATAGTTTGCTGGCTTCGCTGACAGCACAATCAAATATGTATTCGGTCCTGCAAGGGTGACCGGGGAGCAATTTTGGGGCGAAAGCAACCAAATAAGCAAGGTATTTCGATAGTGTAGTTGCTATGACAAAGTTATCTCCTTCTTCTTGTGAAGGAAGCTCTTTATACTCACAGAAAGTGGTTGCTATGTGCCAAACCATTATAACATGAGTGGCTGTCTCAAGATTACATGCCCATGAGAACTCGTCAAATTCTTCGTCAAGCCTCAAAGACGCTCGCCTCTCCCCCGAATTGTCAAGATAATTTTTCCTTAGAGACAGAGCAATCGCCTTCATCACTTGCGTAGACAAATTGATAGGAGCAATTTGTTTCTGACCATTTCTTTTCGGGTCGAGATAAGCAGCGGTGAATCTATTATGTATCCACTTGCGTGGAGAATAGCAATACGACTCAAGGAGTGAGTATTGACAGAGTTGCCTCCCCCAAGGCTTCAGTAATTGAACTCGGCACATTATCTTGATAAACTTTGCAGCATATATGTTCCTTTGCCACCACTCGTTCTGCACATACTTGCATATGTATTTCACCTTTGCCCATTCAGAGAAAATCATGATGCCAAACTGTGCAAATTCGACGACTGTGATTGACATCACAAACAAGATGGTTGTAAAATAACCAGCTAACCTCAGGGAGTAGCTCACGAGGTGAAATTCAGCTGTATGGGACCCTTCCCTTACCCTGAGAGGCCAGGGCACCAAGGGGAGTGAATTCAGAGCAGCAGCAACCACGATGGCAAGTTGAAACAATTTAAACACTGAATGACGCAGGTTGAGATTGACCGGGTATTTGGTGTAGAATAAATCGAAGAGAAATGCAAGTTCTACTTCGATGACTCTGGAAACTCGCTCATAATCATTTTCTTGAGAAAGCATATGTTGAATCAAACAACATAACTTCTTGTGAGCATCTTGGGGCAACGAATAGCCAGCAAATCTCAGGCAGGTGAAATTGAAGAGCGAAAAAGACAGGCAAAGATCCTTGAGTCGTCCACCCAGTTTTCCGCTTTCAGTCAAAAGGCTCCCTTTGCAACGCCAAACCATTTCGATGGTGATATCTTCTTTCGTCATCTGTAATGATTGTCGATAGTGTGGCGCGGCCCCTGCTTCCCATCGTGCTTCCTTTTGCCTGCACAATGCTGTTGAGCACAATAAGTGCACCTTTGGCTCTTCTGCCACTCTCACCAAGTACCTGTACCTGTACATTGGATCGCGATCTTCGGGATATTGATCTACGTCTCTTTGTAGGTGCTCAGTGCTCATGTAGTCTGCTATTAACTTGTACTTCTTCTGCATCACAGAATTGCTTGCCAACGTCAAAGCTCGTGCTCTTTCGTCGACTTTCACGAATAGAATGACGAAAAGAAAAACTGAGCAAAATATTGGCATGGACGGGGTCACATATGAAGCGATTTGTGGGCAGTGTAGGCATCTGCACTTCCGAGAACCACCACCAGATAAGCCGCCCAGACGGGGAAATGTGAAATGCAGAAAGGAGCGCTTTGGATAAGGCCTAGTGTGTATGCGATGATGGCGGGTGAAAGATAATAGGCCGCAAATCCAACCAACGCCAATGTGCGGTTGCTGCAGCGTCGCCTGAAAGACCCAAAGACCCCAAGAAAGACTAAGATGGCAGCAGTGATGACCAGCAGTGCCTCGATTCTTGCCAGTCGGATTATTCGACTTTCGTATGTGTTCGCCTGCTTGCAGCGGTTCAGCTGCTTTTTCGAGTACCTATACAGAAAATATTGTAAGAGTTTTCCTAATGTGGACTACATTAATTGATATTGTAATTTACCGTTTAACGTTTACCGTTTTACGGGGATTGGTCTAAGGTGAGATAGAAGGTTTCTTAATTAGTCTAATATGGGCTGGCTGGTGTGGGCGAGTTGAGCCTGGCTCGAATGAGGGGGCCTAGCTAACTCTATAAATAGCGCTAAGTCTCTCCTCTAACCCTAATTCTCACATGTATCCTCACCTAAGGGGCGTTTACCTAACGCTAAACGTGAGGGGGGCCGCCTCATTGAGCCAGTGATACGGAGGACAATAGAGGAGAAGGACTTGCGCGTGGAACATTGTGTTTCCGCTTCCGCTTCAAGATCAATGGATTCCAAAACAGGTGCATTAATTCTTTCTTCTCAATTATGCATATTCTTGTTCTGGTTATGGAGATCTTGGGGTTGCGCAATTTGCGTCCAACACGTGGTATCAGAGCCTCCATAACCCTAGAACTTGAACGCATAAGTTTTTTGCCCTAATTTGTGATTTTTTGAGATTTTTTGTTCAATAAAAATAAAATAAAATCACAAATTCGGATGATCCTAAAACCATGGGGTTTTTGTTCTACATGTCGAGATCTTTCCAACCATATATAATTTGTATAATTTTGTTGAGAATTGAGTGGGAATTTTAAATTTGAAATTCTAGGGTTTATACATAGAAAAAGTTCTAGAATTTTAAGTTACATTCTAGCGTTACCTTCGTTTTTCTTCTCCACTCTTTGCATCACGTCGTGTCGTTTGAATTATGAACTGTCGATCATCGCGCGCACTCTTTTGCTCGTCCGTCTTTGATTTCGGAATTGACTTTCTCCTCTTGGCGGTTTTGTTCTATTACCGTGGTAAGTTTGCCCGCAGTTGCTAGTCAATGTTGAATTCGTTCGCGACGAGGATGATGGGGTTTGTGAAGATTTGTATTTATATATATATATATTTTTCGCGCGTGGTCAGTAGTGTTGGACTCGTATCTTCATCCTCTACATCGTGGTGTATTTATTTTATTTTTTTGATGATTTTATGGATGTTAAAATACATACAAAGCCCTAAATACGCGTATTTTTAGTGTATTTTTGTGTATTTTTCTGTGATTTTCGAAATACAGGTGCTGGGTTACTGGTATGTTATAACATGAATTTTATGAGTGTTATTCATCAATATTTTACAATAAAGTTTATTTTTATGAAGCAATGTAATTAGCATGATATGTGATTTTGGTGATATGATGCCCCTATTACTAAAGCTAAAATCACATGTATATGGTGTATGTGAGGAGTAAAATTTATATCCCTGGTATAAGAGAGTTTCAAGGATTCAATTGAGTAGTGACCGCCAAAGTGGCACGCTTGATTGGGTTTGAGAAATTTTGGTCTCGTATAATGATTGGGATGTCTCCTACTCTAATGTGTAGTCATACTCCCAAAGGGGGTGATTATATATTAGTTCATGGAGGGATACATGATTATGTGGTGGAGGAGTGACTGATTCTAGTGATTCATATGCCCAAAGGTGATGAATTCACGAAAAATTGGAATATATTCTTATAACCGCTATCATGTGGGGAATTTACAACTGCTTATCATGTATTCTGCCCAAAGGTGATTATGTGATTTTGCATGTAACTCTCTGGATGTGTACTTGTGTGTCAAGTTACACATTGCTCACATGATGCTAATTATATACATTGCTTGTTATTTTAGTCACTTTTTTCTGTAATTAATAATTCCACTATTATTGAGGTTTTTTACTACTTCAAATTTTAAGTTGTGGACATATGATTTGTTGCTTGAGAATGCAATAAAATTTGCTTACTGTCCATGAAGCGGTCCATTCTGGAACACTATAAAAGAGGTTTGTCTGCGAACTGCACTGCTATAAGATGATGGAAGCCTTAGTTGCTTGAAATTATGTTTTGTATGATATTGAAATTAGGAAATATCTGTAAAGATTGTGTTTAAGTCCTAATGATATATACATCTCATATAAGGATGAAAAAGTTGTTTCCAAAATTTTTTCTATTTACTCTTAACGGTTATCTAAATACTTCTATCTATAGACTTCTATAGTGATGAGTATGATGAGTAAAACTAATTTATCCAGTTTTCTGTTGGTTGATATTATGAAAGCAACTTTTTCACATACAAAAAGTGTCCTTATCAAAGTTGTTTTATAAACTTCTTTTGAGTTATAGATTGGGCATAGATTACTTGAATCATATTAAATTTAGGGGTGTCATGCAGAAGTGAGATTATTTAATCCAATTTTAAGTGTATTGCAATTCAGATCAACTCGGTATTAATTTGTATCTTATCCAAATTGTTAAAGGGGTATTGATCTTATGACCCTAAAGAAGATACAAGAATTATGGAATCACATACTTTAAAGTTTCTTAAGATCGACATAATTGTAAAGGATAGCTGCTCTCAGACTATTAAAGATAATAGTATGATGGGGGTTACTGTGTTTTTGTCTTTACCTATACAGATAATTATGGAATCTCATGTACCATAGACTAAACTTGTTGAGGTTTAATGTACTATTCTTGATATAGTTTATAATGAAATTTCTTAAACCTCTCAAGTGTAGAATGAAGTGGTTGCAACTTTATTAAGGAGATTTGTTAGAGAAAGACAATTAGTTATACCATCAAACTATATAGTCTATCTGTGAGAGCATGATTACAATATCCATTACATGGTTGTTTTAGCAACATATATAAATGTCGTTTCTTGTTCTTTATTAAGTATGTGATTAGATGCCATAAAAAAAAGGATAATAATATTTTTACTCTGAAAGAGGGGTGGATAGTTTAGTGAAGAAATAATTATTTCTTTATAGATTCTTTCAGAGTGAACGTGGCATTGATAATTTATTTTTTATATGGAGTTACATCAAAGAGATACAAAATATATATATATATAAGTGCAACTGGAGAATTTTGTAGCAGATTCAAGTAAACTTGTGTATAGACTGAAAAATCTTAATTCATGGTCTTAAGCAAGTTTCCACACAATATTATTAAAGTTTCATAGTGTTGTTATTTTGTTCAATTAAGAACAAAGTAATTATATATATTGCAAGGTCAGTGGGAGGAAATTTATTTTTCTCATACACTATGTACTCTTTGTATATGATATTTTGTTTACAAGTAATGTCCTTGAGGCATCTTATATATTTTGTACTAAGATCTGTAAGGATTATTTTTGCCATATTATATTAGATTTCTCGGAGGACATTTGCTGATTGTATATTGGAAATATTCAATATACATTATTGCAAGCCAGGAATTGCTCCTGTTGTTAAGGGTGATGGGTTGAATCTATCACATTGTCCTTATTTAGATATTGAGAAAATCTAATTAAAAGGTGTACCTTGTGTCAGTGCACTTAAAAGTATTTTTGAATGTGTTGTTTATCTATAACAACAGAAGTCTCAAGGGGTCTAAACACATGGAGGTCAAGTTTTTTACTATAAAGGAATCGGTACAGAATGGTGACGTTGTAGTAGATTATATTCCAACAGATGATATGGTTGCAGATCCACTAACTAAAGGCCTACGTCCATGTATATTTAAGCGACATGTAATTAGCATGGGCCTAGGAGCATCTTAGGATGCTGTTATTTAGTGGGAGCTGTTTTATTTTCTTTGAATAATATTTACATTTGTTTTTTGTTACAATTTAGTATATATATATGTCAACTTTTGCATTCAATAAAATGTTTTTGAATGGTTTGTTATTATGTTGAAAATATATATATTGTTAAAGTCTCAAGGTATTGCTTAAACCTTGAGTGAAGGCTAGGGGCATACGGTTATTAGCCTTGTCCTTATGTCTTGTTGTATATAAATAATGGTTAACCGTAAGAACAAGACATATGTGGGTTCATGGAACCATAATGCATTCTCTAGTGGCACAAGTTTTTTTGTAACGCTTAAGGTAAGAGAATGGACATTCTCTAGTGGCACAAGTTTTTGTGACGCTTAAGGTAAGAGAATGGTGACTGACAAATGAGATCTCTCTATGAGAGATGTTATCCATTTGACACACTACCATATTGGATCCATATCAATAGAGTTGAGAACACTCGTGACCATGGAAGGCTCTGTGTGTATACATGCGTTACCGCCATGATTCGGTGTTTGAGACTTTATGGGATATGATTGACTATTAAGAATTATCTCTAGACCAATGTGCGCACATACATTACGATTTCAATTAATATAGTCCAAGTGGGAGAATGTAAGAGTTTTCCTAATGTGGACTACATTAATTGATATTGTAATCTACTGTTTAACGTTTACCGTTTTACGGGGATTGGTCTAAGGTGAGATAGAAGGTTTCTTAATTAGTCTAATATGGGCTGGCTAGTGTGGGCCGAGTTGAGCCTGGCCCGTAATGAGGGGGCCTAGCTGGAAACTCTATAAATAGCGCTAAGTCTCTCCTCTAACCCTAATTCTCACATGTATCCTCACCTAAGGGGCGTTTACCTAACGCTAAACGTGAGGGGGGCCGCCTCATTGAGCCAGTGATACGGAGGGCAATAGAGGAGAAGGACTTGCGCGTGGAACATTGTGTTTCCGCTTCCGCTTCAAGATCAATGGATTCCAAAACAGGTGCATTAATTCTTTCTTCTCAATTATGCATATTCTTGTTCTGGTTATGGAGATCTTGGGGTTGCGCAATTTGCGTCCAACAAATATGACCGGGATTCGTTCATGATCATCAACCGTTTCTCAAGTGAGCGGAAAAATGGAGCACCGATGCCAATGATGAAGGATCGTTTATACAACTATAAAGTGAAGAGGGGATGAATGTGCGGTGAGGTGATGCTCTAAGGTCCCTTTTAACTGATGTAGGTTTGGCCGAGCGCCAAGAATTAGGAACTTTTTAAGTAAATTACTTTAGCAAAGAAGTCAGAATCATTACTTAATTTTAGATTAGTAACGCAATGCATTACCAATATAAATATTTTTTTCTTTAAATAGTATTATTCATTCTTGATTTGACAATTAGTAAGAGAATGAGAAGTTAAAACTCTCAAATCAAGGAAGGTTGAAATCGCTTGTTTAAAGTTACCTTTACATTAGCAACATATCCTAATGTTTGCTTAATTTTAAAGCACCTGCACGACAATTGGGATCGATTCTTGTGATAATTCTTGAAATGCCCAAAAAGAATGGGCTGTATTTTCCTTGTCCTCAAACCAAATATCATATCGGTAGGTTATATTAATATCAACATCACCTACACGCAAATTTAAGGCAAACATAACGTAAGAGATTTCAATGTGTAACTCATCAACAAGAGGTTTAGTGATGGAGGAAAACAAAATGATTTACTTCCGAGCAAATTTCTTGAGAATTTTTACGTTTATTAGATTGCATCGGCAAACAAACGGAGCTATCGAAGGAAAAAAAAAAGAAAAGAGTGATCAAGGCACGAGTACTCCTCAAACTTTTGCAAAAGTAATCAACTCTTGGAATTTCTTTTTCGTCCAATTGTATTCCTAGACTATATACTTTTGCACCAGTACTCCTCAAACTTTTGCAAAAGTAATCCAATTTTGGAATTTCATTTTTGTCCAATTGGATTTCTGGACTATATACCTTTTTGCTCATATTGATCTTGCTGTAAGAAAAATGAAAGAAAACGCCAACATGGTTATTAATTTCTGTTAAATGCTGCGATGCGTCATTTCGCTGACTTACCTAATCACTAGATTAGACGATCAAAGAGTTTGCAAACTGTGACAGCCCGAGCGGCGGTGCATCCGCACCTCGGTCCCCGGACGTGTGTAAGGAAGGGGTCCCTCTCCCTCTTGTCCCACATTGCTTACGGGGGAGTCCTGGGCCAGTTTATAATGGCTTGGGTCCATTTAATCTGTGTGACGCGTTTTTAAAGCCGTGAGAACTCAGTGTCCAAAACGGACAATATTACACAATGGGGCTCAGGTCGTTACAAATGATATTAGAGCCGACTCCCGACTGCGTGTGGGGCCACAGCGAGGACCATGTGCTCCCAAGGGGGGAGGCTGTGACAGCCCGAGCAGCGATGCGTCCACGCCTCGATTCGCTGCTCGTCCACGCCTCGGTCCCCGGACGTGCACAAGGAAGGGGGTCCCTCTCCCTCTTGTCCCACATCGCTTAGGGGGAGTCCTGGGCCAGTTTATAATGGGCTTAGGGAGGAGTCCTTGGCCAGTTTATAATGGCTTGGGCCTCTTTAATCTGTGTGACGTGTTTTAAAGCAATGAGGACTCAGTGTCCAAAGCGGATAATATTACACAATGAGGTCCGAGTCGTTATACAAACAGAAACCTTCTATCCTCCAACGCCTTTTCAGCAAAAGGAAAAAAGATTCTAACTAGAAAATTTTCTATAATGGCACCTTCCCATCGTTGTCTATACCAAACCGCGACTGTGGAGTCTACCTCTCTCATCTGCCTTGGCTATTGAGAAGTCTTCACAGCAGAACGGCTTTTGAGAAGCAAAAAAAAAAAAGGCAAATAAACAAACTGCTGATTATTGCTCGAAGTGTACCGTTGAATTTGATATAGGCACGAGTTTATGATGATCGTGATGTGTAAAGTGTTTGTGGAGCGTTGAAGCCGGAGACGGACTATCGGAGAATGCAAGAAGATGGTTCGCTTGGGGATTGGACAAACCAGGCAACTCAGCGGGCACGCACCTTATTTTGGTACATAACTTGTCAGAACTCTAAAGAGTTTTTTCTAGAGCAGCTGTTGAAAGCATAAGACGTGGGCCTATGACAACTCATAGAGAACAATTTAAGCCTTGTTTGGTATTCCGAACTGTGATTGGGTTTTAAGGGAAAGAGAATGCTAGATTTTTCAAAACTAATTTACAAAATTAATTTACTAAAGAATGTGTTTGATTGATTATAAGTGACCCTTAAAATAGGTGGGTCTCAAACGGCAAACAAACAGTGTGACACATTATTGAGTAAATTAACACACATGGTAACTTTATAAACAGAAATGATTGAAATTTTTATTCAGAGGAGAAAATTACATATGATGGTATATGCATTTCTTATATATATAATTTGGCTAGTTTTATGATAATTTACACATTTAACTCTATGAATCATGTTTTCAGCCCCAAGGTGGTTCTATAGGCTAGAATTAAAGATTCGTTACCTTTCCCTTGCCTTACTTTTTTTTTTATTCAGATTTCTTTTATTATTCTTATTGTGCAATTCCTATAATCAAACAGTTTGAAATCTTTCATGCTAGGTGTTCTAGGTCTCAAGAACTAGTACACTGCGCTCATAGTTCGCACATATATAAATTAAATTGCATTAATAATGACTTGTACTTTTGACGTGGACGGAGTTCATTATCAAAGCCTCAAGCCTCAATAGGATACGGCTCCTAATAAATTTCTAGAACGATGAAATGGCATGAATTATTAGTAACATATTGAAGAGGGTGTAGCTAGTGTACAGGGGGACCTAAATAAGGAATCCGATCATTTCAATACCCTTTATTTACGGCCACATAAATCCTGTTGTTGTCCAGTATCTCAGAAAGCTTCTTTAAGAAGTTGACCTGAAATAGAAAAAGCGAGACCAGGTGTTAACAAAAGGTAGGAACACGTTTTAGATGGAGATAACACAATGACGAGGGTGTAGCTAGTGTGTAAGGGGACCTAGTTAAGGAATCCAATCAATCTATTGCGAGAAAATTTAGAGTCACATAAATCCGGTTGTCGCCCAGCTCGTCAAAAAGCTTCCTTAAAAAACTTGACCTGAAAAAGATAAAGCAAGGCGGCTTTAAAATAGTTATCCTGACAAAGAACAAGGAAAGAACAAAGCGGTAAAGAAAGGGTAAAGCTAACACGTTTTGCATGGAGAGCGAGCCCTGTCACGTGTTTCCCGACCCGACATGGAGAAAAAGCAAGACCAATAGTTAAAAAGAAAGGTAAGCTAACGCGTTTTAAATCGAGATAACACTCTGAAGATGGTGTAGCTAGTATGAAAGGCGATCTAATTAAGAAATCCAATCAATCCATTGCCTATTATCTAAAGCCACATAATTCTTGTCATTGTCCTATGCGTCGGAAATGTTCATCTTTAATTAAATTGACCTGACAATGAAAAAGCAAGACTGATTTATATTTTTTCAAGTGAGCAAAACCGTTTTAAATGGAGCACTAACGCTTTCCTATGTGGCCCAGCCCGCCATTTCCCAATCTTACGAAGGCACGGAACATAACTCAATGACATAAAGAGAAGCAGGAGAGATGCGAAATGAACGATGCAGCTAAATTGTTAGAGTGGTGTTAGATAAAGGCCAATGTCACTCTCTAGGGAAAAGTGTCAAAAAAGTCCTAAACCTTTTGTATTTGTGCCAAATTTAGTCCTAAACTTTTCAATGGTGCCGATCTAGTTCTAAACCTTTTTTTGGTCAAAAGTTCTAAACCTTTTGACTTGATATCAATTTAGTCCTAAACCTTTTAATGGTGCCAATTCAGTCTTAAATATTTTAAACTAGTGCTAATTTAGTCATAAACCTTTTAGCTTGGTGCCAATTTAGTCCTTTCGGTTAATTTTACTCGGATTTTGCTGAGGTGGACATTGGTTCGTTGACATATCATCAAGTCAAAGGTTTATGACTAAATTAGCACTAGTTCAAAAGGTTTATGAGTAAATTTGCACCATTAAAAGATTTATGACTGAATTGACACTAAGTCAAAATATTTAGAACTAAATTAGCACAAATGCAAAAAATTTAAGACTTTTTCGACACTTTTCCCCTCTGGATAATGACCACAACAGGGCAAAATCAGTTGTTATGCGCATGTTTCACTCGGGATGGTAATCATATTAACATAATCCATATATTAGTGGCACATCTAGAATCATGTTATTTGAGCAGGCTTAATATTGGACTTTGATATGAATTTATTCTACAGGAAATACATGTTGCTGGTTAGGTCTGCTTGTGGTTGGACTAGCTACACTCTCTTCAATGTGGAATAATTCAAGTATGCTCCTCCACCATCTTAAAAGTCCTCTAACAGTCGCAATTTATCCAGGTCTCTGCACTTGACCATCAATCCTCCCCTGCAAAAAATTATTCCTCGGATGAGCTCAAGAGATCAAACGTATCAAAACCATTGATTTTCCGATAGGGAGGGTCATATTCTCGTTAAACGAAAAGTCCTAAGAATGCAGACCCACCAAAAGACACTGATGTCCATATAAGTAATAAACCTACTAGGTGACATTAGGCCATATGGCCAAGAGATTCCTTCATTCACATTCAAAACAGGATATATTCACTAGTTAGCCAATCTCATCGTACCCATTAGTCACCTTGGATCAAGTTCAAGATCTTTTAGGGTGTGTTGATTTTGCATGAGTGAATAAAATATTTCCCTAGTAATATTCGATTGTTTCACTTATAAAAATAAATTAATGAAAAATATTTTTATCCTTAAGAGAAAATGTCTAAACATATATTATGGTCGATAATACAAAGGTGGTGCTATTTTTACACCTTTTTTTTGTGTGTGGCTAAAACACACCCTATTTTTGTTAAGTGACCAAATTAACTTTCAATTTCATAAGCATGTATTGATACTTAACACATTTTTTAGGGAAACAAATAATATATAAGTTGTTATTTTCTTATCTCGATTTCTATAAGATGGGTAGGGGGACGATTGGGAATGCAGTACAAAGGTTGGCTGACAGAGATGAGTATCGTGATGAAACCCTCAATCAGAATGACTATGGTGGGCAACGAAGGAGAGGTCGTCATGGTGAAATGACGGTTGGTGGAATCGCAAAGGTGGAAGATGGTGTGGTTATGACAACGCCAACGAACAGTGGGATCGTAGTTACGAGGATCAACATTACGATTTTGACAATTTTAAAGGATTAATGGTGGTAATGACCGTGGCCGTCAAAGACAGGAGGAGTTCAATTTGAAAAGGTAAATTCCAACCTCCTATGGAAGTCTAGTCTAAATATTGCTGACTTCATGGATTAGCTCGCTGAAGTGATTTGATTTTTCTTGGTGTGTCGGTTCCTAGACCTGTGACCCTCAGTTCCAAACCGATTGGGTTCCAGGCTGGTTCGTGGGCGCCTTAGAAACCAACTTATTCATATGCTTTGGGTAAAAATCCAATTTTTTATAATAAAATATAAAAGTTCCACCATTTCATTATATAAGCATCCTTGGTTTTATGGTTCTTTGATCGAATTAAAAACCAAGTTTCAAGTCTCAATGGTTGCAAAACTATTTTTTCCCCATAAGAACCTTCAAAACAAGTTAAAAACCGGTTCCTGGAACGGACAGTTGTGGCCCTAATATGGAAATCAAATCTATTAGAGATATATTAAGAAAATTCTACATATTTCTCTCGATTGATCATGATTAATTATAATTGATATTTAGATAGTCCTTTTAAAAGCCTATAAATATTAAATAGGCTTTTGAGCACCTATAATGGTCGCAAACAAGCAAAGGGTACAAGTTTGTGGTATGGATGCAAAAGTGGAAAGGTAATGGAAGAAGAAATCTATAGTGGTCATGTCAATGAGGTACCAACTACTGGCTCGAATAATAGTTTGCCAAATAAATGACATTAGCATGACCCAAAAATGATTGTCATGCTGTATGGCATTGTTTGATCTTGATTAGGACGTAAGAGCAAGAGACAAATTCTCATATAAGCTGATTTGATTTATTGTGAGTTGAATGAAAATGGATCTCAATTATTGTCTATCCCACTAATTCATTTGGGTCCTACACCTGATAGCTATCATGTTTCCTCCTTAATAATTGATCTTGGATGTCATGTCATATGTTTATATTTCCTCTTCAATAATTGATGCTTTAAGCGGCCCCAAAAGATATCCATAGATTGATAAAATAGCAGCAACCAAATCATTAGCATGCCCTTGAATACACTGAATCATAAAATATACATCTCTCTCGCTATTGAAATAAGCAATTAGTTACTTACTAACAATGGTTCCACCAATGTCAATTGTGTGAAATGTGGGATTTGTAAAAGATGGATTCAACACCATGGGTACTTAATGATTATCCTTTGGCTGATTGCTGAATCACATGCACACTCACATCTTGCACGAGATTAAGCCATGTGGGACGCTCATGTGCCAGCTCTACTTGGTAAGCTGTTTTGAATCACTTTAACAAATTTATAATCTATCCTTGCAAATCTCTGATTCTGCATCTCTAATTCTATGCATTTTTTGATAGTAACCTCTAATACGTGTGCAAGAAATAATAAAATAATTTATATTTTTTTGGTAATAAATCTGTAATAGATATACCCAAAATAATAGAATAATACATATTTTGGCTAAATGTTTGACAATATATTTTGTGTATATAGAGACTCCATTTTGAAATGCCTATACATTTTATATGTGTAAAAACAATTGTTACGATGATGTTTTGAAAGAGTTTAACAAAGTAGGGATACTTTATCTCATATTTGACCCATATTTGACAAATTATATGAAAAGATCTGATATTGGGTTCATATTGACAAGCAAATTCTACTAAAGTCGTACTTGGCAAAACATAGTATCGACAAATCTTTGATGTACAAAAATAGTAGAACTATGCATGCTTTGGTAATAAATGTTTATGTAGAAATAGACTCTATTTTAAAATACACTCATATAATTAAATGAACTATCAAAGAACTTTGGTAGATATAATCCCTCCTATTTCATAATTGATGTGACAAAAATCCAATACCAGGTACAGCTATAATTACTCTATAATTCATAAGAATAGAGTCCTATATCTACATTAATTCCTATCACTAGTGTTATTTATATATTAAATTTTTACAATTCTGTTATATATCTCAAGAGAGCCTATAAAGAAAGGTTAAATGTTTAAAAATTTCCAGTCCATGGGCGTGCACATGTTGGTAATAGATGTTAAAAGTAATTGCTAATTACACATAGTATCTATTTTCAAATATTTGAGTTGACGGAACAAATTCTTCCATCTAAGGTACAAAAAGAACATTGAAGAAGAAAAATTAAATGTTCAAAATTCTATATTCCATGATGGAATTAATATTAATGATTGTGTGTATTTTGGTAATAAATATTTAAAATAATTGTTAAACCTGTCTATATACATTTTGAATTTCAATGGAGGAGCACCCACAATGGATGTAGACAAGCAGAGGGTACAGGTTTTGTGGTGTGGATGTAAACGTGGAAAGGTAACGGAAGAAGCAATCTACGATGGCCATGCCAACAAGGTAGAAATTACTAACTCAGATCAAATTTTACTCTCATGATCTTGTCACATTAGCATACCATCAATGATCCTAGAAAGAACAAAGTGGTTCTAGATGTTTTTTGTGAAATGAATTATCTTAATGTGACCCGAAGTGATCTTCATGTTGTAACATTTTTTGTTGTTGATTAGGACGTGGGAACTAGGGACAAGTTATTGTATATGAAGATTGAGTTAAATTAATCTTAATCATTGTCCTTCCCACTTATTTTTTTTGGGGTCCAACATGAAACATATATCTTTCAACAACTATAATCATGTGTTCATGTTTCCTCTTTAATCAGTCATCTCGGATGTCAAATCACAAGTTCATGTTTCCTCTTCAATTATCGATCCTCGTGGCAAAATGTCATTTTTGTCCTCCCTCAAATTTTTAACATTATCAAGAAGGGTGTCAAAATTTTTATTCGATTTGAAATTGTATTTGTTCAAGTGTTGCAAAGGCCAAACATCAATAAATAAGCAGCCCCATAAAGTATTAATAGATGGAAAAAATTATTTTTCATTCAAGACGAATGATTAAAGAGGAAACATGTACATTGATCATAACTATCGAAAGATATATGTTTCATGTTACAAAAATAATTGAGATTCATACAACTCACAATGAATTGAATTTTCATATACAAGAGTTTGTCCCTATTTCTCATGTCCTAATAAAAAAAATGCCATACAACTTGAAAATCAATTTGGGTCCCGTAAAAGTTGTTCATTTAAGGAAAAAAAAAACATTTGGAAACACTTTATTCTTTCTAGGATCATTGATGGTATGCCAATGTTGAGGCAGGCTAACAATATCAACCGAAGGGGATGAATAGGTGATTTAAATAGATCCTGACAAATTATTGCAGAAATTAAGTGTTGAAATGAATATGATCAAGTGCAGATAAAATAGAATACAAATATTATCATATTCTGGTAATATTTGAGTTATTGAGTGTAGTGTTACTATCAATGAATAAATGAATATTAGCAAAGAGATAGAAAATTTTGTACAATGAGCTTTTATGGTGGCTTGGCTTATTTACGTCCACTCTCCCACGCAGATAGCCTACTAACTAAATTTCACTAATCAATCAATGAGAAGTTACAATAGCAAGTGCTACTTGAACTCAAGCACTTCTCGTCAAAGAAAGTGTTGTTTATTCTCAAGCTGATAGGACTCAATAATCTCCCACCTAACACATACTATCACTCTATTAATACTTATCAAAAGATTACAATTGAATGCTCACGAAAGACGAAATGAGAATATACGAAGCTCTCTTTGGCTTTAAAATTTTGTCTCTTAATCTCTCTCTTCAATGTTTGGTCTTCTTTTATGCTTCTCAGCTCCACAACTTCCTATTTGGACAATCTTCAAGAGGATCAATCTGCAAGCTAGCCATTGGAAAATTATTGAGAATATTAGGGTAGCTGTTGAGGTTGAATAGTTAAAGATTCTGTCAATTTGGTAGCCCATACAAAAAAATATTAATTTCTATAGGTGGAGTATTTCAACTAATGAAAGAATCTTGTTTTCAGGATGATTATCAATCAATCAAGATCTTGGGTGATTGAAAATATCACTGATAATCTTTAAGATTGAAAGTCATTCAATATCTTCTAAAGTTGGAATTCATGCCAAATTACAAGTTGTAAGTCATGAGATAAAATATCTCGAAATGATATTGTTGAAGTTTGTGGCAAGAGTTTCGCCATAGGTAGAATAGGTACTCTCCTAATATTCAACCATGTTAGTATTCTGATGATATTCAGAGCTTTGCTGATATATAAGTGTAAATTCTGCTAAAATCCAACGTAGTTGCGTTGTTGATATTCATCCAGTAGCTATGTTAATATTCATGTAGTTGCATTACTAATTCACACAATTCATTATTTCTTGCTTCTTGGATATGATCAATCGTTCTTGCCAAGATATTTAACAACAATACTGATGTGGATATTATAGACCTAAAACCTTCATACTTTCAAGTCAATATGAATTTTCCATTTTTATAGACTTGTTCATGTAAATCTTTTAGTCATCAAGAATCCTTTTAGTGTGAATATTACTTGAAATGTAAGCACTCCGTGCATTTATCAATATTGATATAAACACCGAATAATTTTGTCAATTTCAAAATATATTAAGAAGTTCTCTCAGTAAATGTGACAAGATCATGAGAGCAAAATCGGATTAGAGTTAGTAATTTCTACCTTATTGACACGACCATTGCAGATTACTTCTTCTATCACCATCCCACTTTCACATCCACACAATAAACCGATACCCTCTGCTTGTCTGCATCCACTGTGGGTGCTCTTCCATTGAAATTCAAAATGCGTGTATGTGTGTGTGTATATAGGTTTGGCAATTATTTTAAATATTTAGTACCAAAATATGCACAATCATTGAATATAAATTCCATCATGCATATGAAACTTTGAACATTTAATTTTTCTTCTTGAATTGTATTTTTGTATCTTAGACAGAAGATTTGTTCCATCAACTCAAATATTTAAAAATAGATACTACGTGTAATTAAGCATTTACTTTAAACATCTATTATTGGGGAAAAGTGTTAAAAAAGTCATAAACATTTTGCATTTGTGCCAATTTAGTTCTAAATCTTTTTTTGGTGTCAATTTAGTTCTAAACATTTTTACGTCGGGCCAATTTAGTCATTTCTAGCCAATTTTGACCGGATTTTGCTGATTGGACACTGGTCGACTAACGTGGCCTGATCGGCGTTGACGTGGACAACTTTTAATAATATTTTAAGATTTTTGAATTTTTTATTTTTCTTTTTAGAATGGTTTAGTTTAATTTTACGATTAGTTTATGTAATTAAGATTAGGTTAATTAATCATGGTTAGATTAATTAATTGGGTTTAATTTAATTAATAGTAATTTATTTATTTTAATTGTCATTTATTTAATTAATTGCAATTAGCGTAATTAGTGACGGATTAGTCGTTAGGTAGAATTTTACGCTCATTTTTTTTTTTTTATGAAATTATGCGTGGTTTTGACTGTTTGCACGTATGATATTATGCAATTGATTTCTCTATGGTAGTTACCGATTATTATTACAAAACTAGATTTTAAAGGCAATTAAATGGAAAAATGGGAGGTGTCGGGTTTGGACGCCAAATCTTACGTGCTAGATAAAACCGTGGAATTTCAAAATGGGAGTGTACTAAGTTTGACGGTTCGATTTCGAGTACGTGACCATGCACAATTATTTTACCGGGATTTTTAAATAAGAAAAATTGGCCAAGTTCATTATTTGAAAACAAAGCATCTGAAAACAAAGTATGGTGTTCTTGGCTAAATATGTGCATGCATGGTCACTTAATGGAACTCGTCACCCGACAAGAGTGGGGGCGATGCCTGATTTTATCGGATGCCTGGAGGGGGTCCGGAAGCCGAGTCGTGATTGAGGCCAAACTAATGCTCCTTTATGGAATGCCGTCTAGGTGGGGCTTCTAGATGTTGCCATGCTCGATGGGGCAAGATGATACCTGGTTATGTCAGAAGAATGCTAACTCTTGTGTTGGCCGTGGCCCAAGGAGTCGTAATAATCGGAACACGTGTGAATGATTGTGATGCATTGGGCTTGATTATGGGGGAAAAACTGTTAGGCATGGTATGGGATGTGCCAAAATAGGTTAACCTTATAATCAGGATTCGTGTGGATGCTTGGTACACGAGAGATATGTGTTATGATTGTTATTTATGCACGTTATTATATTATTATTGTACGAGACATGCTAATGTGCAGGGGTGTGCGGAGGCGAGGTGAGTTTATGTTTGGCGCGTGCTTGGCAGCCTTCGAGGTGAATTCGTGTCCTAATCGAGGCTTAGGGATTTTAACTCGCTGAGATTTTATCTCATCCTGTCGTGGTTAAACATTTTCAGGGCCGTAGCGTGGAGATCTGCTGAGTGCGGATGTGGTGAGCGCGAGATGCGACACCTTTTGGCTGGCCCTGCAATTAGTGAAGTTTAGGCTAATCCTAATCCTTGAAGGTTTTTGAGAAGGTCGATAGGAAGTGGCCGTAGAAAGGCCTGTGATTATTAAACTTCTTAGGGGTAACAGTGGATAAATAAATATGTTGTTTTTGGCAACTTTTGTCGTGCTTTACTATCCCTATTGTTTGTTTATTGACCGGGTGTTTATTTAATTCGCTTCCGCATGCGTTTAATCGAAAGATAAAAAGAATGGGTCGGCGACACATCCTAGGACGTCGCATTTTTAATCAACCGCGGAGGGATATGTGCGTACTTGGGGTTCGGGGCGTGACAGATAAAATATTCTTACATCATTAAACTCTTTCAGAACATCATCATAACAATCATTTTTACAATAAAATATATAGTCATTTCAAAATAGAGTCTATATCTACATAAAATTTATTCTTAAACATTTTTCAAAAGTATGCATTATTCTATTATTTCTTGTATATCTATTAGAGAATTATTAATATACACAATAATATTATTTCTTGTACACTTATTAGTGGTTATTGTCAAAACAAGAACATAGTTAGAGATGCACAATCAGATATTTGCAAGGATGGATTAGAAATTTGTTAAAGTGATAATCAAAAGCAACTTATCAAGTAAAACTGGCATGTGAGTGCCTTACATGACTTTATCTCGTGCAAGCTTTATATATGCACGCCCACATGTGATTCAATGATCCAACAGAGGATAAAAATTAAATATACATGTTAAATTCTTTTCTTTTACGCATCTCATGTTTAACAGAACTGGTATTAATGAAATCATTTTTAGTAAATTGCTCATTTCAATAGCGAGAGACAATATATTTATTATTGGGCATATTCGAACGTATGTTAATGATTTGGTTACTGTTAATTTTATCCATCTACTGATATATTTTGGGCCCACTTAAAGTATTAATGATTGAAGAGGAAACAAGAATGTATGACTTGGCATCCAATATCAATTATTAAAGAGGAAACAAGAACCTCTATCGGACGTTGATTGAGATTCATTTTCATTCAACTTACAATGAATCTTATGTACATATAAAAGAATTCGACTTTTGTCTCATATCCTAATAAAAAAAATTAAAAAAATATTATACGACATGAAAATCAGTTTGGGTCTTGTCAATGTCAATTATTTCACAATAACATTTGGAACCACTTTGTTTTTACTAGTTACATGACAATGTGCCAATGTGACAAGATTATAAGAGCAAAACCTGATTCGATCGATAATTCTTACCTTGTTGACATGGTCATTGTGGATTTCTTTTTCCATTACCTTTCCACGTTTGCATTTACACCACAAACCGGCATCTTCTGCTTGTCTACATGCGTTCTCGGTGCTTCTTTGCTGGAATTCATAATATATAAAATATATGTATAAGAATATTTTAATTTAATACCTTTTTAAAGTGGAATTATTATGAACTTCTTTTCACATGATTAAGACGCATGTTCATTCTGGTCAATCATGCCTAATAAAATAACAATAGGATTCATGAAATCTCTTAACTGAAATTAATATTTATTCTTTTTTCCTCTTGTTTGATCCAAGGACAGGACACGACAATCTATCGACAAGGCCGACAAAATGCTGGATAGGAATGGCCACCTCATATGTCTGACGTCACCTAGCAGCGCGTCACGAAATGACGTACATTATTCAACTACACTACTGGCCATCATGTACTTCCGGCACCCTATGATGATGCCAAGGACTTAATTCACTAAAAATCTCCAACTTTAGATCCAATTCTAATTTTGGCCCAAAAAAAAAAATTGTTTAAAAAAGAGGCTTATGGTTTTGCGACCCTTTATATAACTAATTCCATACCCATTTTTCACTAAATTTGCAAATTTGTCCTCAATCATTCAATTGCAATATAAACGGTAGCCCTGAAGTAATTTACTTTCCTTTTTTTATTCTTTTTCTATTTTTATTTAGAATCTAGCTGTCATAATTAAACATTTCACATATTTCTTTTTGTTTAATGTGGCTATCTCTTACATATTAAAGGCATTATGCTTTCTTTTCATTTGTAGATTTTACTTCCATAAAATAAGTTTCGTCTAAAAAGAAGATTTTCCAAGAAATCTAATTCTTTTTTAGGTTGTCAAGCAAATTTATGGGTTAATTCTCAAGTAGAATCTAGAGATTAACATAGAAAATTTTGTAAAACAATATTATCTTGATAAGCTTTTACTTTTGTTATGCAAATCACCATTAAACCCTTTATTATCTTGATTTTTTTAAAACACCTCACGGATGATATTACTTTTTGTCAATCCAAAATGATAAGATTTCATTGGCATTTTAAAAAATATATATTCTTTTAGGAATGTTGTGATTTGATTACATTTCATATTTTCAAGTTTTACATTCGAGAATATAACAATGATTTTATTTTAGAAATTCTTTATAGAATTTTTTTCAATCGATCATCCTATTATATGTATATGTGTATAAAAGATAGCCGACAAGGAAACGTTTCATGGTGATTGCAAACAATGAATGTCAAAGTTTATAAACAAGTAATTGCATTAAAAAGTGTCTATGCAAAAAAATTTCTATATTCTACTTGTCAATTAATCCACAAATTTGTTAGACAACTTTGAAAAGAATTAGGTTTTTTGAAAATTCCTCTTTTCGACAAAACTAATTTCTACATAAGTAAAATTTTACAATATATTGAAAACATAGTATATTTAATACATATGGGATACCCACAAGAAAAAAAAACAAAACATATGAAATCTTAATAATGGCAACTAGGTCCTACATAAAAATAGAGAAACTATTAAAAAAAAAATGAATGAAAGTAGATAAGTTTGGGCCACCATTTGAAATTGCAATTGAATGGTTGATGGCAATGTCTTCTTTTTCTCTTTTCTTTTTTTTTTTTCTTTTTTGGTGAAAATAGGGTGGATTTAGCCATGTAAGGGATGGAAATAATGCTACCCAAAAAATAAAAATAAAAAAAGACTTTCACTATAACTCCAAATATGCTCCTGTGTCCAAAAATCGTCACTAATTTCTTCAAAATTATTAACATCATAGCCAATTAAAAGTTCATTATAAGAACTTGTGTTTTCATCAGCACTCTCATCTTTATATAGAATAATAGCAGCCTATCAATGATTATAATTTGAAGAAACTAATTGGCAATTTTTGGACGCGAGGCAAATTATGATGAATGAAAGTTGATGATTTTTTTTTCAATAAATAAAAAGTTCAAAATAGGAATGTGATTGAATCTTAAATGGGGATTTTTAGGGAATTAGGCTAGCCTAGTGTAACCCCAATCCAAAGAATATGCCGCTGGTCATCGATTCCCTATTGTTCAAGAGGGCCCACTCCTTATCCTCACCGTCCATTATTTGGTTCCCCGTCTTGCCTTTAATTATGTGGTTTTGTTTGTTTAATAAAAAGCCCGTGCCTTTCCAAAACACTTCTTGTGACGATTTTCACTCATATGAACGTTCGGGACCAAAATAATTTCTCCACATGGACCATTAGCCTTTCCTTATGTACGTCATGCAAAATTATGGTGCTATAGAGATGACAGATAAACATAAGTAAAACTCACACGTATATAGGTCATATACCCGCGAGGCACAAATTCAGAAAAAAATCACTCCTAATTCTGTGATTAATTCAAAGATTTGCTTACTTCCATCAAGATGAAAGCACATGTTTATATCTGTAACTACTAGATATACGTTGCCTTCCAATATCCAATAAAGTCAAATAAGATTCTACTACAGATGAATATCTAAAACTAAAATCCTATGTTCGCAATATAATGAAAAAATCAATCATTTGGCTAATGAATCAGCTACAAATCTGGACGTTATCTTAATCGACTTCCAAGTCTTACACCATAGGTTGGAAATAACTCGACCTGAAGTGTTGGATTATGCAATTAAACAAACATCTTTCGCACCAGAGAACTAATCCAATATATGTTCAAAGAGAAATAATTGCATTAGGAATGTAGAAATTGAATTCTAAAGCAGCTTTATTGATCTTCCACTGTTGTTTTGTAATGTTGTTATGATTGTTTTCCTTGTTCAAATCAGCCTTCAGAAAATATTTTCCGGTATTTGGTAAAGAAAATATTTTTTAAGACTTCACCACTTAGGCATGCATCACTTACCAACTTATAAATCCATAAAATATGAACTTGCCTTTAAATCCGGGCAAATTTGCTTCATATTTTTGTTCCCTTGTTGTCACCAAATGTTCATCTACTCTAAAAAATGTTCGTATGGATTTTAAAAAGAAGCAAATGAGAATCTTTCAGTTGAGTGGCTTGTTCTCTCTCTGCCTCTTTTGTGTTCCAATAAACAAAAGAAAAAAGAAGCAAAGCATGTAGAGCCATTTGCTTGAGTAATGTATAATTGCAAAGTAGAATAAATAAAGAAAATGATAAGCAAGAGTGCAAAGTGTGAGCTTGAGGTCAACGAGCTCGAGATTTGCCTGACAACACCCGACGACTAGCCAATAAAGAAGAATATGGGAAACAAAGAAAAAAAAAAAAAAAAAAAAAAAAGAGAAAAAGAAAAGAAAAAGGAAATTGAAAATAATTCGAATTAAAAAATAAAAAGAAAATTAAAAAATGATTTGAATAAAAAAGAAAAAAAGAAGAAGAAAGGGGAGGATGAAGTGAGGATTTGTAGAGGTGTGAGATAAGAGAGATCAAGATATGAAAATATTTTCCACTTTTCAAAAGTGGAAAACATTTTTCCCTAATTTAGAAAAAAAATTTCCTTTGATGGAAAACATTTTTTCCAAGGAATTCATTTTCCGTAAAATGAATAGTGGAAAATCCGAAAACGTTTTCTCGGAAATTATTTTCCGCAAACGAACGGACCCTTAGATTCATCTTTTATCATAGTGATCGTTTCTCTTTTTGATATATTTGAATAAGTACTTTATTGATATTGATCGATTGCATGATTTCCCATTGTAAAGATCTGCCCGCATTTTCTTCTATTTTTGACTAATCCCCCAGAGTTGGTTTTGGCTTAATCCCCGTTGATTGCCTTTTCGGTTGGTTTATTTGGCAGGGTACGAATGCAACAGTTGTTAAAAGACCTATACCTGAGATGGTAGGACGATGGTTAAGGGAAGCTAGAAGGGATTTCTTGATGAACAAGAAGGTGGAGCATTAGTCTACATCAAATGATAGTGTAAATAAGGGATGTTGGTTTAACCCTGAGCCTGGCCTAGTGGAGATCTACTGTTGTGGCTTTTCTGTCGAATAATCAAGGCAGCGAGCGGTTGGGGTGGTTGCTCGTTATGATTATGGGGATTGGGTTGGTACAGGAGGATCTTGAGTTCATGCTAATTCTGTCGAGGAGACTGAAGGTGCTACTATCTGCCGTAGCATTTCAATTGGCAAAGTAGAAACAATGAACGAGAGTTTACAGAGACGCAGATGCCACCAATGTTCGTAGAGATATCCAAAGTTCTGCCAAGGATACTAACTGGAGACAGAGGACTGCTAGATGACATTTCGAGTGCGAAGGAACAACTTGATAGTTTAACGTTTTCTCTTATTGGTCGTGAATCAAATGCAAGTGTCTACTGGGTTGCTTTGCAGTCTAGGAAGAAGATGTGCTATTTTGAATAGGATAATCTCTTTGTGATTTGCTTGTTTCAAATGTGGGAGAGAAACCTCCTCGAGCTTCCAAAGACTTTCTTTCTTACTGAACGACGGTGAAGTGTTGTTGGCTTAAAAAAAAAAAAAAAACTCAAGGCATTCAGATAAAGTGGAAAAGAGAATGAATAGCCAATTCCTGCCATGTGGATAATTTACATGTTCCCCAAAAAAAAAAAATATATCTCTGCAAAAATTGCAGATAATCCTACGCGATTGTGAAGCCCACATTGCCACTTGCAATTAGGAAAGCAAGACTGATCACGTGACCCAGTCCATTAGCACTCCGTGGCACATTATTTGACCCTTTGCGGAATGAAATCTGAAAAATAATTCTAATCAAAGTGATCCAGAAATCAAAAAATAAACAAAAGGTGTCTCTAGCAATTTTAGAATGAAATCCTTCCACAAAATCGACCAACCAACATATCTGGAAAAAACGAAAAATCAACCTCCATGTGGTCCTTCCACCGCCTTGAAATGAGAGAGTATCATCTTGATTTACAGTGTTGAAGATGATGGACATGAGTCGCAAGAATAGCAACGTCTTCGATGATTTTGACTCGTGCAAAGCACGTTACTGGATCGACCCTGCTCATAACAGTTGGATGGAAACGGATTAGAACAAGCATAGTTCACACATTCTTATAAAACACAAGCAAACGTTCACTTTGACTGGCCATGCCTAGGTAACATGACAGCTGCAACAGTTATGGTGACCAGGAGTTCAGCAGATGCAACGATCTACATCGGAATATACCGCCCACAATCAACTCCTGCGAGATGGAATCATGGGCATCCTATTCTTTGTCACATATGGAAATTGACTGAAATCAATGAGGGATAGCCAACTAAGAGCTCGGAGAAGTAGAGAATCTATGTGATGTCATCTTCTTACTTATTCATACATGTGTTGTGCACATCCTTCAGAGGTGCACGGAGAACACTGGCACGAGAACCAGAACTGGTTAATCTAAATGACGATATTACCGAGATGAATATCTCTGATGATTTTTCTGCTATGTCAGAATAGTGGCCCAAATGAGAGATGTCGGCTCCAAATTTTTCTTCAAAACCAATGAATGACTTGTCTAATCCAGGGGCACGATTACCTGAAGCCAAGGGATATTTCAAATTTCCAACATCATCCTGAGAGAACTCATAAAGTATGTAGTCTCCAAAATGCCAAAGAGGCCACCACAGAACCCAAAAGAAAGGTGGACTACCAAATAATGGTAAGCCTTTAAGATAACCCTCTGATGAAGAGCCTTCACTTTCAAAAAAGTACATGCAGATGAGTCAATGGATTTAGAATTCAATTCATCAAAGTATGAGCCTAAGAATGGGCTGTAACCCACTAGAAAGCAGGAGGCCTTTTTGTAGAGCTAAAATGCATTGTAACGTGTAGAGTCAATATTATGGTTACTTTTGATAAGTGGCATAACCCTAGCTTTTGCAAGCTTCCTAGTGATGTCGACTTTATTTCATGTTGTTTAGCCAAGGACATTTTTGGTGTTAACACATGTACACTCCAATACCAAATGATGCAAAAGATTTCCTGTTCGAAAAAGTCAGATTATGCGCTCAACATGGAAAGCATGTTGCAAACCAATTAGAAGATCAGCCTAGCCTTACAACGAAAATGCAGTTTGGCTTTGTCATGTTAATGCATGCATCCTCATCAATTATCTAATAAATGGCTTTCCCAATTTCATACTTTATTCTGTAAAGGCAGTATCTTGTACAATATCTCCCAACATCAATCATTAATGCCAAACATGAAAGTATGTTAAGATTAAGAACCAAGAAAATTGCTAAACAAGTTCTCATGTTAACAATGCGGTTTCAGTTGACAACATACCATCATCGACAAGAGAATCATCCACATGCATTCGCTTTTGTTTTGAGCCCTCCTGAGGCAAAGAAAACACAGGGCACAAGAGTTAAGAAAGCTATCTTGTTGCATTGCTAGAAGTTTTGTAGAAAGTTGTCGTTCCTACTTTTTCCACTGTGCCATTAAGGGAGGTCTTCCTCTTAGGTGTTAACAGCATTGAGGAATAAACAAGAAAAGACCAGCCCCTTAGTCGCTGTCCACCGCGGTGCCTTGCCAGAGCTAGGTAGGTCTTCCTCGAGCCCTAATGCTCTGTTTTTTGGGGGGGCGTCGGGCTGGAGCTCATGGCCGACCAGTTTGCGTGAGTTTCGGTCCCGTCAGTCCTCCATGAAAGCTGCTGTGTGTTCTAGCGTGCATGCTAGGAAGCTGGGTCCATGTTCGAGTCCTTATCGAGCCTGAAGTCCCTCGTTACAGTAGTGTATGTCAATTGCTTGTTAGAATGTCTAAGTGAGATCTGGGTTCATGTGGTTTGTTTTGGCCGAGATCTATAGTTTTTAATATTACCGGTGCTAAAGAACACCATTAAGCCGAATTCTTATCCGTTTGACCGAAAATTGCGAATCACCATGAAAGGTCCGTGACCCAACCCGGTTCGAGTCTGGGTTTTGGAAAATTTGGAAAAGATAGTAAACAACTCCGAAATTATGCAAAATTTTTGAACAGCTAGAGAAGGGAAACAACACCAAACTTTTAATTTTGAGTTTCTAAAAATTCGTAACAGATTTTTTCAGAAAATTCCGTCTATGGACAACTGTCAAAACCGAATCAGTTTTAGGGACAACTCATACCTTATCCGAATTATTTGCAGTTAAGTCCTGCAAAACTTGCAATTAAATCTCGAAATTTTGTGTATTTATAAATGCCTAATCGATAGAAGGTAATAGGAGGCATCTAACTCTTTTCGTCGAGTAGGTACTAACACTTGTACCAATCCATGTAAATCTCTAATGTCCTTTATGGTTCTTTGTCGATTTATCTGTTATGGTCCAATTAATTAGATAGGGAACGACTTCTTCGGTTGGTTTACATCATGCTGTGAAATAAATGCTGAAACTAACAAATCCTGCAAATCAAGAACACCAACATTATTCCTGCTAGAAGAAAGTGTTGGCTGAAAAGTGCACAATTAAGTCTCATACCCATGAATCTTTGGTTCCTAAAAATAAAATGAGCTCTCACATCAAACTCAGTCCTTAATCCGCTCAAAATAGATTAGTGACAGATCCTAAAGTAAAGCCAAATTATATGATTAATTAATCAATAAATCAAGTTGCAATCCATATAGTTGGGAGAACCCATGCTAGGCGTAGGCGCTGCACCATGAGAGAAATCATTTGCGCCTATTTAGCAATCTAGCAAACTCCAACTTGGAAGGATCGTGACCATGAGCACAGTGTGGTTCGAAGGAAAGTGGAATCAAACCGAACTTGTAGCAAGGTGGTCTGGTATTGGAGGTGCGGAGGACTTTGCCCCCTAGAGGATCCCTGTGTTATCTTTAGCTTCTAGTAATTAGCGGCAGGGCTCCACGGGTTGCCATTTACCGAAGTAACGAGGTCTCTTCGAAATACACTTAAAATAATATAGATATAATCTTCAACGAAACATATTTCTGTTTTCACAATTGTAAAAAAGAAAAAAGAAAAAAAGAATTGGACAAGCGATTCTAAAAAAGAACTCGAAATGGCCAGTCCGAATCTTTGGCCTATAAGACTCTCCTCCACAGTGCTTGCTTTAGACAAGCTTGAACAGAAGAAGAGGACCCATAGCGTGAGATTCTGGGATGAGGATGCGTGATTTATGCAATTTTACTCGGAATGCACCACGGATTAATGCTCTGTCGACCTTCATAGCCTTGCCTTAGCGTCTTTGGCACAATGAGGCGATGGCGCAAACAAAATGGAGCCTTCAGGCATAGAGCGTTCCTAGCTGACCATTTCGACCCTGCCGTCGCCTACTCTTGGCCTCATTCAAAGCGCTTCGATATGCTTCGTGACATATCCAATACGGTTGTCTACTTTGCTAGTGGTTCTGGAAAATGAATGTTGAGATGCACGTGAATTGTTCAAAAAAAATTCCATATTAGAGAATTGGTATGATGTTACATAGTTAATATATCATGGCTGGCTTATAACTCTTTGACTTAAACTTTTGATTGAACGCGAGTCTAACTAAATTGGTTGAAGGGTTGACCTTGAGCTTTTTGTTGGCAACATCCCAAGTAAAGGTATGGGATGTTAGTCGCGAAAAACGCAATCCCATGATCTTCATAATTAGAACAAAAACACATATAATCGAGTAGAAAGATTAACGTATCTATTTTGGAATCCATCGTTTTTTATGCGGAAAAGTAATGATCCAAGTGCAAGTCATTTTCCTCTATTGTTCTCTGGATCATTAGCTCAATAAGATAGCCCCCTTACCTTTTAGCACCAGGTAAATGCTCATTTGTGAAGATGATTGTCAGAGTTAAAGTTAGAGGAGAGACTTGAGTACTATATATAGAGTTTTTAGTCAAGCCCTCTCATTACGGGCTTGGCTCAACTCGGTCCACACTAGCTAGCCCCACATTAGACTAATTAAGAAACAATCTATCTCATCTTAAACCAATCCCCTAAAATAGTAAATTACAATATCAATTAATGTAGTCAACATTAGGAAAACTCTTACATGGGATTTTTACTTCATGCTCCTGACAAATGGTATCAAATCCAATGATTGATTGGTCGTTGGCCACTCCCAATGCGTATTGGTGTTGGGTGAATATTTTTAAGAAGGAATCTCGTAACCAATGCGATTTCCATACAACCTTCATGGTTCGATTTGGTGAAAGAGACCTATGGGGAAGGTGGGCGTTAGATGTAGCAATTGCAATCCTTACAAGACAATAGTGTGGAGATTCAAGTGGAGACATGTTAATGTGGAAGGATACCTAATTAAAGGAAAGCAGACCTAACGCTAAAACCATATATGATGGCGAGATTATTGAAATACGTATTTGAGTGAATGTGGATTCAATTAAATATATTGATGGACTCATACATAGGGATCGATGCATCATACATGAGAAAGTTTTCTAGAGTCTGACCAAGGATCGATGCAAGAAAAAGGGACTACTGCAAATATACACAAGCATACACAGCCATATGGACATTTTACATAGTTGATTGGGCATAATATCATAAAATGAGGCCAATTTCAGCTCCTCTCTGGATCATGATGTTAATCACCACGATGTGGATCTCTCATAATGCCCGCATAAGAGACTAAAACCCAAATGTGAGTTACAAACTCGCCCCCGGTGGTGAGATACTTAGCGTGAGCCACTGTATCATTCGAAGGAGCCACATACAACATCATATCTGCCCAGAAGTCAGCCAAGACCTTCCAAATTCGCCCCTCACCCGCTACTCCATTCACAAGCTGCATTCCTAGCCGCTTGCCTCAAGCTACAATCATTTCCTGGCATTGTTCGTTGTCAATGCTCTTTAGATTTTCAATCCTCTCAATTTTTCTTTGGCTTCGCTAACAGCACGACTAAATATATATTCGGTCCTACAAGGGTGACCGGGAAGCAACTTCAGGGCGAAAACGACCAAATAAACAAGATATTATGATAGCTTAGTCGCTATGTCAAAGTTATCTCCTTGTTCAGTGGAAAGGTGAGCGCAAGGCACTTCATGCTCACAAAAAGTGGTTGCTATGTGCCAGACCATTATAACATGAGTAGTTGTCTCAAGATTACATGCCCATGAGAATTCATCAGACAAGTTGTTGAGCCTCAAAGATGCTTGCCCTTCTCCAAATACTTCCCTAGAGACTGAGTGATCGCCCTTTTCACTTCCTTAGACAAATTGGGGGGAGCAAGTTGTTTCTCACTCTTCCTTTTCTGGTCGAGATACGCAGCAGTGAGTCTATTTTATATCCACTTCGGTGGAGAATAGCTACACGATTTGAGGAGCGAGTATTGACGGAGTTGTCTTCCCTAAGGCTTCACTAACCAAATTCGGCACATAATTCCGATCAACATCCCGACACATCTGTACCTTTGCCACCGCTTGTTGCGCACATACTTGCATATGTTTGTGACCTTTGTTTAACCATTCAGAGAAAATCATGATGGCAAACTGTGTAAGCTCAACAATGAGGATTGACGTTATTAAGACGAGGCTTGCAACAGTAGTACGCATGTCCCCCCTGACAAGCGAATACAAGAGAATAAACAGTGGAACTACAACCAAAATGGGGAGTAAAAGCAATCTATGCAGTGAACGACGCATATGGAGTTTCACTGGGTATTTGGTGAAGAACAAATAAAAAAGAAATGCAAGTTCTACTTCGATGACTCGGAAAACTCGTTCATAACCCTTCTCTTTAGAAAGCATATGTTGAATCAAGCGCCGTAACTTGTTGTGAGCTTCTTGGGGCAACGAATGGCCAGTAAATCTTAAGCGAATAAGCTTGAAAAGCGAAAAAGATAGGCAAAGATCCTTAAGTTGGCCAGTCGGGTCTCCTCTATTTCGACTTAAAAGTCTACCTTCGCAATGCCAAACCTTCTCAATGGTGATAACTTCATCTGTCACCTCCAACCGTTGTCGATAGTGAGGTTCGTCCCCATCACGCCACGGAACTGCCTTTCACCTCTGATAGGGCTAGTAAGAACACCTAAAGGGGAGTGAATAGGTGTTAAAGAAGTTTTTGTAGTACTTAACAACTTAATTCGTCTTTTGAGAATAATAGACTGAAAATGTAAAAGACTGTAAACAATTATATAAGATTATGAATTAAAGTAAAGAGTTTAGGGAAAGAGAATTGAAACACAAAGTTTATAGTGGTTCGGCTTAAACCAAGCCTACATCCACTCTCCCGCACTAACAGCCCACTGGTTGGATTACACTAAGAACAAAAAGAGATTTTATAGTCTCACGTCCTTGATTCCACAGTGTAGAAACTCAACCATACTTCATCAAGGTCTCACAAGTATTTAATCTCTCTTGAGTACAATTTAAGCTGAATGATTGAATCAACAAAGAACTAGGAGTTTCGGACTTTGAAAATTTTCTTTCACACACACACTCGAATAATTTGAGCGTCTTCCTTATATACTCCTCCATGTCAATATAACCGTTGGCACCTTCCAAAAGAGTTCTTCCTATCTACCCGTTGGATAGAATCAATTAGGGAGATCTCGAGTTATTTAAGGAATGTGATGAAAGCCCACCAATCATGCTCGCTCATACAATCAGGATCTAGGTTTCCATAAGTAGAACCTTCCAAGTATACTTCGCCAATCAATAGATCTAATTATCCGAATTGATTTCAATAAGAATAATTGATCACGAGATGCTATCTCTAGCCATGAGATCTTCTTCAACTGTACGAACCAAATCCTTAAAGATATACTCGCATCTGGATAAGTCTTCTTCATCGGATAAATCTTTTCTTTGTCGGTCTGGAAGCTATTAGTCAGGGTAGACTTTAAATCTTGAGTCTGGAGGTCTTCAGACTTTGACGATAGAGTTTGCAAGTCTTAAGACTAGACTGATGGAAACGTTTTGTCAACTTCAAAACAAATAAGGAAGTTTTCTCCAACAATCTCCCCCTTTTTGATGATGACAAAACTTTCCTGCAGATTTGAACACATTTGTCTTGCAAAACAACACTTAAGCCAAACAAAGTATTTTCATAAAGGATGAGTAGATTAGAATATGAATAGCAATGATTCTGCAACCACAGAAAACATGTTAGTCCTGCAAAACAATTGTCCTTTCCATAATCATTATCATAGCCTAAGTTACTGCTAGGGGTGAGCATCGGTCCAGGGTCAACCCTGGACCGACCCTGGATCGGCCCAACCCTGTCGGTCCTGGTCCGGTTCCCAGGGAGATTGGGTCAGTCCTTGGTCCTATAATTCCTGGACCAGCACTGTGCGGGTCGATCCTCGGTCCTGAGAGTTCCGGGTCGGTCCAACCCGGACCAACCCTGATATATATAATATTATTTATAATTTTTTTATATAGAGAAAAACCTTAAAATAAACGACATCAACAACATTAAACAGCTCTTTAGTGATGAGTTCAAAAATTTTACATTGTTCTTTAATAACTTAAGTTTTTAATGTCTTTTATGGCATCAATAGTCATAATTTACGAATGAGAAAGATGTTTTTACAAGGAATCCTCACAGTGTCCAAAAAAGGCACCTTATAACATCCTCTTAGAGTATTCGTACTCTTTTGTCTTATTTGTCATTTTAGTATTCAATTTGCCAAAATCGAAAGAAACAACTTCTCCGCTCGTCACTCAACACTCGCCTCGCTCGCTTTGGGTCACTTGTGCTGTTTACCACTTCGTGCCACTCACCGCTCGATGCTCGCTTGGCTTGTTGCTCCCCGCTTGACATTCGATGCTTATTCTGTTCGATGCTCACCCCACTTGACCCTCACTGCTTGCTTTTCTTAGCTGAACTCACTCATCATCGAACCCATTGGGTCGGTACGATCCTTGGTTGCCCTTTCAAGGAGTATAAAAAATAAAATAAAAAATTATTGGTTGGTCCTAAGTTGACCTTGAAACCGGACTGAACCCATTGGGTCACTCCTGTCCTCAATTGCTTTTTTAAGGAGTATAAAAATGAAATAAAAAATTATTGGTTGGTTCCGGGTTGACCTTGGAACCGGACCGAACCCATTGGGTCTGTTCGGTCCTTGGTCCCAAGCTCAATAGGGTCGATCCTCGGTCCCAAAAAATTGAGGATCAACACTGTGTGGTTTGGTCTTAGGGTTAGGGGGTGGACCGGCCCAACCCGGACCATGCTCATCCCTAGTTACTGCAAGCAACAAAAGATCAAATCAAACAGTTCAAACCACAACCAAACAAAAGATAAGTCCCAAAAATCCAAAAATCAAAGCCAAAAGTCAAATCTGCATCAAACTTCTCTCCCTTTTTGTCAACAGCAAAAAGTGGAGAACAAATAAAGAGTTGTTTGAAAAATAAAGAGAATCAAAGCTGTTTAGGAAGGTGAACAAGCTGGAATTCTCCCATGGAATTCTCTGTCTTCTCAAGCTTGCTAATGGTCTCCTTCAGTTGCTGGAAATCTTCACCCTTCACATTATCTTGTACTAGAGTTTTCAGGGCGTTTAACTGATCATGTAAAGACACTGAAGTAGCCATGAAAGTGTTCTTGAGATCCTGCATCTCATACCGCATTGCATATTACTGTTTCCTTTTATCCAATAGAATCTCTAGCAGTCTCGAAAGGTCTGCTGTTTGAGTTGTTGCAGCACTAGGTCCAGTAGAGTTGATTCCAAGAGTTTTGAGAATGGAGGGATCTTCAGCAGATTGTCCACCATGACTATGAGTGGATGCTTCAAGATAATGAGAGGCATACACATCCTCCGGATTGTTGCCGAACGACTCATGTCACTAGTAAAGATAGGTGAAGAAATACCTTGCTGTCCAACAGCTCCCCCTGTTTGGCTGTCTTCAGGTGGAGTAGGAAAGAATTATTCTTGTTCAACTTTAGCTTCAGAGTGATGCGCGTCAGCAGTTCCAGTTCCTACCATATCAAAGTCACTGGACAAGGAGACAGCCAAGGTTGGCTCAAAAGAGTCTTCTTGACCTTGGTCTCTCTCTTCTTCTCTCTCTTCTTCTTCCTCTTTTCTTCTTTCTTCCTCTGTCCTCCTCTGTTCTTCTTCTTCCTTCTCTATCTCTTCTCTCGTCTCTTGAAAGCTAACAAAACTCTTCAAGTTTCTTAAAGCTGAAAGAGTCATTTCATCCTCATCCTCTTCATCCTGCAAGATGAGAATTCTCTTCTTCTTTACTGAAGCATCCATGGGCTCCTTACCTTTCCTTTTGGTTGCAGCAGAGTCTTGTTTTGCTTTGACGGGAGACTTCTCATTCATGCGCTTTAACACCTTGTTAAGCTCCTTCAAACGCATCTTTGTGACCATTTTAAATCCAATCACCATTGGAGAAATGTTTGTCAAACATAATGATGCAGGGATGTGAATTTTAAAATGTCTAAAAAGGCGCGTGATAAGATCAGAATAAGGGGGTTGTCCCTTATCTTTCATAACTGTTTTGTACATGTAAAACATGATGGTGTGAGACAGAGAGAATTTGTAGCCAATATTGATGGCGTGCATCAATTTTGCTTCAGATCGAGATACATCAGTATTTGATGTTGACTTTGGACGGATGCAGTTGATCACGATTTTGTGTAGTAAGATGTTGGAGGCATTCATCTTAGAGTAGGATATCTTGCCTGCAGCATCCCTGTCTTTTACCAATGACATAGTAGCGTGAGCAACAGATACACTAATTGGTTGGAAACACGCTCTTTCCACCCCAATTAGGTCAGCCGTCCATATCCACCAAAAACTCATTGTCCCTCACTGTGAAAGAAAAAATGTTTACATTCAAGAAAGATAAGTTTGAATAAAAATAAGCTGTGAGTTCTGGATAAGCAGGAGTAGATTAAAACAAAAACTCTCCAATTGCAGAAGAGCGAACTTCTCTCGCAGATTTACTTTCACCGAATCAAGAAAATCAAAATCAACAGTCCTAGGATTCATAACTCCTCTCTTCATTAGATTCAAATAAACCCTCTTGTGATTCTTCGATCTAAATAGACTTGATCCATCACCAACAACATTTGCAGCAACTCTTGTTCTAGGCTGAAAATGGGTAAACATACGGTCATCGTCATCCTGTCCTTGTGGTTGATTAGTAGTGCCAAAGCGCGGGTCACTAGAAAAATTAGCAAAGGCTTTTTCAGCCGATCCCTTTTCTGCAATACCCATCTTCTCCATATCGCGCAGAAATAGAGTTTCATTCTTGTAGCCTCTCTCTCTTCAGGAATTCATCAATCAAAGACATAGCAGTTCCTCCTCTTTTCAAACTAGAATAAAGCTTGAAAGCAACTTTAGGAGTTAACGTTCTTACAGGTTCAACGTCTTCCAAAATTTCTTCTTCTGGTTGAGTTGGTAGAGGAGACTGACGCTGCTGAGAAGGTTGTTGTTGACTTGGTCACTGTGGTGGAGAAGAATCTTCTTCCTCGGTCAAATCGAAATGCGTAGGACCCTCAGGCATGTGTCGTGGTCCCCTGCATGCGATTCTCGAAGACTTTCTTGAAGACATTGTCGCTTCAAGGGAGAAATTCACAGACTTGCTTGAAAAGGTGAAAATTTTTTGGATTAAACAACAGTGAAAGTGAGAGCAAGTGGGAGTTCAGTATTTTAGGGTTTGAGAGTGAAAACGAAGAAGACGGATTTCAACAATATATAAAGCAAGTGAAGCGAAGTAAACGAAGTGTCACAAAGGAAAAATTAGAAATGCCTTTTTGAATAATAATTGCCTTTTTGAAAATACATAAATGCTTTTTTGAATAACTGCCTTTTTCGAAAATGAGTAAATACTATAAATTAAGAAACTTGGAAAGATAATTTCAATTAATTAGCGATTAATAAGTAACCGTACCTTTTCAAGTCTTTAACCAAAAATTGAATTACTGGTATTGAAATAACTTATAGTCATAACTTTTGGTCTTCTGAGTCTAAGCACCTTTAGACTTTAATGAATAATAGATGTGATGTTCAGTCTGGTGCGAATAAACTCAAATAAGCTTTTCTCCAGTGGCTTTGTAAATATGTCTGCCAGTTGATTCTTTGAATCAATGAAATGAATCATAACTTCTCCATTTGAACATGATCTCTAATAAAGTGATGTCGAATCTCTATGTGCTTTGCTCTTGAATGAAGAATTGGATTCTCTGTGAGATTAATTGCGCTGGTATTGTCACATTTGATCTCGGTACATGAATATTCGATTCCAAAGTCTCTCAATTGTTGTTTTATCCATAGGATTTGAGAACAACAACTTCCAAGGGCCACATACTCTGCTTCTACTGTTGAAAGAGCTACAGTACTTTGCTTTCTTGAGAACCATGATACTGTCTTGTTTCTCAGCAATTGACAAGTACCGGAAGTACTCTTCCTATCTACTCTGCAACCTGCTAGATCTGCGTCTGAATATCCAAGGAGAGTAAAGTCTCCTTCTTTGGTATACCACAGACCTAACTTTGAGGTAGTTGCAACGTATTTGATGATGCGTTTTGCAGCACTTAGATGAGATTCTTTGGGATCAGATTGAAATCTAGCATAAATGCAAACACTAAACAAAATGTCAGGTCTAGATGCAATAAGATAAAGAAGGGAACCAATAATACTCCTGTAGAGCTTCTGGTCAAGTTTCTTTCCTCCTTCATCTTTGTCCAGCTTCGAAGAACTTGACATTGGTATCTCAGTCTTTTTGCAATTTTCCAATCCGAACTTTTTAACGAGTTCTTTTGCATATTTTTCTTGGTGAATGAAAATTCCTTCCTTCAATTGTTTCACTTGTAATTCAAGAAAGAAAGATAGTTCACCCATCATGTTCATCTCAAATTCATCCTACATAGACTTAGAAAATTTCTTGTACAGGTTTTCGTTAGGTGATGCAAATATAATATCATCAACATAGATTTGAACAAGTAGAAAGTTTTTATCTTCTCTTTTAATAAACAATGTAGTATCAACTTTTCCTTTGACAAAACCGTTTTGAATTAAAAATTTACTTAACCTATCATACCATGCTCGAGATGCTTGCCTTAATCCATATAGAGCATTTTTCAGTCTGAATACTGAGTCTGGTCTCTTTGGATTTTCAAATCCGGGAGGTTGTTCCACATAGACTTCTTCTTAGATAAATCCATTTAGGAATGCACTCTAGATGTCCATTTGGAATAACCTGAAATTTTTATAACAAGCAAAAGCAAGTAATAATCTAATTGCTTCTAACCTGGCTATTGGTGCGTAGGTTTCATCATAGTCTATCCATTTTTCTTGTGTATATCCTTTGGCCACGAGTCTTTCTTTGTTCCTAACCACTTTTCATTTTTCGTCTATCTTGTTCCTGAAAACCTATTTAGCTCCAATAATAGATTTACCTTTTGGTTTAGGAGTTAATTCTCATACATCGTTAATGCTGAACTGTCTGAGTTCTTCTTGCATTGCTTCAATCCAGCTTTCGTCAGCTAAAGTTTCTTCTATGCTTTTGGGTTCTATTTCAGAAATAAGTGCCACGGCGCTAGACTCTTCTTGCTTTTTGGATCTGGTGCGAATCCCTTCATCAATATCATCGATGATGAGTTCTTTGGGATGACTAGACTTGTGCTTTTAGTTACTGGTCGGTCTGACAGTTTGCTGATCTTCTGCTTTAGTTGATTTTTCAAATTCCATCCGTTGTTGATTTTCAGAGGTCTGAGCTGCTTCAGGGGAGGTAGACTTTGTAAAGTCTGGAGCAGGTTCAGATTCTTTAGGTTGAGTCTGAATCAGTTGATTTTGCAAAGAGTCTTGAAATTTGACATTCATAGATTCTTCCACGGATTGAGTTTTCTTGTTGAATACTCTATAAGCTTTGCTTGAGGTTGAGTAGCCAAGGAAAATTCATTCGTCTGATTTTTCTTCAAACTTACCAGTTTGATCATTTCATTTTTCAAAACAAAACATTTGCAACCAAACACATGAAAGTAAGAAACAATTGGCTTCTTTCATTTGAATAACTCATAGGGAGTTTTCTCCAGAATAGGCCTTAAGAATACTCTGTTAATAATATAATAAGTTGTAGAAACTGCTTCAAAAATGAGAAGAAATATTACTTTCTATTAATAGAGTTCTTGTCATTTCTTGTAGAGATCTATTCTTTCTTTTCATAACTTCAGTTTGTTCTGGTGTGTCTGGAGAGGAGAAAACATGCTAAAAATCCGATTCATCACAAAATTTTGCAAAGTCTTAATTTTCAAACTCACCTCCATGGTCTGTCCCTATGCTTGAAATAACATATCCTTTCTCATTTTGAACTTTCTTGGTAAACTTTGAAAAGTGAGAGAATGTTTCAACCTTACTTGCCAGAAAGTGAACCCAAGTAAATTGAGAATAATCATCAACGATTACTAGGCAATATCTCTTTCCACCAATCTTTTAGTTCTGGTTGGTCCAAAGAGATCCATATGCAAAAGTTGCAAAACACAATTAGTAGTAACCTGATTTATTGGTTTAAAAGAATTTCTAACCTGTTTTCCCAACACACATGGTGTGCATAAGTTAGATTTTTGAAACTTCATGTTGGGCAGCCCGCGAACAAGGTTCTTGGAAGAGATCTTGGCAATTTGTTTCATGTTGGCATGGCCAAGCTTTCGATGCCAAATATTTGCTTCATCTTGAATTGAAATTAGACATTGAGATTTTTCTGGCTTTATATCCAGAAAATAGATATTCCCATGTCTTCGTCCAGTAAAAGATTGAGAAAATCTTTACTAGTTCTCAAACATACTCCTTCTTAGAAATTGATTTTGAATCAAGTGTCGCACAGTTTGGCTAATGCTGAGTATATTGCAATTTAGTCCTTTCACCAATGAGACATTGTTAATTGTGAGACTTCCAATCTTTACAGTTCTATGCCCAACAATTCTTTCTTTGCTATTTCCACCAAAATAGACTTTTCCACCATTCATTTGAACAAGTTTTATAAAACAACTTGAATCTCCAGTCATATGTCTTGAACAGCCACTATCCAAATACCATTTAACCTTTTTCTTGATAGTGATCTGCAATTAAAAAAGAAACTCAAGCTTTCTTTGGTATCCACATTTTCTTGGGTCGAGAGGAGTTAGTACAATATGAAGTCTTTGCCCATTCCTTCTTAACAGGTCTCCAAACCATAGGACATTCTTTCTCAAAGTGTTTTGAGCTATTGCACTTTGAACATTTGAGAGCACTTCGGCCAACAGGTTTTATAAAGACTTTTTAAAAATGATTTCTGTAAAAAGTTTTTGTAGGTCTTTGTTTGATTCCTTCCTTCACTTTTGGAAAACCAATTAGAGGAATAGTTTTTGAAGTCATTCCCAATTATGACTTGTTGAAATAAGGTCTTTGTATTGAAAGAATCTTTTCCAGCTTTTCAGATCATATTGAAAATCTTTTTGAAATATTTGAAATGTCATTTTTCAAAAATATATTTTCTTTTGAAAGAGAGTCTGCATTTTCTTTTAAAACAACAAAACTTTTGTCTAAATTTTCAAACTTTTCTTTCCAAGAATTTTCCTGTTGCTTCAGTGTAGAATTCTCCCTTTTTAGTTCCTCTTAAGAGAGGTTTTGAGACTAAGACAAAGCTCATCAATGTATTTCGAGACTTTAATAGGAATTTTTAGATTACTTACCTCAATTTCGCTATCTGAGTCTAAGTCTGTATCTATCTCAGAGTCTGAGTCTGATTCTGATTTTGCCATTAGACAAATATTGGCATAATCTTCATCACTTTCTTCGCATTTAGTATCACTTCATGTCTCTGCTTTGAGAGGCTTCCTATATTTATCAGCTTTTCATTTCTTTTTCTTCAACAGAGGACAGTTGGATCTGATGTGTCCCTTTTTCTTGCATTCAAAACAGATCACATCTTTATTGGCTTCATCATCCTCAATTGATTTGTTTTGAAACTTTTGAGTGCTTTGTTTCTTCTAGTTGAATCTTCTTCCCTTTTTGTTCAGTTTCCTGAACCTCTTTATCATAAGAGCTAATTCTTCATCGTCTATATCATCTTCAGAATCTATAACATTAGAATCATCGTTAGATTTCAAGGCAATTGACTTCTTACCTTTAGGATCTTCCTCCTCGTTAATTTGCTCCACTTCATAGGACTAAAGTATGCCAACCAGTTTGTCTACAGAAAGCAGCATGATCCTTTGTGTTTCCCTTATTGAAGTCTTTATGTGTTTCTAGTTTTTGGAGAGTCCACGCAGCAATTTGTTGACCTTCATTGGTTCAGATATTGGCCGTCCCTGATACTCTAGACCATTTACAATTTCAGTAAAACAACTAAACATATTAGTGATAGATTCTCCTGGTTTCGTCTTGAAGGCTTCATACTGTCCGAGTAGAATATTAATCCTTATTTCTTTCACTCGATCAGTTCCTTTATAGGTGATATGCAGCCTATCCCAGACTTTTTATGTTACGAATCTATTTATGAAAGGAATATCATGTGGGTGAGCAATGGCCATTCATATAAGACCTAGGGAGAGGCAGTGACAATTAGGGAATGCAAAGAAGCAACACAATAGCTCGTGACGCAATCAAGTGGGGGAGAATGTCCACTTTTCCTAATTCCATGAACGCATGGAGGTGAACTTCATCCTACAAGGAGAAGCTTGAGAGATGTGATATGAGTGATTCAATTGTGTCGTAAGAGTGGTGTAAGAGAGTTTATGCTCAGAATCTGCCTTTGAAAGACATATCACGTGGAAGATGTCTAAAGGCAAGGTTGGCCACTTGTTCACATACTAGTCAAGAGCTAATGTCACTCTCTAGATAATGACCTCAACAAGGCAAAATCAGTTGTTATATTGAATTGAGATGCATGCTCTGCTGAGGATTGTAATCATTTTAACATAATACATAAATTAGTGGCACATCTAGAATCACGTTATTTGAGTAGACTTAATATTTGACACTGATATGAATTTATTCTACATGTAAATACATGTTGGGGGTTAGTTCTGCTTGTGGTTGAACTAGCTATCCTCTCTTCATGTATGTTCCTTTGCCATCTTAAAAGTCTTCTAACAGTCGCATCTTGTTCAGGTCTCTGTGCTTTACTATCAATCCTCCCCCGCACAAAGTTAGACCTCGGATGAGCTCAAGAGATCAAACGCATCGAAACCATGATTTTCCGATTGGTAGGGTCAAATTCTCGTTAAATGAAAAGTCCTAAGAATGCAGACCCACCAAAGACACTGATGTCCATATAAGTAATAAACCTACTAGGTGACATTTGGCCATCTGGCCAAGAGATTCCTTCGATCACTTTGGAAAGAGGATATACTTGCTAGTTAGCCAATCTCATCGTATCCATTAATCACCTTGGATCAAGTACAAGATCTTTCAGGGTGTATTGATTTCGCATAAGTCAATAAAATATTTATTTAAAATAATTGATTGTTTCACTTACAAAAGTAAAATAATGAAAAATATTTTCATCATTAAAAGAAAATCTCTAAACACATATTATGGTCAATAATACGAAGGTGGTGCTATTTTTGCACCGTTTTTAGCTAACGCACATCCTATTTTTGGTAATCAGCCCAATTAGCTTTCAATTTCATAAGCATGTATTGATACTTCACACATTTTTAGGGAAACAAATAATTTAAAAGTTGCTACTTTCCTATCTCGGTTTATATGGGATTGGTAGGGGGACGATTAGGAATGCAGTACAAAGGTTGGCCGAGGTGGAGATGAGTATCGCGATGAAGCCTTCAATTAGAAGGACTATGGAGGGCAACGAGGGAGAGGTTGTCATGGTGGGGATGACAATCGGTGGAATCGCAAAGGTGGAAGATGGGGTGGTTATGACAACGCCGACGAGCAGTGCGATTGTAGTTACTAGGATCATCATTACGAATTTAGCGATGATCGAAGAAATAATGGCAGTGATGACTGGGGCCGTTGAAGACAGGAAGAGTTCAATTTGAAGAGGTAAATTCCAACCTTCTATGGAATTCTAAATATTGCCGACTCCATAGATTACCTCTGAAGTGATTTGATTTTTCTCGGTATGACGGTTCCTAGACCCGTGACCTTAATTCCAAAATTTGGAACTGAACCAATTGGGTTCTAGGCCGGTTCTTGGGCACCCTGGAAACCAACTCATTCCTCTAGGGTGCCCAAGAACCGGCATTGAAAGAGGAGCCTCATCTTTGACATCAAATCTAGTATTGATTTTAATAGAAGTTGTAGCAACCTTGTTATCATTGAGTTTGGCTTGAGAGACGAGATATATGGCATATTTGGCTGTCAAGAAATATAATAATCAGTGTGAATGAGCCTCCGGGCATAAAGTAGCTGAGTCATGTAAAATCTTTCATTTCAAACTGTTGATTGAGATAGTCCTTGAGTTTGGAAATGCCAATATGATCATCACTAGTAATAACCAATATCATCCACATATAAAAGCAGCATAATATGCCCATGAAATGTGCACCAAACAAAAAAGTATGGTCATAGGGACTGGATTTGAAGTCAAGAGAATCCATGGTGGAGCCTAAATTGGAATGCCATGCACAAGGACCCATTTCAAGCCATATGATGCTAGAAAGAGACAAATTATGATCATCATGGTCCTAGAAAAAGCAGAGTGGTTCCAGATGTTTTTGTCAAATTATGGCATCATTTGATATTGATTAGTACATGGGAGCAAGAGACAAATTCTTGTATACGTAGATTTGATTCATCATGAGTTGAGTGAAAATGTATCTCAATCGTGGTCCCTCCCACTATCTACACCCAATAGCTATAATGTTTCCTCCTTAATTATTGATCTTTGGATGTCAAGTCATATGTTCATGTTTCCTCTTCAACCGTTGATCCTTTAAGGGATCCCAAAATATCTCAGTAGATGGATAATGTCACGCCCCGAACTCTGAGCACGTGAACATCCCTCGACGGTCAATTAAAAATGCAATGTCCTAGGATGTGTCCCTGACCCATTCTTTTTATCTTTTGATTACACGCATGCAAAAGCAAATTAAATAAGCACCCAGTCAATCGATAAAACAGGAATAATAAAACACAACAAACGATTTCCAAAAGTCAAACGTTTATTTATTCACATGTTAACCCAAGGAGTTTAACATTTACATGCCTACAACAAAATGCAACTCCTACACGATCTCTGAGTAAAAAGGGTTAGAAAGGTTATGGTTAACTCTAGCTTCACTAACAGCAAGGCCAGTGAAAAAGTGTCACATCTCGCACCCACCATAACCGCACTCAGCAGTTCCTCATGCTACGGCCCTGAAAAATAGTTAACAACAATGGGGTGAGATATAAATCTCAGCGAGTTAACAGCCTAAACCTCGATTAGGACGCAAGTTCGCCTCGGGGGTAGCCTAAACACGCTCCACATACAAACTTACATCGCCTTGGCACACCCCTGCATATTAGCACATCTCATATGGCAATAATAGTGCAACATGCATTGATAATAATCAGAACACATTCTAAAAAATTTCATGCGCATTACCAACACACGTGTTTCAATTATTACGACCCATCGGGCCACGGCCAACACAAGAGTCAGTGGTCTTCCGACATGATCGAGTATCGTCCCGCCCCATCAAGCATGACATCGTCGACGACCCCCGCCTAGACGACATTCCATAAAGAAGCATCGGTCTGGCCTCAACCGTGACTTGGCATCCGGACCCCCGTCGGACATCTGATAAAAATTAGGCATTGCCCCCAAACTCCTGTTGGGTGACGGGTTCAATTAAATGACCACTCAAGCACATCATCAATCAAGTCAATTTTTGTTGCCATTAATTAGCCAAGAACAAAATAGTTCGTTTTCAAATAATCACTTTGGAAAATTTCCACATTTAAAAATCTTAGTAAAATATTCGTACATGATCACGTATTTAAAATCAATACGTCGAATTTTGCACACTTCTATTTTAAACCCCATTGTTTTATTTAGCACGTAAAATTTGGCATCCAAACCCTACACCTCATATTTTTCTATTTTATTGCCTATAAAACCCTTTTTGAAAATAATAAATAAAATTCACAATTGGGCAATTAATAACATAACATCACACACGCAAACAATTATAATTACGCATAATCTCATTCGGAAAAAAGAGCATAAAATTCTACTTAACGACTAATCCATCATTAATTACACTAATTGCGATGAATTAGGCTAATTATGATTAATTAAATAAATGACGATTAAAATAAATAAATTATGACTAATTAAATAAATAACGATTAAATAAATTAAACTCAATTAATTAATCTAATCGTAATTACTTAAACTAATCGCAATTAAAATTAATCTAAACAATCCTTAATCACAATTAAGAATAAACCAAGATTAACTAATATTAATCGTAATTAATATTAAACTAACCACCCCTTAAACGCAATTAACGCCCTAATCCATGATTAGGAGGTTAACTCACCAATTTCCAGCGATGGCGAGCTCGCGGTGGCAGTGGCTCAACGGCGTCAAGAATGTGACGCTTGTGGCTCAAACGGAGGCTCAACAGCGGTGGCGGCGGCTCTTGAAGCTCATGGCCAAGGGGGGAGGCTTAGTTCGGGCAGTGGTGGTGGCAGCTCGAAACAACGGCGGCACGGACAATCGAGCGAGCAAAGCAAGAGGCGGTGACGGTGGCTTGGGGACGGTGGCGGCGACTTATGGTGGCGAACGGCAGTGATTTGGGAGCTCGGCGGTGAAGATGGTGGTTCGGCAATGAGGACGGCGAACGGCACGGCTCCAAGCGGTGGACAGAGGTGGCATGAGATGGTGATGGTGACAGTGAGTAGGGCGTGAGCGGTGGTGTGGTGGTGGGTGAAGCGGCAACCAGCAAGAGGAAGGGAGAAGAAGAAGGAGGAGGAGGAGGAGGAGGAGGAGGAGGGAGGTTCGGCTGGGGGGGGGTGGGGCATAGAAGAGAAAGGAAGAAAGGGAGAAGAAAGGGACACAAAAAAAGAGGGGCTGCAGGGGTGGCGTGAGGAAGGAGAGAAAGAAGGAGAGAGAGAGAGAGAGAGGGGAATGGGGGAGGAGGAGGAGAGAGAGAAGAAGAAGACAAAAGAGGAGGGGAGGGGAGAAGAGGGATGTCAAAAAAAATTAGCCATGAAAGTGTACCTTTGAATATGCCGAATAGTAAAATATACGTCTCATCGCTATTTAAATAAGCAATTAGTTACTTACTAAAAGTGATTCCACCAATATCAATGGTGTCAAATGTAGGATGCATTAAAAAAGGATTCAACATGTGTACTTAATGTTTATCCTCTATTTGATTGTTGAATTACATGTGCACACGCATTTATATAAAGCTTGCGCGAGATTGAGTCGTATGAGAGATTCATGTGTCAGTTTTACTTGGTAAGCTGCCTCTTATTATTACTTTATCGAATTTCTAATCCATCCTTACAAATCTCTGATTTCGCATCTCTAATCCCATGTGTGTTTTGATAGCACCCTCTAATAGGTGCACAAGAGATAATATAATCATGTATATTTTGGTTATAAATCTCTAATGGTTACATACGAAATAATAGAATAATGCATATTTTGGCAAAATTTTTAAAAATATTTTTTATGTATATATAGACTCTATTTGGAAATGCCTAAATATTTTGTGTAAAACTAATTGTTCGAATGCTTTTTGTTAATGTTTGGCCTTTTCAAAACTTGAACAAATGGAGTTTCGGATTGAATAAGAATTTTGACACCTTCTTTTTTGATAATGTTAAAAAAAAATGAGGGACGACTAAAGAGACACTTTGACATCCTGGATCAATAATTAAAGATGAAACATGAAACTACGATTTGACATCCAAGATGAATGATTGAAGAAGAAATAGGAACACGTGATTATAGTTATAGAAAAATATGTGTCATGTTGAACCAAAATAAATAAGTGGGACGGACAATAATCGAGATTCATTCCACTTCATACACAAGTTGTCCCCAGCTCCCATGTCCTAATCAAAATAGAAAAATGCTATACAACATGAAAATCAGTTTGGGTCTTGTTAAGGATCGATGATGGTATGCCAGTGTGACAAGATTGTGATGGCAAAATCTTATCCGAGTTGATAATTTTCACCTTGTTGGCATGACAATTGTAGTTTACTTCTTCCATTACGTTTCACGTTTGCGTCCACACCACAAACCCATTCCGCCTGCTTGTCTGCATCCATTGTAGGTGCTCTTCCATTGAAATTCAAAATGTATATATGTAGGTTTAACAATTATATTAAATACTTATTACAAAAATGTGCACAATCATTGAATGTAACTTCCATCATGGAATATAGAATTTTGAACATTTAATTTTCTTCCTCAATGTTCTTTCGGTATCTAGATGGAAGAATTTGTTCCATCAACTGAAATATTTGAAAACAAATACTATGTCTAATTAAGTAATTACTATAAACATTTATTACCCACATATGCACAACCACGGACTAGAAATTTTAAAATATTTAATATTTCTTTATAGGCTCTCTTGAGATTTATGAGAGGATCGAAAAAATCAATACATAAATAACACTGGTTATAGGAATTAATGTAGATATAGGACTTTATTCTTATGAATTATAGTAGGGGTGAGCAGCGGTCTAGGGTCGACCCTGGACCAGCCCAACCCTGCTGGTCCTGGTCCGGTTTTCAAGGGGATCGGGTCGGTCCTCAGTCCTAAGATTCCAAGACCGGTACTGTGCAAGTTGGTCATCGATCCTAGAAGTTTAGGGTCGGTTCAACCCGGACCAACCCTGATAAAATATATTTATATATAATATATTTTAGATATTTAATATATAATATTTTTTTTGTTTTTCTTATAAGTAGCAAACCCAGCATTCTTCACTTGAACAGCTTGAATGACGGCGTGAATGACGCCGTGAAACGGTGTGAATAACGCTATGAAATGGCTTAAAATGTCCTCAGCCTCTTGCCTTATTCTTCCGTCTTTATCCTGTTCATTTTTCACTTAAAAATGTGAAGTTGTATATTCATAGTTTATATTAAGTATTTTGAACTTCTTATGGTTTAATTGTTCAGTTGCACTTTGCTTTTGAGTTTGTGTCAAATGGAAGAAGTTTTTGAATAGTAGTATTGCTGTTGTTATGATGATGTGCTTGTCAAGTGGTGTGAAGCTTCATTATTGGTTGATTAGACTTTGCTTGATTGAATGTATGAATCGTTTTTGCATATGGTGTTACAAGTATTATTGATAGATGATTGCAGGAGAAGATGCCTAGAAAACATTTTTTGGCCTAGAATTCTTTTCTCTTAAACTTCCCATCTCATCCCATTTCTCGAAGGGAAGAATGATTCAAAGAAAAATTAAAAGCAAGAAAATTATAGTATGCTTCAGCGATGGAAACACTTTATTTCTATTAGCAATCTCGATCATTCATATAGTTTGTTGTTTTTAACTAGTGTGAAATTTTAATGATCACCTTATCTTAAATTTATGTTGAATATGTACTTATATTTATAGTTTGGTTGCCCAACATCGTATTGTTGATTGATGTGTAATTTGAATTAATGAGTTTTGCTTTTTGAGGAATAAAAAAAATGAAATAAAAAAATTATCGCTTGGTCCCGGGTTGACCCTGGAACCGGACTGAACCCATAGGGTCGGTCCGGTCCTCGGTCCCAGACTTGACTGGGTTGGTCCTCGGTCCCAAAAATTGGGGACCCACACTGTGCGGGTTGGTCCTAGGGTTAGGCGTCAGACTGGCCCAACCCGACCATGATCACTCCTAAATTATAGAGTAATTAGAATTATACCTAGTATCGGATTTTTTTCGCATCGATTATGAAGTAGAAGGGATTATATCTACTGAAGATCCTTGAAAATTCATTTAATTATACGTGAATATTTCAAAATAGAGTCTATTTATATGTAACAATTATATTTAAACATTTATTATCAAAACATGGATAGTTCTACTATTTCTGTACATCGAAGATTTATCGATACTATTTTAGGGCAAATATGACTGTGATATAATTTACTTGTCAATATGAGCCTAACATGAGATCTTTGATAGTATTTGTCAAAAATGAGTTGAATATGAAATAAGGTATTCTTGAATCATTAAACTCTTTCAAAACATCATCATAATAATCAATTTTACACATAAAATATATAGGCATTTCAAAATAGGGTCTATATATGCATCAAAAATTATTCTTACACATCTTTCCAAAATATGCATTGTTCTATTATTTCTTATATCTATTAGAGATTTATTACCAAAATATACACAATAATATTATTACCATCAAAACAAACATAGAATTAGAGATGCAAAATTATATATTTGCAAGGATGGATTAGAAATTTGTTAAAGTGATAATTAAAGGCAGCTTACCAAGTAAAGCTAACACGTGAACACCTCACACGACTTAATCTCACCCAAGCTTTATATATGTGCACACGTGCATGTGATTCAACAATCCAACAGAGGATAAACATTACGTACATATGTTGTTAAGTCCTTTTTTTTTTGTCTTTTTTTTCTTTTTTTTATGCATCCCACATTTAACACAATTGATATTAGTGAAATTATTCTTAGTATATCAATTCAATAGCGAGAGACAAAATATTTTATTGTTGGGCATATTCAAAGGTGTGCTAATAACCACTAATTTTATCCATCTACTGACATATTTTGTGGCCACTTAAAGGATCAATGATTGAAGAGGAAATATGAACATATGACCTTACATCCAAGATCAATTATGAAGGAGGAAACAAGAACTTCTATGATTAAAGCTATCGGACAATGATTGAGACTCGTTTTTGCTTAACTCAGATGAATCAAATCTACATAGATAAGAATTTATCTCTTACTCCCACATCCTAATAAAAAACTAAATAAATGCCATACAACATGAAATTCAGTTTGGGTCTTGTCAATATCATTTATTTCACAATGAGATATTCCTTAAGTTTGGATATGCCAATATGATCATCGCTAGTAATAACCAATGTCATCCACATACAAAAGCAGCATAATATACCCATGAAATGTGCACCAAACAAAAAAAGTATGGTCATAGGGATTGGATTTGAAGTCAAGAGAATCCATGGTGGAGCCTAAATTGGAATGCCACGCACAAGGACCCATTTCAAGCCATATGATGCTCTACATAATGGACACACTTTGTTGGAAGGACGAGTATTCACAAGAGGAGGCATCTAGTAAACTTTCTCAATTCAATGACCATTCATGAATGTATTTTTAGCATTTGTCTGGAATAGAGACTAACACTTAATAGCAGAAATAGTAAAAATACTGCGAACAAAAATAATGGGAGAAGTAAACTACAATGGTCATGTCGACAAGGAAGAAATTACCGATTCGAATCAGATTTTGCTCTCATGATCTTGTCATATCAGCATATCATCATCATGGTCCTAGAAAGAGCAGAATGGTTCAAGATGTTTTTGTCAAATTATGGCATCGTTTGATTTTGAATAGTATGTGGGAGCAAGAGACAAATTCTTGTATATGTAGATTCGATCTATCGTGAGCTGAGTGAAAATGCATATCAATTGTGGTCCCCCCCATTGTCTACACCCAATAGCTATAATGTTTCCTTCTTAATTATTGATACTTGGATGTCAAGTCGTATGTTCATGTTTCCTCTTCAATCGTTGATCCTTTAAGGAATCCCAAAATATCTCAGTAGATGGATAAAATCAGCAATAACCAAATCATTAGCATACCTTTGAATACGCCGAATAGTAAAATATACGTCTCATTGCTATTGAAATAAACAATTAATTACTTATCCACCATTATCAATGGTGTTAAATGTGGGATGCATAAAAAAATGATTCAACATGTGTACTTAATGTTTATCCTCTGTTTGATTGTTGAATCATATGTGCACACGCATTTATATAAAACTTACGTGAGATTGAGTCGTATGAGAGGTTCATGTGTCAGTTTTACTTGGTAAGCTGCCTCTTATTATTACTTTATCAAATTTATAATCCATCCTTACAAATCTCTGATTTCGAATCTCTAATCCCATGTGTGTTTTGATAGCACCCTCTAATAGGTGCACAAGAGATAATATAATCATGTATATTTTGGTAATAAATCTCTAATGGTTACATAAGAAATAATAGAATAATGCATATTTTGGAAAAAATTTTAAAAATAATTTTTATGTATATATAGACTCTATTTTGAAATGCCTAAATATTTTGTGTAAAACTAATTGTTCGGCACTTTTTGTCGATGTTTGGCCTTTTCAAAACTTGAACAAATGGAGTTTTGGATTGAATAAGAATTTTGACACCTTCTTTTTTGATTATGTTAAAAAAAAAATGAGGAAGGACTAAAAGGATACTTTGACATCCTGGATCAATAATTGAAGAGGAAACATGAACATACGATTTGACATCCAAGATGAATGATTAAAGAGGAAATAGGAACACGTGATTATTGTGACATCCTGATTTTCCAATTCTGTTTTTAAAAAAATGAGATGGGCATTTCATCTTCGCGCATATAGTTCATTTCTCTGAGTTGGCCACTCACGAGAAAACTAGTCTATCAGGTGAAGCTGTTTAGAGATTCTAATGCATCATACTGGAGAATTTGACTAGGAAGCGACCTTTTGACCGAGCTAATTTGCAAGGGTCATTACGGCACAGTTAAAAATTGATTAGAGACCAGAGATAGGTCGACTTGACAAAGGCATGTGATCAAGGTGGGTGATTCCACCGATCGCACAATTCTTGTCGATTGGCACTGGATCGACTTTTATGTCGTTTTGATACCCTGTGTCCGTATTTGAAACCTTGAGATTCCCACGACAACCGAGAGTCGCCAATGTATCGAAGATGTACATTGTGGTTTGAAAATGATCAACCACAATTTCTAAATGCTACCCGGTAGATTAGGACGCTCTAGTATCGTACCAGAGTGAAATTAACCATGAAATTGAAAGAGAATTTAGAAATTGGAAGTCATGTTGTGTCACAAATCATTTTAGGAACGTTGACTCATCTTCAGAAGATTTTTCTTACAAGCCGAGTTTTCTGGCGAAAAATCAAAATATGATTAATTTGGTTTGAGAAAATTGGTAGGCCCGCTTTTGGTCGTACTTTTGGGGTCCAAGATCGTTCTATGGTCAAGTAAATATGTGACTTGAATTGTTGTGACATTGGATTAATTTATGGACTTCAATTTGGCTCAATTGGAAGGGGATTGAATGAAATTGAAAGAATGTGATGTACAAAATTTAAAAATTCATATGCCATGGCACATGGAGCAAATTGGACCTATTAGAAGATTGTCAAGGAAGCTTAGAGGTGAGTGGAAGGCGACATCATGTGAGGTCATGGTGGGGCCAAAGTGAAGGGGGTTTGGACAAGTGTGGGGTGCCCATTGGCTCCCAAAAAGTTCCCCTCACATCAAACCTTTCTTCCTCCTTAAATCAAGGGCTTCTTGGAACTTGGGGGAGGAGAGAGAAGAGGTGTGCGAACCAGGCCAAGCCCGACCACCCCTCCACCCGCTCGGCCTCCCGCTCGCATGTCACCGGAGCCGCTCATTGTCGCCGCCCGTCCGCGCGCGCGCCGCCCGCACGCCCACTTGCCGGCTCGTGCTCGCTCCGCCTTCATCCAACCTCCAGCAATGTCGTCCGTCGTCCAAGCAGCTGCTCGCCATCGCCAAGGCTGTCGGAAGTCCCGCCGGAGCCGCCACTTCTACCCGCCCAAGCACTGCCGTCCATCCTTGCTTGTTTCTGTCCAAGTAGCCGCCGGTTCTAGCTAGTTCCGGCCAAGTACAGCAACCGGAATTTCAGCAAAGTCCGGATCTTCAAGGCTCGTTTTAGGTGCCTTCCGGTCCTTGCTTGGTGTTGCCTCGAGGGGGTTTTCCAGCCGCCTCGCCGTTGTCTTTGCCGGAGACTCATCAGAAAGCAATTCCGATGAGTTTAGCCTCTAAACCTTGATTAGATGGTCAATGATGCTTTCGGTGTGCTTAGATTAGTTTAGTTAAGCGTGGATTCAATCATGGGGTGTGATTAGTTTAATGTATATTTAATTAAAGTTAAGTAGATGTTTATATTAGTATAATCTTGATTGGACCTTAAGTGATTATTTTTGAATAAATAAGTATTTCGAAATTATTTAATTATTTAATAATATTTTATATTATATAAAATTATTAAAATATTATTATTTATTTAATTTTCGGAATAAATTTAATTATTTATTAATTTCGAAAATTATTTCAGGATCTTCAATTCTTAGAATTTCGCTAATCGTTGCTATGTATTCAGATTATGAATTTGATGAGTAGATATTGCAAATTGAGTGTTGATTGTGAAAAATATGGATTTTATTCAGAAAATCCCAAGTGTCGGGTTTTGATACCAAAATTGGATTTTAAGGATTACATTAAATAGTGGGGTTTGAGAAAATAAGATATTAGTTTTTTGGTTCGAAATTAACATGCCCCCACACGCGTGAATAATTTCTGGAACATTTTTAATATGAAGAAAAGAGGTCGGGATCACTATTTTAAATGGAAGCATTGAGTGATATGCAAAGTGTCATGGGCCGAGTATGAATTTATTGTGTGATAATTAAGAGGAAATTGTCTTAAGCTATTGAGCTGGACTTGCTCCTATATGAGATGCCCCATACAACGGATGCGAGTCGCAGTAGATTCTGGACCCATGCTCCTTCGGGAACGGCGTTGATGTACTGACGAAGCCATGCTTTAAGGTGGGGAGACGATGTGTAGCTAAACACCAATAGATAGCTGAACTGCGAATAGGCTATGTTCATGTGTGGTAGTGAATAAAAATCGGAACGCGTACTGAGTGCGATTGTTGATTATGTGAAAGTGATTGCGTTCCAGTTATTTAAGTTCTTATTACTACCTGTGATTGAGTGATATGGACTGTACTAACCTGCAAGAAGGAAATAAGGCGAGGTAAGTCTTCTGTATAGTGTGGCTAGGCTACCCTTGGGTGTATTTTCTTTCTAATAGGGGTTTAGGGGGTGAATTTGCTGAGACAATGTCTCACCCTGTTGTGGACCAAAAATTTCAGGACCGTAGATGGCGTTACCCCCGGAGCGAGATGGTATTCCCGTGCATATTATCGAGCAGGTGCATAGTTTTCCTGATCCTAGAAGTTATTGGATCTATGAGCTTGTCAGGACCACGGTCTGGATCGAGGAGGCCATGTTTGTCAGGGTGCCTCATCGATATAGGGCGTGGTTTCGCTTTTGAGCCTATGGTTTCAGGATTGGCCCTCTTAGTGGTTTTGACATTCCACCCGCTGTGTTGGAGGCCATTCTAGGTGAGGGCGTAGCTGACCCTCCCGATGGTAGGGTGGAGGACCCATCATCTCTGGAGGCTGATCAGTCAGAAGTGGGATCAACGAACAAGTCCAACTAGTAGTCTTAGGACTGTTCTTTCTTTTTGGTGGACTGATCTTTTTGTAGGCTAACCCTTTTTGGTGTATGTAAACTCTGGTGTGAATATCTATGAAAATATGTTTGGTTGTGAATGAGTTGGTTTCCTGCTTTCCTATCCCGTAAGTCTTGTTAGGGGTTTTATAATACGTTCCGCATGCGCATATAAAATGAATGGGGTTGGCGACACCACCTGGGAATGTCGCATTTGCATGACCATGGCAGGTTGTCCACGCGCTCGAAGTTCAAGGCGTGACAATTATAGCTATAGAAAATATGTGTCATGTTGGACCCAAATAAATAAGTGGGATGGACAATTATCGAGATTTATTCCACTTCATACACAAATTGTCCCAAGCTCCCATGTCCTAATCAAAATAGAAAAATGCCATACAACATGAAAATCGACGGAAGTACACTATCAGTGCCAAAACTTGTGTACGGCGCTTACTTTGGTACCAAAAGTTTCAATCAGATCACTTAAGTGCCAAAACTTTTGAAAAACAATCATTTCAATGCCAACATCGATCTGGTTGGCTGGAAATCCGACGTGGCACTTTTTTATTAATTTTTGAAGCTAATGTGGCTCTCCAGAGAGTATAGTCAACATTTAAACAACAAAACGACGCCGTTTGGTGTCTCTCCCCCAATTCAAAACCCTAAACCCTAAATCTACTAGATAATTTCAGCCACTGCCGCCCTCTTCATCCTCTTCTCCTCCCACGCCGTCCTCTTCACCGCCACCCATGGCGCCGCCAAGCACCACCACCTCCTCCACTACCTCAACGAGTTCGATGACCATGGCGAGCAAGTCGTTGTCGACCCCTCCGCCTCCTTCTAGAACCCGCGCCTCCGCAATGCCTATGTCGCCCTCTAGGCCTTGAAGCAGACCATCCTCTCCGATCCCAACAACTTCACCGCCAACTAGGTCGGCCTCGACGTCTGCGGCTACTCCAACGTCTTCTGCTCCCCCGCCCCCAACAACCCCAGCGTCTGCACCATCGCCGGCGTTGACCTCAACCACGATGACATCGCCGGGTACCTCCCCGAGGAGCTCAACCTGCTCGCCGACCTCATGCTCTTCCACCTCAACTCCAACCACTTCTACGGTAGCGTGCCGTAGAAGTTCCAAACCCAAGTGGCTCTTCGAGCTGGATCTAAGCAACAATCGGTTTGTCGGGAAGTTCCCAAGGGTCGTGCTAGAGCTCCCGACGCTCAAGTTCTTGGACCTCCGGTTCAACGAGTTCGACAGGTCAGTCCCGTGGGAGCTCTTTGACAAGGATCTGGACGCCATTTTCATCAACAACAACCAGTTCTGGTTCAACCTGTCGGATAATGTTAGCCACTCCCCGGTGTTGTTTTAAAAATTACGATGGTTTTCCCTCCTCCTCCCCCTTCAACTGCCTACATCCCTCGCCTCCACCTCCGCCGACGATGGGCCAGTTGTCGTCCTCGATGGCCCCCGCGCTCGGCGGCCGCGGCTTCGACCCTAACCTCGACCCCAACGACGGCCACTTGGCGGCCAAGTCGAAGGCCGTGATCTCGCTCAAGTGCGAACCTCACATTGCCGAGTGACGATGGCCGAGTGACGGTGGCTGAGCAAGCTAGGTCGGCGTTCGGCAAGGATCAAAGAAAAAACCTTAATTTCAATCTCCAAATTAAAAAAAAAAAAAAAAATCCCAAATGAGTTGTGCGGCGTCATTTTTGTGAGGCCATCCACTTAAGATGGCAAAATGACATCATTTTCTTAAGGAGGACCGAAAACGACGTTGTTTCTCAAGCCATGTCGATTTTTTTTTTTAAAATATAAAAGCCACGTAATCATTTTGGCCAGAATCTATCGCTGGTGGTACCAAAGTGATCGTTTTTCCTTTGATTTGGCACTTAAGTGATCCGATTGAAATTTTTGGCACCAAAGTGAGCGCCGTACACAAGTTTTGGCATTGATAGTGTACTTACCCCCATGGAAATCAATTTGGGTCTTGTTAAGGATCGATGATGGTATGCTAGTGTGACAAGATTGTGAGGGCAAAATCTTATCCGAGTCAATAATTTCCACCTTGTTGGCATGACAATTGTAGTTTACTTCTTCCATTACCTTTCCACGTTCGCGTCCACATCACAAACCCATTCTGTCTGCTTGTCTGCATCCATTGTAGGTGCTCTTCCATTGAAATTCAAAATGTATATATGTAGATTTAACAATTATTTTAAGTACTTATTACAAAAAAGTGCACAATCATTGAATATAATTTCCATCATGGAATATAGAATTTTGAACATTTAATTTTTCTTCCTGAATGTTCTTTCGGTATCTAGATGGACGAATTTGTTCCATCAACTCAAATATTTGAAAACAAATGCTATGCCTAATTAAGTAATTAATGTAAACATTTATTACCCACATATGCACAACCACGAATTAGAAATTTTAAAATATTTAATATTTCTTTATAGGCTCTCTTGAGATTTATGAGAGGATCGAAAAAATCAATACATAAATAACACTGGTTATAGGAATTAATGTAGATATAGGACTTTATTCTTATGAATTATAGAATAATTAGAATATACCTAGTATCGGATTTTTTTCGCATCAATTATGAAGTAGAAGGGATGATATCTACTGAAGATCCTTGAAAATTCATTTAATTATACGTGAATATTTCAAAATAGAGTCTATTTATATGTAACAACTATATTTAAACATTTATTATCAAAACATGGATACTTATACTATTTTTGTCAATCGAAGATTTATCGATACTATTTTGGTGCAAATATGACTTTGATATAATTTACTTGTCAATATGAGCCCAACATGAGATCTTTTGATATTATTTGTCAAAAATGAGTCAAATATGAAATAAGGTATTCTTACATCATTAAACTCTTTCAAAACATCATCATAACAATCGGTTTTACACATAAAATATATAGGCATTTCAAAATAGGGTCTATATATACATCAAAAATTAATCTAGCACACCTAATAGAAATAGGTCACTCTAGGCTACTGAAGCTCACCGTGTGAAGAAAGTGACCCTAGGCTATGAAAGCTCGCCAAATCACTGGAGGTGCTCTAGGCTACAAAATCTCATCGTGCAAATAAAATTCCGAGGCTACGCTTGCACGCCTAACGGAAATAGGGCATTTTGGGCTGCTAAAGCTTGCCATATGAAGAAAAAACGGTTCAAGGCTGCAAAAAGCATGTTAAGGGCTAACAATACAACCTAGAGGATGGGTGAATAAGTTGTTTTAGAAATTTTGACAATCTTTTGCAGAAAATAGGTTACTCTAAGTATAGATCTAGTCAAAGTAATGTTTCAAAACTCATGAGCGTATTGTGTGCTTGTGAAAGAAATAAGAGAGAAAAGCAGTAACACACAATGATGCATAGCGGTTACGCTTTAACCCCAAGCCTATATTCACTCCTCAGACTAATAGCTACAAGTCGGGATGGACTACATTATTAATCTACTCAAAAAGTTACAATCAACAAGCACTAATCATTTTACATGATAGATCATACTATCAGGACTCAGTTATTGCTTTTGTTCTTGTACACTTATTCTTTAGCACAATTACTTAGATAGCAAGAATACAACACTTAGAGAAACAGTCGAAAGAGAGCGTTTTGCTTGAGACACAACGTATGGCAAATTCAGTCCTTTGTATTTGCATTTATCTTTTCTCTAGCTTCTAAGATCTTCTCTTTTATACCCATCTTCAATCTAACCATTGGAAGTGGATTGGAGAAGCAAATAGTTATTGAAGTTACCATTGATGATATTGTTCAAAGATAGAACTATCCAAACATTCCTTTTCCTGAACATATGTAGATTACCTAAAAATAGCTTCTACTACTATCCTTTCATTGCAACTTATGATAGACTTGTTAGATAGCTTAGCTTCTCGATTTCCATTATCATTTGGATTCTGCTACTGCACAAATCTACTTCCACAACAACTAATTTGTTGAACCAACGAACATTATAAGATGAATGTTGGATGTTGTTGCCACAACACTAGTTACCTAAAATGTGCAGCCGTAAATATGAACATTGACATCAATTGATCTTCAGATATGTTGGTGTTGTTTATTGAAAAACCATATTAAGTCATATCACGATTTTTTACCACTTGGAGCACACCAAGGACATCACGTTATCTTTGATATTTGTCACAAACATCTGCATTAATTATAGTAAATATTATATCAAGAATAGTTTAAAAATCATCAAAATCATTTGGATATGTTTCTTCAACAATCTCCTTTTTTTTTCTTTTTTTTCTTTTTTTATGATGACAAAACTATCTAGCAGATGTGAAAAATAATTCTTGATAAACTTGCAGTAAAGCTAAATGGTCTATTTGTGTGCTAATCTTTTTCAAGGAATGTGCACCATAAACAGAAGATAAGATCTCCATAAGATATTTATATAACCTGTAGAATTAGTCTAGATGATCTTTTGTAGGATAAGAGTGAAAAAAAAAAAAATAGATTATCATAAGTCCTTAAGAGCAATGGTGACATAATAAACATATCAGCACAAAGCTTGTGTAATACTCCCCCTATTTTGATACTTTATAGAAATGTCAACGCATATCAGCATCATTTTCACATCAACATCTCTCCTCCTCTTCGTCATCAGCAAAAAGACATAAGGAAATGATAACTTTATTGATAACTATGTCATGTCAGTACACTGGAGAGAGTGATCTTTGTCGCAACCGACCTTGCCGCCTTGGTTGAACAGGGGAAGGATAAGTCTAGAGGTATTTTTCCAAGAGATAGACCGAACGGTTCATACAAACAATGGTCTCAAAAGGACCATCATTTGCTAACACCACAAAACAAATTATCAATCTTAAATGCGGGTCCTCTCAAACCCATACCTCTCATGAGAGGAGTTTGTTTTAAAGTTCTTTAAACACCTTAAATATTGAACTAGGAGTCACCACTAGCCTTGTTTTTGGGAGTCGGCTAGATTACCCAATCGAGAGCCAGGAGTGCCCCTTCGATTTCTATAGAACCAGAGATTAAAGGTTTAGAGACTTGGGTTATGCTAATTATTTCTATTAATGCCCTTTCAGTAACTAATTGGTTTGGTTATTACATAAAGTCATCATCCATTTTTTCTTGCATTTTCGTGCAATTTTTTGCAAAAGCATCATTAGGTGACCACACGTAGACGGCTCTTTTGAGTAATTTAACATTATAAAAAAAAGGTGCACAATAAATGAAATTGTGTTGCAAGAAGTAAACATTCAAATGAAGTAAAAGACAAGCTATTTTATGTGCATGAAAGAAAAACCCGCAACTTGTCGAGCGTTTAATACAATCTTGAATTGAAAACCCGAGACATGATCGGGGTAAATGATAAAACAAAATGGACCGGATAGGACATGGTCACGCCATCTTCATCATATGGGTATTTCAGCCACCTCGTCCTCGAGACGTCTTGATGAGGTCGTCCTTTTATTCAAACTATTTAAAATACAATCCACGGTATACAAATGCACATTTCATACCAAAACAATCACAAACAAGTCACAAATTTGGAAATGGGCCTCGAGCTCGGCCTTTGGATGTGCACACATATTGTCCCGTCCTAAGGCCACTACAATTGATTAAGTTGTGATTAATGATTATTGGCCATTCTTTGTGTTCACAAACGATGGTCAATTTCCGTTAATCCCTAAATTGAGGGTCTCGTTTTCCCTTTGGTATTCCCCACGTACATGCATCTCTACTATGCATACATCTAGCAAGCACATACACAAAAAGCTAAGCATGCATTCAGACCAAATGGTCTTATTGCCCAAGCAACCAAGCAATGAGAGTGAGCCCAAGTAGGATCACTCGTTCATTAATTCCAAAATTTGGGTCATTTAGTTTTGAAATTAATTTGTCCAAGAATGAACTCCGATTAATGCAATTCAAATGCCTTTAGAAAGCTGAGAGCGTGTGGGTTAAATCTCAAGAACACCATTAAGCCCAATTCTTATCCGTTTGACCCGAAAATTGTGAATTACCGTGAAAGGTCCATCACCGGGTTTTGGAAAATTCGGAAAAAATAGTAAACGACTTCGAAATGACGCGAAATTTGAACAGCTAGAGAAGGGAATCAGCAACAAACATTTAGTTTTGAGTTTTTAAATATTCATAACAGATTTTTCAGAGAATTCCATCCAAGGACAACTGTCAAAATCGAATCGGTTTTAGAGACAACTCAGACCTTATCCGAATTATTTGCAATTAAGTCCTACAAAACTTACAATTAAATCCTGAAATTTTGTGTATTTATAAATGCCTAATCGATAGAAGTAGGAGGTATCTAACTCTTTTCATGAAGTAGGTATTTTTTTTTTTTAACATCCTCTATGGTTCTTTGTTGATTTATCTCTTCTGGTCCAATTATCTAGATAGGCAATGACTTCTTTGGTTGGCTTACATCATGTTGTGAAATAACGCTGAAGCTAACAAATCCTGCAAATCAAGAACACCACCATAATTCCTTCTAGAAGAAAGTGTTAGCTGAAAAGTACACGATTAAGTCTCGTACCCATGAATATTTGGTTCGTAAAAATAAGATGAGCTCTCCCATCTTACGTGGCCCTTAATCTGCTTAGCACAGATTAGTGGTGGATCTTAAAGTAACACCAAATTATATAATTAATTAACCAATAAACCAAGTCGCAATCCATACGGTTGAGAGAACTTGTGCTAGGCATAGGCACCACATCGTGAGAAATCATTTGCGCCTATTTAGCAATCCACCAAACTCCAACTTGGAAGGATCGTGACAATGAGCACGGTGTGGTTCGAAGGAAAGTGGAATCAAACTGAACTTGTAGCAAGTGGAGGTACGGAAGACTTTGCTCCCTCGAGGATCCGTGTTATTTTCAGCTTCTGGTAATTAGCAACAGGGCTCTACGGTTTGCCATTTACCGAAGTAACGAGATCTCTTCGAAATACACTTAAAATAATATGGATATATTCTCCAACGAAACATATTGCCTTTCACAAAACCGGAAAAAAAAAAAGAACTGGACAAAAGATTATAAAAAAGAACCGGAAATGGCCAGTCCGAATCTTTGGCCAATGAGACTCTCCTCCACAGTGCTTGCTTTAGACAAGCTTAAACAGAAGAGGACCCAAAGCGTGAGATTCTGGGATGAGGATGCGTGGTTCATGCAATTTTACTCGGAATGCACCGCGGATGAGCGTTCTATCGACCTTCATAGCCCTACCTGTACATATTTCTTAGCGTCTTTGGTACAATGAGGAGATGTCGAAAAAAAAGGGAGCTTTCATGGGTCACCATTTCAGCCCGTCATCACCTAGTCTTGGCCTCATTCAAAGCGCTCCGATCTGCCTCATGACATACCTGATATGGTTGTCTACTTTGCTCGTGGTTCTGGGAAATGAATGTCGAGATGCACATGAATTGTATTAGAAAAGTCTCAATATTAAAGAATTGGTATGAAGTTGGATAGTTAATAAATCGCAGTTGGCTTATAATTCGTTGGGTTAAACTTTTGATTGAATTCTTCCAACTAAATTGGTTGAAGGCTTGAACTTGAGCTCGTTCTTGGCAACTTCCAGTAAAGTATAGGTTTTTATTGCATACTCCTAACAAATGGTATCAAATATGATGATTGATTGGTTGCCCGCCCACTCCTAATGCATATTGATGTTGGGTGAATATTTCCAAAAAGGAACCTATGCAATTTCTACCAAGCCTTCATGGTCCCCGAGAGACAGAGAGAGAGAGGATGAAGGTTGTAGTTGTTATTATTGCAGTCCTCACAAAATAATAATGTGGAGATCAAGTGGAAACATGTTAACTGTCACGCCCCGAACCCCGAGACACGTGAACATCCCACCATGGTCATACAATTGCGACATTCCCAGGTGGTGTCGCCGACCCAATTAATTCATTATGCACATGCGGAACGTATTATAAAAACCCTGACAATAAAATACGGGATAGAAAAGCAGGAAGCAAAACCCCAACAAAACACTTTCAAATATTCAACAGAATTACAAACAAAGGCCTACAGCCAAAAGTCTACGAAAGACCGGCTCTTAAAAAGGAACTGTCCTACGACCTACAAGTCGAACACGTTCTCCAATCCTTATGACTTCACCGCTGCAACTCCTCAAAGCCAACCAAAGCTATCTAGCCTCTCCATCCACCAGGGACCTGAAATTGTTGTCCCCAAACCGGGATGAGACAATGTCTCAGCAAGTTCAACCCCCTAAACCCCTATTAGAAAGAAAATATATCCCGAGTGGCCTAGCCACGTCACACAGAAGACTTACCTCGTCTTAATTCATTCCTGCAGGTTAGCACAATTTATATCTCACAAACTCAGGTAATAATAAGAATTCGAACAATTGGAACGCCAACACTTTCATAGAAATCATAAATACACTCGACACGCATTCCAATTATTATTCATTGCCACCCAAGGGCATAGCCTACTCGTAATTCAGCTATCTTCGACATTAATGCCGGCATCGCCTCCCCCTTGGAGCGCGGCTTCGTCACTACGTCGACGGCATTCCCGAAGGAGCATCGCCTCCCCCTTGGAGCGCGGCTTCGTCACTACGTCGACGGCATTCCCGAAGGAGCATGGATCCGGTTGGCCTAGCCTCTCTTTGCGATCCGAATCACGTCACTACACTGACGGCAATTCACAAAGAATACAGGTCCAGTCGGCCTAGCCACTACTGCGACCCGAGTCTATCAACCAGCACACGACAAATCATTATTGACTTCCGGACGTTCCACATTTCACTCACATACTTCAATTTCAATAGTAAACCATAACAATCAAGTTCTTTGCATCAAAACCCAATACTTAGATTTTTATAGCTAAAAGCCCTATTAATCACAATCAACACTCAATTTGCCACATCCATTCATCAAATTCAAATTCTAAATGCACAGCATCGATCAGCACAAAATTCTAAGCAATTGAGGCCAAAAATAATTTTTCGAGTTTTTTTTTTTTTTTTTTTTTTTTTTTTTTTTTTTTTTTTAAAATAACCGACCGACCTTCAATTTTGCCACTTCCGTTCATCAAATTCAAATTCTAAGAGCACAGCGACGATCGGCCCGAAATTCTAAGCAATTTAAGTAAAAAATAATTTTTTTGAGTTTTCTTTTTTTTTTAATAAATAAATAATATTTTAATGATTTTCGGAATATAATATATTATTAAATTCCAGAATTTCGAAACAATTAAATAAATAAAAAATAAAACCCATTATGTCACATCAAGGCTTATATTAAAAATAAACCTTCTTAACTTTAAACTAAACACCATTTAACTTAATTAAACACACTAATCTAATCCACAATCAAATAAACTAATCAACCCACATAAACTCACTTAACTTAGACTAAGCACACTTAGGACATCATTAACCGTCTAATCAAGATTTAGTGAGCTAAACTCACCGGATTAGCGAGCCGAGCACGCCAAAACGACCGGGCGACGCGATGATCGACTTTCCTCAAGGCGGGCCGAGCAACCGGGGCCGGGAAGGCGGCCAAAGAGGGCCTTGAACTTCCAGATCAAAACCCATTTTTGCAAGGTTCGTCCATGCCGAACGGAGGGGCTCGAAGGAGATGGCGTGGGGGCGAACGGAGGGTGAGGCGGCGGCGGGTTGGCGGTGACGGGGCGGCGGCAAAGGGGCGGCGAACGGCGGCGAAGGGGCGGCGAGGGGCACGCGGACGACGGGCGGAGGCGCGGCTTGGTCGCGCGGGGCGGCGAGGCGAGTGGCGCGCGCGGGCGGGCGCGGGCGAGCGGCGGCGCGCGGCGGCGGTCCGGCGGCGACGGCGGTGGTCCGGCGATGGCTGCTCTCCCTCCCCCTTCCAAGCTCCTTTTGGTTGCTGGATTTTTGAAGAAAATGCAGAAAAACCATGGAGGAAGAAAGCTTCGTGGGAGAAGAAGAAGAAGAAGAAGAAGGAGGAGGAGAGAGGAGAGAGAAGGGGTTTCTTTTCTTTTCTTTTTGCCTTTTCTTTAATCCACAAATGACCTCACCATGACATCATCATGATGTCATGCCCCACTAACTCTCCACAACCTTAGTCCAATGGTTGCAATTTATTTTTCCGCCGTGGCATACCAACTTTTAAACTTTGTGCATTACATCTTTAATTTCATTCAATCCACTTCCAATTGAGCCAAATTAAAACCCGTAAAATTAACCCAATGTTACCACACTTCAATTCACATAACCACTTGACCATAGAACCAACTTAGATCCCAAAATATAACCAAAAGCGGGCCTACAAAATTTCCGAACCAAATTAGCCATAATTTGATTATTTTGCTAAAAAACTCGGTTTGCATGAAAAATCATCTGAAGATGAGTCGATGTTCCTAAAATGATTTGTGACATGCCATGACTTCCAATTTCTAAATTCGATCTCAATTTCACGGTTAATTTCACTCTGGCACGATATTAGCGCGTCCTGATCTACCGGGTAGCTTTTAGAAATTTTCATGCATTTGACCTGTGGTTGATCAATTCAAGCCACAATGTACATCTTTGACACATTGGCGACTCTCGGTTGTCGGGAAAATCTCAAGGTTTCAAACACGAACACAGGGTACCCAAACGACAGAAAAGCCGGCCCAGTGCCGATCGACAAGAATTATGCGATCTGGTGGAATCACCCACACTCGATCACATGCCTCTATCAAGTCGACCTATCTCCAGTCTCTAATCGATCTTTAACTGTGCCGTAATGGCCCTTGCGGAACTCGGTCGAAAGATCGTTTCCCGGTCAAATTCTCGAGTCCGATGCATTAGAATTTCTTAATGGCTTCACCCGATAGACTAGTTATCCCATGAGTGATCAATTCAGGGAAAAGAACTATATGCGTGCAGATGAAATGCCCGTTTCAATTTATTGAAAATAGAATTGGAAATTCGGGATGTCACAACTCTTCCCCTCTTATAAAAATTTCGTCCTCGAAATTTAAACCTTTACCAATTCTTAAATACAAAGGTGGGGGCACAAAGCATCTCATCGAATCTTCTCTTTCCCAGGTTGTTCTTTCGTGCTTGAGGTGCTTTGTCGATCATTTCCAATCTTGTCCCAAACATTTTTGTTTCCAAAAGGTTAGGCACTTGTCCATTTTTGCAAAAATTTTGGTTCTTTTTTTTTTTTTTTTTTTTTTTTTTACTAGGCGGCTAACCGCCGCGTCGGGATTCGAACTCCCGACTTCGGACCCGCTGCTTCACACCCGCATACCACTCGGCTAAAGGCGCCGACGGTGTCCCGAATTGCTTTGCTTAACCATTTAAAGCCAAAATCTTCCTTTGAACCCAAATTTCGATGGATCCCGATTTAAACTCTCTTTCATCTTCCATTCATTGACAAAATACGATGTCCTTACCAAAGGCGACATTTAAGGAAAAATATATTTCCCCTTCTTGAAATTCCAAAGGTCTGCGATACTAATTTGCGAAGCTAAGCTGGCGATTCTGAGTGGCCTCAAGTCTGTTTCTGATAACTGCAACTGAATCACTGAATTCTGAACCAACTCTGGACTTGCAATTTTCTGTTCTCTGATCTCACCACGACCAACTGAAGTTCTAAACACTCTGCTATGCTCGCTTCGAAAGAACCATCCGACCGTTCTATTGAAATTGGGAACCAACCGAAAACTCGCTGGTAACTCAAGTCGCTATAAGTGAACTCAACGAGAAGGAGTTGTTCCTTTTTACTTCTTTTAAAAACCAACCCACATGTTCTCAACTCCGTCCTCAAAGGTCTGAATTGTCCTTTAAAACTAGTCATCCGTCCGAAGATAACAATCATACTATACTTTGCAGCCCCATTCCCAAAACACTTTGCAACTCTTCTAGAAGATAGCCACGAATTTCGGTCTCGGTTTGAAGAAATCATCACCGACACTCCAAATAGACGAACTCTTTGACGCACGTACAACTCAACGTGCTTGTCCAAATCAAGGTTCTTTCGTACTTTGCAATGAAGTGAGTCGACATTGCCCCTCTATCGACTCACCGTCCAAATCGAATCATTCCCTTTTTGACTCTTTGGTAACCCCGTCACGAAACCCATCGTGATATACTACCATTTCCACTCAGGAATCTCGAGAGGTTACAAAAATCCTCCCAGTTCATAGTGCTGGGTTTTGACCCGCCGACACATCCAACACTTGGCGACATGCTTGGCAATGTCCGTTTTCATACTGCAACCACTAGTAATGTCAACGCCAATTTAGATACATCTTGGTACTACCAGGATAAATGATGTAATTATTACGATGAGCTTCGATAGGATCTCTTTTTTCGATGCTACATTGTCAGGTACACACCATCGTTCTCGGAACTTTAGTGTTCCGTTATAAAAATCTGGAAGTGAGGCTTCTCTCTTTTCCGTATTTGCTTGCACGACTTTCTGAATCTCTGAATCTGACCACTGAAGCATTTTGATTTTGATTTGTACATCCAGCTCAATTTTGAGGATGGCCATAAGAGTCTAAAGGTGGCCTACCTCAATTTTAAAACCTGCGTTTTGTGTGCCTTCTCAATTAAAACCCATTCCTTGAGTACCATTTGCACTACTGATCACAACTCTAGTATTTCCAAAGTTCCAACTAGCAACGCTGTCTCATATTCATTTTTTTTTTTTTTTTGAGAGAATGAATACTGAAGGCTATGTTGATTAGTGAAGATCCATAATCTTTCTCCACATAACTAACATCTCCAAATTCAATGCGAAGATTAAAGTTGCGAACTCTAAGTCATGCATCAGGTAATTCAGCTCATGAGTTCTCAACTAACGGGATGTGTATGCAACAACCCTGTCATGCTGCATCATCACTCAACCCAATCTTTTAAATAACGTGTCACTGTAGACCTCGAATCTTACTGGACCGGATGGAATAGTGAGCACAGGTGCAGTAGTTAACTTCTGCTTAAGCTCTTGGAAACTACTTTTACACTTAACTGACCACACAACTTTTCTTCCTTCTTCATAAGTCTCGTCAACGACGATGCTAACACCGAAAACTTTTCTACAAACTATCTATAATACTCTGCTACTTTTGATCTCTGTCACTATAGTCAATCTCGGCCAACTGCTAACTGCTTCAATCTTGGACGGGGTCTACGGAGATTTCTTCGCCTGAAATCCCGTGACCTAGAAGCGCAACACGAGTCATCCAAAACTCACACTTGCTAAACTTAGCATAAAATTGAAGAGTCCTCAAGGTCTGAAGTACCATCCCCAAATGTCTCTCGTGCTCCTCAGCACTCTTTGAACACACCAGGATAACTTCAATGAACATGATCACAACTAATTTAAGTACCCTTAAACATTCTGTTCATTAGACCCAAACAAATAGCTATGGTGTCCATCAAACCACCTGGTATTACAGTAAACTCATAACCCCGTATCAAGTGCGAGATGCTAACTTCGGTATGTCTTTCTTCCCGATTCTCAACCGATGATACCCCGACCTCCGCGATCTTGAAGAATATCAATATACAAACACAACGAACCAACTTTCTTCTTCACGAATAGAACGGGTGCTCCCCAAGGTGATGCACCGGAACGTATGAATCCCCTATTCAACAATTCTTGCATCTGCACCTTCAATTCTTTTAACTCGAGTAACACCATCCGGTAAGGAGCCTTAGGGACTAGCTCCATTCCGGTGTTAATTCAATTACGAACTCTATTTCTCTTTCTGACAACAAATTTGACACTTCTTCAGGAATTACCCTAGAAAACTTCAGTACCACGATTATGTTCTCCATAATCGGCTCCTCAACTGACGCATCCATCACAGTTGCCAGGTAGATTCGGTAACCAACAACCCGAACTAGGTCACCTTTAGTGATGAATGACAAGGAGTGAAGGTCCTCTTCAACTTTCGGTAATTCAAAACTTTCCGCACGCTCCTTGACAAACCAAATTATATCGCTACTACGATTCATAACCCCAGAAAATTCTTCGAGCCAAACCTCTTTACAAAATGACTTCCAAGTCATACTTAAACAAACCCTTCAAGTACAACTATAGTCAAAGATTCATATTTCTATTACTTTATTACCACAATGAAAATTCTATAACCTTCACTCAAAATTCTGTTGCGTGACTTTGATGGAACATTTCAAAAACACCATTCCCTTGATCGATGCATGGTCGACTTATTCATGCTCCTTTAGCTATCCTAATGGCGTCCTATCTACAGTAACGATGCTTACGCTCTCCCAAACTTACGCGGACAGTTCTTAACCTGATGGCCATACTGGCCACATACAAAGCATGCTCACATTAAACCGGGACACTTAACTGATTCATGTTTCCTTCCACAAACTCGGCACACGATTGGTGAGTCATTTGCCTCCGGTTGGGTGATAGCATGCACCCTTCCTTGCACTGGGGTTCTGTTCCAAGTACTCCACCAAATGTTCTGAAGCATGTTTCCTTTATTTTATTCTATTGACAGTGGTGACAGAAACAACTGTAGTTCCATCCATCTGTACGGACAACCCTTGATCAAATGGGCGTATTGGCAACACTTGTAACAAGTCCTTTTTCCTCTTACAACACGGGACACATTCATGTCTTCTCTTACAGACACAACACTCACCGGTCAAGTTGGGCACTGACTTTCCAATTCTACTCTTCCGATTAGGTGAAAGGGGCACATTTCCTCTTACATCGACCTTTCCTCCAATTGATTTCCATCTCTGCTTAACTGAACTTTGACTCAGATACAGTGACTTGTTCCCTGGTCACATCTCCAATTGGGCCTCAACAGGCGCAGCAACAACAACGGTTACGGCATTGGCAACAGCAATGACAACGGCAACAACGGCGGCTCGATCTTGATCTTATTGGCCCAAAAAGCTTCCCAAGACTATTGCGCCAGAACGATCCCCACAAGCTTAGGATCGCTAGGTGCTGCTACACTCTCGGTACCGACTTGCGGCGGTACTCTCACGAATTTAAATGACCCCATAAACACACTACCAAACAGCTATCAACCACATGCATCAGCATAATAAAAGTCTTTCCTACTAACTATCCCACGACTCATCGCACCTTATCACTCCATACACAGACCATGCTCTGATACCACTTAAACGGGGATGTCACGCCCCGAACCCCGAGACACGTGAACATCCCACCATGGTCATACAAATGCGACATTCCCAGGTGGTGTCGCCGACCCAATTAATTCATTATGCGCATGCGAAACGTATTATAAAAACCCTGACAATGAAATACGGGATAGAAAAAGCAGGAAGCAAAACGCCAACAAAACACTTCCAAAATTCTCGAGAATTACAAACAAAGGCCTACAGCCAAAAGTCTACGAAAGACCGGCTCTTAAAAAGGAACTGTCCTACGACCTACAAGTCGAACACGTTCTCCAATCCTTATGACTTCACCGCTGCAACTCCTCAAAGCCAACCAAAGCTATCTAGCCGCTCCATCCACCAGGGACCTGAAATTGTTGTCCCCAAACCGGGATGAGACAATGTCTCAGCAAGTTCAACCCCTAAACCCCTATTAGAAAGAAAATACACCCCGGTGGCCTAGCCACATCACACGAAAGACTTACCTCGTCTTAATTCCTTCCCGCAGTTAGCACAATTTATATCTCACAAACTCGGGTAATAATAAGAATTCGAACAATTGGAACGCCAACACTTTCATAGAAATCATAAATACACTCGACACGCATTCCAATTATTATTCATTGCCACCCAAGGGCATAGCCTACTCGCAATTCAGCTATCTTCTGACATTAATGCCAGGCATCGCCTCCCCCCTTGGAGCGCGGCTTCGTCACTACGTCGACGGCATTCCCGAAGGAGCATCGCCTCCCCCCTTGGAGCGCGGCTTCGTCACTACGTCGACGGCATTCCCGAAGGAGCATGGATCCAGTTGGCCTAGCCTCTACTCATTACACCGCGATCCGAATCACGTCACTACACCGACGGCAATTCCACAAAGAATACAGGTCCAGTCGGCCTAGCCACTACTGCGACCCGAGTCTATCAACCAGCACACGACAAATCATTATTGACTTCCGGACATTCCACATTTCACTCACATACTTCAATTTCAATAGTAAACCATAACAATCAAATTGCTGCATCAAAACCCAACACTTAGATTTTTATAGCTAAAAGCCCTATTAATCACAATCAACACTCAATTTGCCACATCCATTCATCAAATTCAAATTCTAAATGCACAGCATCGATCAGCACAAAATTCTAAGCAATTGAGGCCAAAAATAATTTTTCGAGTTTTTTTTTTTTTTTTTTAATAAAAAAATAGCCGACCTTCAATTTTGCCACTTCCGTTCATCAAATTCAAATTCTAAGAGCACAGCGACGATCGGCCCGAAATTCTAAGCAATTTAAGTCAAAAATAATTTTTTTGAGTTTTTTTTTTTTTAATAAATAAATAATATTTTAATGATTTTCGGAATATAATATATTATTAAATTCCAGAATTTCGAAACAATTAAATAAATCAAAAATAAAACCCATTATGTCACATCAAGGCTTATATTAAAAATAAACCTTCTTAACTTTAAACTAAACACCATTTAACTTAATTAAACACACTAATCTAATCCACAATCAAATAAACTAATCAACCCACATAAACTCACTTAACTTAGACTAAGCACACTTAGGGCATCATTAACCGTCTAATCAAGATTTAGTGAGCTAAACTCACCGGATTAGCGAGCCGAGCACGCCAAAACGACGGGGCCGACGCGAGGATCGACTTTCCTCAAGGCGGGCCGAGCAACCGGGGCCGGGAAGGCGGCCAAAAGGGCCAAAACCAGGCTGCAAAACCCATTTTTGCAGCTGCTGGTTTGGCCGCGCCTACGGAGGTGGCTCGACGGCGGTTCGGGCGGGGTGGGGGCGGAGGAGGAGGAGGCGGCGGCTCGGACGGGCGGGCGGCGGGGGCGGCGCGGGGCCTCACGGCGAACGGCGGCGACGGCGACGGCTGGAGGGGGCGGACGACGGGCGGAGGCGCGGCTTGGCGCGCGCGGGCGGCGAGGCGAGTGGCGCGCGCGGGCGGGCGCGGCGGCGCGGCGCGCGCGGCGGCGGCCGGCGGCGGCGACGGCGGTGGTCCGGCGATGGCTGCTCTCCCTCCCCTTCCAAGCTCCTTTTGGTTGCTGGATTTTTGAAGAAAATGCAGAAAAACCATGGAGGAAGAAAGCTTCGTGGGAGAAGAAGAAGAAGAAGAAGAAGGAGGAGGAGAGAGGAGAGAGAAGGGGTTTCTTTTCTTTTCTTTTTGCCTTTTCTTTAATCCACAAATGACCTCACCATGACATCATCATGATGTCATGCCCCACTAACTCTCCACAACCTTAGTCCAATGGTTGCAATTTATTTTTCCGCCGTGGCATACCAACTTTTAAACTTTGTGCATTACATCTTTAATTTCATTCAATCCACTTCCAATTGAGCCAAATTAAAACCCGTAAAATTAATCCAATGTTACCACACTTCAATTCACATAACCACTTGACCATAGAACCAACTTAGATCCCAAAATATAACCAAAAGCGGGCCTACAAAATTTCCGAACCAAATTAGCCATACTTTGATTATTTTGCTAAAAAAACTCGGTTTGCATGAAAAATCATCTGAAGATGAGTCGATGTTCCTAAAATGATTTGTGACATGCCATGACTTCCAATTTCTAAATTCGATCTCAATTTCACGGTTAATTTCACTCTGGCACGATATTAGCGCGTCCTGATCTACCGGGTAGCTTTTAGAAATTTTCATGCATTTGACCTGTGGTTGATCAATTCAAGCCACAATGTACATCTTTGACACATTGGCGACTCTCGGTTGTCGGGAAAATCTCAAGGTTTCAAACACGAACACAGGGTACCCAAACGATAGAAAAGCCGGCCCAATGCCGATCGACAAGGATTGTGCGATCTGGTGGAATCACCCACACTCGATCACATGCCTCTATCGAGTCGACCTATCTCCGGTCTCTAATCGATCTTTAACTGTGCCGTAATGGCCCTTGCAGATTAACTCGGTCGAAAGATCGTTTCCTGGTCAAATTCTCGAGTCCGATGCATTAGAATTTCTTAATGGCTTCACCCGATAGACTAGTTATCCCATGAGTGATCAATTCAGGGAAAAGAACTATATGCGTGCAGATGAAATGCCCGTTTCAATTTATTGAAAATAGCATTGGAAATTCGGGATGTCACAACTCTTCCCCTCTTATAAAAATTTCGTCCTCGAAATTTAAACCTTTACCAATTCTTAAATACAAAGGTGGGGGCACAATCATCTCATCGAATCTTCTCTTTCCCAGTTGTTCTTTCTGTACTTAGGTGCTTTGTCGATCATTTCCAATCTTGTCCCAAACATTTTTGTTTCAAAAGGTTAGGCACTTGTCCATTTTTGCAAAAATTTTGGTTCTTTTTTTTTTTTTTTTTTTTTTTTTTTTTTTTTTTTACTAGGCGGCTAACTGCCGCGTCGGGGATTCGAACTCCCGACTTCGGACCCGCTGCTTCACACCCGCATACCACTCGGCTAAAGGCGCCGACGGTGTCCCGAATTGCTTTGCTTAACCATTTAAAGCCAAAATCTTCCTTTGAACCCAAATTTCGATGGATCCCGATTTAAACTCTCTTTCATCTTCCATTCATTAACAAAATACGATGTCCTTACCAAAGGCGACATTTAAGGAAAAATATATTTCCCCTACTTGAAATTCCAAAGGTCTGCGATACTAATTTGCGAAGCTAAGCTGGCAATTCTGAGTGGCCTCAAGTCTGTCTCTGATAACTGCAACTGAATCACTGAATTCTGAACCAACTCTGGACTTGCGATTTTCTGTTCTCTGATCTCACCACAACCAACTGAAGTTCTAAACACTCTGCTCTGCTCTGCTTCGAAAGAACCATCCGACTGTTCTATTGAAATTGGGAACCAACTGAAAACTCTGCTGGTAACTGTCGCTATAAGTGAACTCAACGAGAAGGAGTTGTTCCTTTTTACTTCTTTTAAAAACCAACCCACATGTTCTCAACCCGTCCTCAAAGGTCTGAATTGTCCTTTAAAACTAGTCATCCGTCTGAAGATAACAATCTGTACTATACTGCAGTTCCATTCCCAAAACACTTTGCAACTCTTCTAGAAGATAGCCACGAATTTCGGTCTCGGTTTGAAGAAATCATCACCGACACTCCAAATAGACGAACTCTTTGACGCACGTACAACTCAACGTGCTTGTCCAAATCAAGGTTCTTTCGTACTGCAATGAAGTGAGTCGACATTGCCAGTCTATCGACTACTGTCCAAATCGAATCATTCCCTTTTTGACTCTTTGGTAACCCAGTCACGAAACCCATCGTGATATACTGCCATTTCCACTCAGGAATCTCGAGAAGTTACAAAAATCCTCCCGGTTCATAGTGCTGGGTTTTAACCTGCTGACACATCCAACACTTGGCGACATGCTTGGCAATGTCCGCCTTCATACTAGACCACTAGGAATGTCAACGCCAATTCAGATACATCTTGGTACTACCAGGATAAATGATGTAATTATTACGATGAGCTTCTGATAGGATCTCTCTTTTTCGATGCTACATTGTCAGGTACACACCATTGCTCTCGGAACTTTAGTGTTCCGTTATAAAAAAATCTGGAAGTGAGGCTTCTCTCTTTTCTGTATTTGCTTGCACGACTTTCTGAATCTCTGAATCTGACCATTGAAGCATTTTGATTCTGATTTGTACATCCAGCTCAATTCTGAGGATGGCCATAAGAGTCTAAAGGTGGCCTACCTCAATTTTAAAACCCGAGTTTTGTGTGCCTTCTCAATTAAAACCCATTCCTTAAGTACCATTTGCGCTACTGATCACAACTCTAGTATTTCCAAAGTTCCAACTAGCAACGCTGTCTCATATTCAATTTTTTTTTTTTTTTTGAGAGAATGAATACTGAAGGCTATGCTGATTAGTGAAGATCCATAATCTTTCTCCACATAACTAACATCTCCAAATTCAATGCGAAGATTAAAGTTGCGAACTCTAAGTCATGCATCAGGTAATTCAGCTCATGAGTTCTCAACTAACGGGATGTGTATGCAACAACCCCGTCATGCCGCATCATCACTCAACCCAATCTTTTAAATAACGTGTCACCGTAGACCTCGAATCTTCTTGGACCGGATGGAATAGTGAGCACGGTGTGCAGTAGTTAACTTCGCTTAAGCTCTTGGAAACTACTTTTACACTTAACCGACCACACAACTTTTCTTCCTTCTTCATAAGTCTCGTCAACGGCGATGCTAACACCGAAAACTTTTCTACAAACTATCTATAATACTCTGCTACTTTTGATCTCTCGTCACTATAGTCAATCTCGGCCAACCGCTAACCGCTTCAATCTTGGACGGGGTCTACGGAGATTTCTTCGCCCAAAATCCCGTGACCTAGAAGCGCAACACGAGTCATCCAAAACTCACACTTGCTAAACTTAGCATAAAATTGAAGAGTCCTCAAGGTCCGAAGTACCATCCCCAAATGTCTCTCGTGCTCCTCAAGACTCTTTGAACACACCAGATAACTTCAATGAACATGATCACAACTAATTTAAGTACCCTTAAACATTCTGTTCATTAGACCCAAACAAATAGCTATGGTGTCCATCAAACCACCTGGTATTACAGTAAACTCATAACTGCCGTATCAAGTGCGAGATGCTAACTTCGGTATGTCTTTCTTCCTGATTCTCAACTGATGATACCCTGACCTCCAGTCGATCTTGAAGAATATCAATATACAAACACAACGAACCAACTTTCTTCTTCACGAATAGAACGGGTGCTCCCCAAGGTGATGCACTGGAACGTATGAATCCCCTATTCAACAATTCTTGCATCTGCACCTTCAATTCTTTTAACTCGAGTAACACCATCCGGTAAGGAGCCTTAGGGACTAGCTCCATTCCGGGTGTTAATTCAATTACGAACTCTATTTCTCTTTCTGACAACAAATTTGACACTTCTTCAGGAATTACCCTAAAAAACTTCAGTACCACGATTATGTTCTTCATAATCGGCTCCTCAACTGACGCATCCATCACAGTTGCCAGGTAGATTCGGTAACCAACAACCCGAACCAGGTCACCTTCAGTGATGAATGACAAGGAGTGAAGGTCCTCTTCAACTTTCGGTAATTCAAAACTTTCGCACGCTCCTTGACAAACCAAATTATATCGCTACTACGATTCATAACCCCAGAAAATTCTTCGAGCCAAACCTCTTTACAAAATGACTTCCAAGTCATACTTAAACAAACCCTTCAAGTACAACTATAGTCAAAGATTCATATTTCTATTACTTTATTACCACAATGAAAATTCTATAACCTTCACTCAAAATTCTGTTGCGTGACTCGATGGAACATTTCAAAAACACCATTCCCTTGATCGATGCATGGTCGACTTATTCATGCTCCTTTAGCCATCCTAATGGCGTTCTATCTGCAGTAACGGTGCTTACACTCTCCCAAACTTACACGGACAGTTCTTAACCTGATGGTCATGCTGGCCACACACAAAGCATGCTCCCGTTTAACCGGGACACTTAATTGATTCGTGTTTTCTTCCACAAACTCGGCACACGATTGGTGAGTCATTTGCCTCCTGTCGGGTGATAGCATGCACCCTTCCTTGCACTGGGGTTCTGTTCCAAGTACTCCACCAAATGTTCTGAAGCATGTTTCCTTTATTTTATTCTATTGATAGTGGTGACAGAAACAACTGTAGTTCCATCCATCTGTATGGACAACCCTTGATCAAATGGCCGTATCGGCGACACTTGTAACAAGTCCTTTTTCCTCTTACAACACGGGACACATTCATGTCTTCTCTTACAGACACAACACTCACCGGTCGAGTTGGGCACTGACTTTCCAATTCTACTCTTCCGATTAGGTGAAAGGGGCACATTTCCTCTTACATCGACCTTTCCTCCAATTGATTTCCATCTCTGCTTAACTGAACTTTGACTCAGATACAATGACTTGTTTTCCCCGAACAAAACTCCAATTGGGCCTCAACAAGCGCAAAGAACAACAACGGTTACGGCATTGGCAACAGCAATGACAACGGCAACAACGGCGGCTCGATCTTGATCTTATTGGCCCAAAAAGCTTCCCAAGACTATTGCGCCAGAACGATCCCCACAAGCTTAGGATCGCTAGGTGCTGCTACACTCTCAATACCGACTTGCAGCGGTACTCTCACAGAATTTAAATGACCCCATAAACACACTACCAAACAGCTATCAACCACATGCATCAGCATAATAAAAGTCTTTCCTACTAACTATCCCACGACTCATCGCACCTTATCACTCCATACACAAACCATGCTCTGATACCACTTAAACGGGGTTGTCACGCCCCGAACCCCGAGACACGTGAACATCCCACCATGGTCATACAAATGCGACATTCCCGTGTGGTGTCGCCGACCCAATTAATTCATTATGCACATGCGGAACGTATTATAAAACCCCGACAATGAAATACGGGATAGAAAAAGCAGGAAGCAAAACCCCAACAAAACACTTTCAAAATTCAACGAGAATTACAAACAAAGGCCTACAGCCAAAAAGTCTACGAAAGACCGGCTCTTAAAAAGGAATTGTCCTACGACCTACAAGTCGAACACGTTCTCCAATCCTTATGACTTCACCGCTGCAACTCCTCAAAGCCAACCAAAGCTATCTAGCCTCTCCATCCACCGGGGACCTGAAATTGTTGTCCCCAAACCGGGATGAGACAATGTCTCAAGCAAGTTCAACCCCTAAACCCCTATTAGAAAGAAAATACACCCCGAGTGGCCTAGCCACATCACACGTAAGACTTACCTCGTCTTAATTCCTTCCCGCAGTTAGCACAATTTATATCTCACAAACTCGGTAATAATAAGAATTCGAACAATTGGAACGCCAACACTTTCATAGAAATCATAAATACACTCGACACGCATTCCAATTATTATTCATTGCCACCCAAGGGCATAGCCTACTCGCAATTCAGCTATCTTCTGACATTAATGCCGGCATCGCCCCCCCTTGGAGCGCGGCTTCGTCACTACGTCGACGGCATTCCCGAAGGAGCATCGCCTCCCCCTTGAGCGCGGCTTCGTCACTACGTCGACGGCATTCCCGAAGGAGCATGGATCCGTTGGCCTAGCCTCTACTCGATCCGAATCACGTCACTACACCGACGGCAATCCACAAAGAATACAGTCCAAATTCGGCCTAGCCACTACTCGCGACCCGAGTCTATCAACCAAAGCACACGACAAATCATTATTGACTTCCGGACGTTCCACATTTCACTCACATACTTCAATTTCAATAGTAAACCATAACAATCAAGTTGCTGCATCAAAACCCAATACTTAGATTTTTATAGCTAAAAGCCCTATTAATCACAATCAACACTCAATTTGCCACATCCATTCATCAAATTCAAATTCTAAATGCACAGCATCGATCAGCACAAAATTCTAAGCAATTGAGGCCAAAAATAATTTTTCGAGTTTTTTTTTTTTTTTTTTTTTTTTTTAAAAAAAATAGCCGACCTTCAATTTTGCCACTTCCGTTCATCAAATTCAAATTCTAAGAGCACAGCGACGATCGGCCCGAAATTCTAAGCAATTTAAGTCAAAAATAATTTTTTTGAGTTTTTTTTTTTAATAAATAAATAATATTTTAATGATTTTCGGAATATAATATATTATTAAATTCCAGAATTTCGAAACAATTAAATAAATCAAAAAATAAAACCCATTATGTCACATCAAGGCTTATATTAAAAATAAACCTTCTTAACTTTAAACTAAACACCATTTAACTTAATTAAACACACTAATCTAATCCACAATCAAATAAACTAATCAACCCACATAAACTCACTTAACTTAGACTAAGCACACTTAGGGCATCATTAACCGTCTAATCAAGATTTAGTGAGCTAAACTCACCGGATTAGCGAGCCGAGCACGCCAAAACGACCGGGCCGACGCGATGATCGACTTTCCTCAAGGCGGGCCGAGCAACCGGGGCCGGGAAGACGGCCAAAGAGGCCTTGAAAACCCATTTCTAAGCTGGAAATTGGTTTCCATGGCCGAACGGAGGAGGTGGCTCGACGGCGGTTCGGGCGTGGGGGCGACGGAGGAGGAGGCGGCGGGGTCGGCGGGCGAGGCGGCGGGCAAAGGGGCGGCGACGGCGGCGACGGCGACGGCTGGAGGGGGCGGCACGACGGGCGGAGGCGCGGCTTGGTCGCGCGGGCGGCGAGGCGAGTGGCGCGCGCGGGCGGGCGCGGGCGAGCGGCTTGCGCGCGGCGGCGGTCCGGCGGCGGCGACGGCGGTGGTCCGGCGATGGCTGCTCTCCCTCCCCCTTCCAAGCTCCTTTTGGTTGCTGGATTTTTGAAGAAAATGCAGAAAAACCATGGAGGAAGAAAGCTTCGTGGGAGAAGAAGAAGAAGAAGAAGAAGGAGGAGGAGAGAGGAGAGAGAAGGGGTTTCTTTTCTTTTCTTTTTGCCTTTTCTTTAATCCACAAATGACCTCACCATGACATCATCATGATGTCATGCCCCACTAACTCTCCACAACCTTAGTCCAATGGTTGCAATTTATTTTTCCGCCGTGGCATACCAACTTTTAAACTTTGTGCATTACATCTTTAATTTCATTCAATCCACTTCCAATTGAGCCAAATTAAAACCCGTAAAATTAACCAATGTTACCACACTTCAATTCACATAACCACTTGACCATAGAACCAACTTAGATCCCAAAATATAACCAAAAGCGGGCCTACAAAATTTCCGAACCAAATTAGCCATAATTTGATTATTTTGCTAAAAAACTCGGTTTGCATGAAAAATCATCTGAAGATGAGTCGATGTTCCTAAAATGATTTGTGACATGCCATGACTTCCAATTTCTAAATTCGATCTCAATTTCACGGTTAATTTCACTCACGCACGATATTAGCGCGTCCTGATCTACCGGGTAGCTTTTAGAAATTTTCATGCATTTGACATGTGGTTGATCAATTCAAGCCACAATGTACATCTTTGACACATTGGCGACTCTCGGTTGTCGGGAAAATCTCAAGGTTTCAAACACGAACACAGGGTACCCAAACGATAGAAAAGCCGCCCAAAGGTGCCGATCGACAAGAATTGTGCGATCTGGTGGAATCACCCACACTCGATCACATGCCTCTATCGAGTCGACCTATCTCCGATCTCTAATCGATCTTTAACTCGTGCCGTAATGGCCCTTGCAAAGATCGTTTCGGTCAACTCCGGCATTAGAATTTCGAAAGATCGTTTCCCATGAGTCAAATTCTCGAAATGCCCGTTCCGAAAATGCATTAGAATTTGTCTTAACACAAAAGGCTTCACCCGATCAGACTAGTTATCCCATGATGTGATCAATTAGGCTCTCCCGGGTGAAAAGAACTATAACCTGTGTACGTAACATGTAAAAGTGTGATGAAATGCCCGTTTCAATTTAAAAATGAAAAATAGTCTTTGCTAATTTGCTAAAGCAACATTACACCACATAAAACAGGTCATGTCATACACGTCAAGATAAAGAGACTTCTGCAAACATACACAACCATATAGACATTTTTAATAGCTGACTAGGCATAATATCATAAAATAGGACCAAGTTCAGCTCCTCTCTGGATCATCATATTACTCACGATCGTGTGGATCTCTTGTAATGCCTACATGAGAGACCGAAACCCAAACATGAGTCACAAACTCGCCCCCGGTGGTGAGATACTTCGCATGAGCCCCCGTATTATCCGAAGGAGCCACATACAGAATCATATCCGCCCAGAAGTCAGCCAAGACCTTCCAAATTCGCCCCTTATCCTCTACTTCATTCACAAGCTGCATTCCTAGCCGCGTGCCTTGACCCACGATTGTTTCCTGGCATTGTTCGTTGTCAATGTCCATTTTTAGCTTTTGAATCCTCTCTTCCATTGAAACAAAGGAACCTCCCAATGTTTCTCTGGCTTCGCTGACAGCACGATCAAATATGTCTTTGGTCCTGCAGGGGTGATCAGGGAGCAACCTCGGGGCGTAAACAACCAAGTAAGCAAGATATTGCGACAGCTTAGTCGCTATGTCAAAGTTGTCTCTCTGTTCTTGTAAAAGTTGAGCGCGAGGCACTTCATGCTCACAAAAAGTGGTTGCTATGTGCCAGACCATTATAACATGAGTAGTTGTCTCAAGATCACATGCCCATGAGAACTCATCGGACAAGTCTTTGCGCCTCAAAGACACTTGCTCCTTCTCCAAACACTTCCCTAGAGACCGAGCAATCGCCTTCTTCACTTGCGTAGACAAATTGGTGGGAGCAATTTGTTTCTGACCGTCCCCTTCTTGGTCGAAATAGGCAGTGGTGAATCTATTATTTATACACTTCCATGGAGAATAGCTATATGCTTGGAGGAGCGAGTATTGACGAAGTTGTCTTCCCCAAGGCTTCAGTAACCAAACTCGGCACATTATCTCGATCAACTTCCCAGTACATCTATTCTTTAAACACCAATCATTCTGCACATACTTGCATATGTACGTCACCTTCGCCCATTCGGAGAAAATCATGATGCAAAAATATACAAACTCTATGACTAGGATTGACATCATAAGGAAGATTGTTACAAAATTAGCCAGATCATCACAACTTAAATATGGACCATCATCAGACACAATTAGCCAGTCGCAAGAGTCATAATTTTCAGAGAACTTTGCAATCAGAGGAGCAGCAACCACAATAGCGAGTAGAAGCAATCTGCAGAATGAACGATACGGGTTGAGATTTACCGGGTACTTGGTGTAGAGTAAATCGAAAAGAAATGCAAGTTCCACTTCAATGACTTTGAAAACTCGCTCATGACCATTCTCTTTACTAAGCATATGTCGAATCAAGCGCTGTAACTTGTTGTGAGCTTCTTGAGGCAACGAATAGCCAGCGAATCTCATGCAGATGAACTTGAAGAGCGAAAATGACAGGCACAGATCCTTGAGTCGCCCATTCGGGTCTCCTTCTTTTAAAAGCCTCCCTTGGCAATCCCAAACCTTCTCCAAGGTGATAACTCTATCCCCCACTCTCTTTTGTAGATAGTCCGGCGCTTTCCTATCGAGCCATCCTGGTTTCTCTCGCCTCCACATCGTGGGTGAGCATAATGATTGCACCTGTTCGTCTTCCGTCGATCTCACCAAATACTTGTACCCACGCATTGTAGCGGGATCTTCATGGCTTGAATCGCCATGGTGCTCGCCGTGCATGTAGTCTGCTAGTAACTTGTATTTCTTCTCCATCACAGAATTGCTTGCCAACATCAAAGCTCGTGCTCTTCCATCAACTTTCGCAAATAGAATGACGAAAAGAAACACTGCCCACAATATTGACATTGAGTTGGTCGTGTATGAAGCGATCATCCAACTTGTCATGAAACATTTAGCAGCGGAGTAGAGATTAAATGACTTCCACTGTTCAATGTCCTCGATGCTGTGTGCGGTGTAGGAATCGCCGCTTCCAAGAACCACCACCAGATAAGCCGCCCACACAGGGAAATACAAACTGCTGGAAGGAGCGCTTTGGATGAGGCCAAGCGTGTATGCGATGATAGCAGGTGAAAGGTTATAGGCGCAGAATGCAACCGATGCTAATGTGCGGTTGACGCAGCGTCGCCTGAACAACCCGAAGACCCCAAGAAAGACTAACATTGAAGCAGCGATGGCCAGCAGTGCCACAATTCTTAGCATTCGGGTCATTTTACTGTCCAAGAAGTAGGAGTCAGTAAAGTTGTTCGGAGATTCGGCTGGTGGATCAGAGAACTTGGATCCGGCCATGATCTAACCTCTCTCAAGAGAGCGGAGAAAATGATGCACCGATGCCAATGATGAAGAAGGATCTCTTATACTTCTTATACTGTGGAGGAGCGGATGAATGTGTCGAGAATTAGGAACTCCTGAAGTAAATTACTCTAGCAAAGCAATCAGAATCATTACTTAATTTTAGTGTAGTTATTCAATGCATTACCGATACAAATATTTATTTTTCTAAAATTAGTATTATCCATTCTTGATTTGATGATTAATAAGAAAATGAAAAGTTAAAACTCTCAAATTAAGGATGGTTAAAATCGCTTGTTTAAAGTTACTTTTACATTAGCAATATATCCTAATTTTTGCTTAATTTTAAAGCACCTACACGATAATTGGGATCGATTGTTGTGATAATTCTTGAAATACCATAAAAGAATGGGCCATAATTTCCTTACCCTCAAACCAAACGTCTAATTGATAGGTTATATTAACATGAACATCACCTACGTGCAGATTTAAGTAAAATATAATGTAAGAGATTTCCTTACGTATAACTCATCAACAAGAGGTTTGGTGATGGAGGAAAACAAAATGATTTACTTTCTAAGCGAATACCTTGAAAATTTTTACGTTTATTAGATTGCACCGGCAAACGGAGCTATCGAAGTAAAAAAAAAGTGTTCACCAAAAAAAAAAGTTAAAAAAGTGAGGAAGGCGCCAGTACTCAAACTTTTGCGAAAGTATTCAATTTTAAGAAATTTCTTTTTTGTCCAATTGTATTACTAGACTATATACTTTTGCACCAGTACTCCTCAGACTTTTGCAAAAGTAATCCACTTTTGGAATTTCTTTTTTTTCCAATTGGATTTCTGGACTATACACCTTTTCGCTCATATTGATCATGCTGTAAGAAAAATGAAAGAAAACGCCGACATGGCTATTTATTTCTGTTAAATGCCGATGCCTCATTTCCCTAAGTTGCCTAATCACCTTAAACAACATCATATAGAACAAGCACATCCAATAATATCACAAGATCTCCAAATAACTCATCCTAAGTTATAACATAACAAGATTTCATATTAGAACAATGCTTTCTCAAACCCAAATTTGAGTATGAACATCAACAAGTCATTTCCAATAACATTATCAAATCAAGCAACCTTAGCAATAACTAAACTTTCCTTGTCTACCTCAAACCTCATAATGCAAGCAAACTCACGAGCAAACCATACAAATTAACCCATGGTCCTAACCTCTCTAGGATAGCTTGATCCTACTCCTAATACAAGTAAAATCAACCTAAATCCAAGCAACGTAACACAACGGCCTAGCCAGCATTTAGGGGATTCACTTACAAACAACCAAGACAAGGATGAGGGGTGGTCGGTGGTGCTGGACGGTGGACAGCAAGGTGGCAACGAGACGGCGTGAAGACGATAGTGTAGCGGCGGTAGGACGGTAGTAAACCAAAGGGAAAGAGAGAAAGAAAGAGAGAGAGAGTGAGTGAGGGGGTCGGCAAGGGGGAGAAAGGGAGAGAAATGAGAGAAAAAGGAAGAACTTGGAGAAGAATGAGTGAAAGGGAGAGAAGTGGGTCTTGAAAGCATCAAATGCAAGGCTAATTTATAGAATTATGCTCATGATGGCTTCTTGGCTTGGAGGGGAGAATTACCAAAAAAGTCTTAAACCTATTGCAATTGTGCCAATTTAGTCCTAAACTTTTTTTTTTTGGTCAATTTAATCCTAAACCTTTTACAATTGTGCCAATTCAGTCCATCTGACCAAAATTGGTCGGCCGGCGCTGACATGGACGCTGGCGGCGAATGCCGATGTGTCAATTTTTAAATATTTTTTTATATTTTTTTCGAATTTTTTATTTTATTTTATTTTATTTTCTTTCTTTTTTTCCCACCTTCTTCTTTCTCTGGCCGGCCGGCGCTGGCCAAAGACGAGGGCTGGTGAGGTCAGCCTCGCCGGCCACTAGCGAGGCTCGCCCCCACCGGCCACTGGCAAAGGCGGCCTCGCCGACCGCCAGCGAGGACCGTTTCCAAATCTGGCGACCTCTTGTACTTCTGGTCGTTGGTGACCTGGGCTAGGGCCATGCTACCCCCTTCGGACTCGTCCGCCGTCCGCACCCTCTCTAGGGACGCCCTCAAGATTTGGCGATAGTCCTCGCTAGTGGCTGGCGACGGTGGCCTCGTTGTCGCTGGGTGAGGCTCGCCTTCGCCAGTGGCTGGCGAGGTTGATCTCGCCGGCCCTCGCCTCTGGCCAACGCCGAAGGAAGAAGAAGGTGGGAAAAAAAAAAAAAAAATTAAAACAAAATTAAAAAATATATATATATATATATATTTACAATTTGCCACATTAGCATTCACCGACCAGCTATCCCCGGCCAGTGTCCACGTTAGCACTAGCCGGCCAATTTTGGCCGAATGGACTGAATTGCCACAATTGTAAAAAGGTTTAGGATTAAATTGGCCCAACAAAAAAGTTTAGGACTGAATTGGCACAATTGCAATAGGTTTAGGACTTTTTTAATAATTCTCCCTCGCTTAGAGAGCAGAAGTGAATCTCCATCATACAATTGAAGGAGCAAAGGTTGATCTCGACCATGCAATTGCCTAAGCTTGTCCTCCAAGCTTGGGCGTGTGGCCCTCCCCCTCCAATGTAAAGAACAGTTTCGAGCAATTTTTGAAATAAATGTCATTACATTATCAAACGGATTCGAAAAATTATGAAACGTTAATATGTTGTAGAAAAGATCTTAAATAACATTTTTCATGAGGGAAGCCAAACCTAAATCATTTTTTATAAATAGCATAAAATGACCAAAGACAACCCAACATTTCGTCCATCGGACAGATTCAACGAACGCAGAAGAAAATTCATTTTGACATCCAAATATTCATAAAACACTTTAAAATGTTAGTATGTTGTAGACATAGATGTCCTCTACAACTTTGTGAAGGTAGAATGTTCAGATTCCAAAGAAAAAAATTTATAAAAAATTGAGAAGACAAATAGGTTACCGTTTTTACTGCACTGGGCAATTTTCACAGGGTAAAACAATAGGCTTTTGTACCAATCATTTCACATCAGAAAAATCTGAAATTAAAGTATGTTATATATCAAGATGTTTTGAATAATTTTTATGAATGAAGTTTCTCCAAATTCAAACTACAAGAAGTTCTATAAAATCGGAAAGCAGTGAGGGTCCAGGAATTTTGAAAACTGGAATCAAAGTGGAATTTTAGAAACCAAAGGTGGCAAATCATCTTGCAAGACCTAAGTCTTGGTCTCTTGTATACATTGCTTCTAGAGGGCATTAATGAACCAAGACTTTGAAGATAAGCCTAAAATTAGGCTTCTAGAGGCTAGGTTACTATTCATGCACACAAGGCTTGGGTTTGGACTCGACAAACTTGGGCTTCCAATGGTTGGCCCACTTTTCCAAGACCAAAGATTGGGGTGCCAAAAACTATTTGTGGGATTAAACATTGGTTAAACTGATTAGGGGAAAAACCACTGGGGTTTGCCCCAGTGGCCACCCTTCCAACATGGAAGGGGGAGGTAGGGGGTTCGAATCCCCACCTTCTCAGGGGGGTTGGGGTGGGGACGAATTAGTTTCAGGAGTGGGTTTTGACTCCCATGCCCTACAAGGAGGCAGGGCAAATGTCTGAGAGTGAGAGTTAGATTAGGAATAGAATAGGACTGACAAAAAAAAAAAAACTGATTAGGGGTGTTTCCTAATTATCCACGAAGGACACCCCTAACTAGACTGAGCTTCATGGCTAAATTTGATTAGAAATGGCTTTAACGAGGCCTATATGAATTGGGGGGTCTCTTGGGGTATCGCTTGCACAACCCATGATTGATTCCAAACCAATCCATGTTTGAGCCTAATCGATCCATGGATAATCCTTGGTTGTCATGTAACCGAGCGAGAATCAATTTACTTACTTCAATTCACGATCACTTAGAATCGATTTAGGGTTGTTCAGGATTAGTATAATGACCGTGCGGAATCACCCGCAATCCGGCTATATATATACTTAGGCCGAGTCAATCTATAATCGTTCATTCATTGATCCGTGCCGATGTAAGGTCGTCTCGCGTCGATTCTTATGGTCAAGCAATCGTTCCATGGTCGAGTACTCTAGTTGAGTGCATTTCTCGATCCACAATTACCTCTCCCAATTAGATAGTTGACTTATAAATGATACTTAAATCAATCCATAGTCTATTCCCGTAAAGGGCACTTCAAAGCTTTAGACCATTCCTTGAGTCTAGGATAGGGGTCAAATTCGAGGATGTCACACTAGATGGCAATGTCATTTTATTCCTCTCTCATTTCTTTTCAACATTATAAAAAAATGTGCCAAAATTCTTGTCGTGACTTACCCTCGAGGGGCCACCCTCAAGGGAATAGATTTAGAGGTATTTACTTGAAAGACGGTCCAAATTGACAACCCTAGAAGATGGCTCGAACACACCATCACAATCACGTGTTCATGTTTCCTCTTTAATCATTCATCTTGGATGTCAAATCATAGGTTTGTGTTTTCCTCTTCAATTATTGATCCTAGATATCAATATGTCATTTTAGCCCTCCCTCATTTCTATTGAACATTATAAAAGAATGTGTCAAAATTCTTCTCATGACCTACCTTGAATAAGTTTAGAGTTATTTACTTGAAAGACGGTCTAAATTGGCATCCTCAGAAGACAACTCGAACACATCATCTAATAAGTAATCTAAGACAGTCCATCAATTTCAAGCACGGGCTCTCCCAAGCCCATACCTCATGCAACGTTGGATTTTTCATAATACGTTTGCATTAACCCTATCAAAATTCTGTGGGAAGAGTCACCATTGGCCAATTAAGGTCAACTAGACACCTATTGAAATGTGGAAGTGTCATCTCAATTTCTATGGAACCGAAGATTTCAAATTCGGGGCATTGATTACACTAATTATACAACTAATGCCCTTTTAGTACCTAAACTTTGATTGTATTGTCAATTAAAGTGTTTTTCATGCAGTCTTTTCATCTATTTTAAGGTGAATCAGCTAAGTGTTCATGCAATGTTTTTATTGAAACCCTACCCATGCTAAAAGAGAAAATAATAACCAATGTGTAAATTACGCAATCAAGTATAATCGAATTGAAATGCACAAGACTTAGCATCGTCTCTAGAAAGAAAACAACACAAAATATATTTCTATTGTAAAACTCTAAGAGCTTATTCAATTGAGTTTCAATATTTTTTAAGGATTATTAAATTTTATTCAAGACTAAGAGAAGTCTATTTGAAAAGAAAATTCCAAAATTGATTCAGGACTGAAAAATGTAATGGAATCAATTAAGGTGATTTTTCTAAACATTTTTCCAATTTTTTCTAGTTGGGTCTTCCTATCTTCGAAAGTCATCCGATGGCAGCACTCCTTCAGCTTCGCCCCAAACTTGTGAGCAAGACTGTCCATCTCTGCTTTTTGTTTCTTTTCTATAATATAACCTTCTGCTAATAACGTGCACATGTTGATGAAGAGGAGGAAAGATCTTTATACTTCTTTTTTTGTGAAGAGGGGACAAACATGCGGGGAAACCATATCGGTTATGCTCTGAGGTCCCTTTTAACTGATGCAGGGGCCGAGCGCCAAGAATTAGGATCGTTTATACTTATTATAGTGTGAAGAGGGAATGAATGTGCGATGAAACCATATAGGTGATGCTCTGAGGTCCCTTTTTACTGACGCGGCTTTGGCCGAGGGGCAAGGATTAGGAACTCCTGAAGTAAACTACTTTAGCTAAGCAGTCACAACTCACGACCACCGATTAATTTTAGTGTAATTATAGAATACATCGGTGGTATGAATTTTTTTTTTCTACAGAGTTTTATCCGTCCTTGATTTGATAAAAGTAAGAGAATGAGAAATTAAATCTCTTGGATTAAGGATTGTTGAGACCCCTTGTTTAAATTTATCTTTTCACTGACAATATATGCCCTAATTTTGCTTAATTTTAAAGCACCTACACAAAAATTGGGATTGATTGTTGTGATAATTCTTGAAAAACCAATAAAGAATGGGTCATATTTTTCTTGTCCTCAAACCAAACCTTTGACCGATAAATTATATTAACATGGACATCGTCATATGCAAAATTAACTGAAAAAAATTTAACAGAGGCCCATATTTATAACTCATCATTCAAAGGTTTAGTGATGGAGAAAAACACGGCCCAAAATGATTTATTTCGAAGTGAATACCTTGAAAAAAATTTCGTTTATTTGATTGTACCTACAAACGGAGCTATCAAAGTAAAAAAAAAAAAGTTTGGATTAAAAAAAGTAAAAATAAAGCAATAAAAATACTTACTCTCTAAACTTAATCGATATCTTGGGTTTCTTTTTTGCCCAATCGAATTCTTGAACTACATTTTTTTTCTTTCGTATTGATCCTGCCGTTAGAAAAATAAACGGCCATCACTCTGATGTTAAGTGTCATGCTTGCATCCTATGTTGAAGTGACGGTTAAGTTTTATGCCTCATTTATCTAACTTACCACTAGATCAAACGATTGAGGAGTTTGCAAAAAGGGAGCTTCTATCCTCCAACTCTTTAAGCGAAAGGAAAGAAGATTCTATTTAGACAATTTCTAAACCAACCAATGAGTGTTTAAATTACCTCTCTCGTCTGCCTTAACTTTAGTCTTCATAGCAAAATGGCTTTTGAGAAGGAAAAAAAGAAAAGAAAAGAAAATGACCAAACTGATAAAATCTACCTATCTTGGTCAGGGCCCACCCCGATGTGGCCTTGATTTTGCACTTACTAGTTATTATAACCCTATGTTGATGTTTATTTTGTACAGCTCCTCCTTTCCAAATTCAAGTGCTTTTCACGTCCAATTGCAGAGTGGGACCTAGATTCCTAAGTTGGCGTCGAACTCAAAGGAACATTTCGATATTGTATATGATAAATGCTAGCATCTCAGATGAAGATCCCTATTGGCTACCTAAAATTTTGTGCAACATTGAATGATTGGATCTTTCAGGCAATATGCTCGCAACATATCCTGAATTATTGGAAAAAAGATGACACTATGTGGGTTAGTATCTCGCTTGAATCCCTGCGTGGTACTCAGTGCTCAGTGCTCACGTAGTCTGCTATTGACTTGTATTTCTTCTCCATCACAGAATTACTTACCAACATTAAAGTTTGTGCTCTTTTGTCACTTTTCACGAGTAGAATGGTGGAAAGAAACACTGTGCACAATGTTGACTATGACTGGGTCAAGTATGAAGCGATCATCCAACTTGTCAACATTTAGCAGTGAAGCCATTAAATGACTTCCACCACCAGATAAGCCGCCCACACGGGGAAATGCGAACCGCAGAAAGGAGTGCTTTGGATAAGGCCCAACGTGTACGCGATGATGGCAGGTGAAAGGCCATAAGCCCTGATTGTGACCAATGCTAATGCATGATTGCCACAGCATCGCCTGAACAACCCGAAGACCCCAAGAAAGACTAACATTGAAGCAGTGATGGCTAGCAAAGCTTGAATTCTTAGCAGTAGGGTCCATCGACTTTCGAACTTATCCGTGTGGCTGCAGCGCTTCCTTTGCTCGTCCGACTATCTGGAGTCAAAGACCATGGATTCGTCCATGATCATCGACTCTCTCTCTCTCTCTCTCTCTCTCAAGAGAGCCGAGAAAATGGTGCACCGATGCCAATGATGAAGAAGGATCTTTTATACTTATTATACTATGAAGGGGGAATGAATGTGCGGTGACATCATATAGGTGATGCTCTGAGTCCCCTTTTACTGATGTAGCTTTGGCCGAGTGTCAAGAATTAGGAACTCCATAAGTAACTTACTGTTGACACCTAATTTTAGCAAATCTAGGAAAATAAAGAAAAATAAAATTGCATTAGGACAAATAAAAGGAAAAAAAATGAAAGAAAATGAGGGAAATTGATTTGATTGATTATGCATGGAAATTTGAAATTCTGATGAGTATTTGGATTTTGTTAAATGCAGAAGCAATTTAAAAATCAAGTGAATAAGGGGCAAGAATTTTCGCAAAATGGAAGAAATTTGAGCATGATCGAATTGATTGGGAAATCATGCTCTAATTTGCAGATTTGATTTAATGTGACAACAGATGGAAACTTGGAAAATGCCTTACAAAACAGCCGTATGGAACCATTATAAAAGAATGCTGCATTTTTTCAAGATGAGGAGGGATTTTTCGAAAAATTGAAGAGAAAAATTCAGAAAAAAAAAAAACCAGCGGCATTGTTCATCTTCTTCGTGGGTCAATCCGCCTACGCCGGCATTACCTCCGCCCGCCGCTCTCGCGCCTCCGCCACCACTGATCTCCCCTCAAAGCTCGCTGCGTCGATGACCCATGAGTTGCCGACCACTGTTGCCCCACCGATCCGCTGCCAGAGCTATAGCCCGCAGCAGCCGCGACCCAATCCCTCACGTCGCCGAGCCGCCCCCTGTCGCCAATCTGCGCCGGAGTCCCGGCGCCCCGCTTCTTGAACCCCGACGCCTCGCCACCGTCGCTCGCCCTCTGCAGCTTCGACGCCCGTAGCTCGCGTCGCTCCGACACCGCCTCCGCTTGCCGCTTGCAGATCCGAGATCCCCACAGCAGCCGATCCAAGTCCAACATTGCCCTTACCTCTCGCTACACTAGTGCCGCCTAGCGCCCCGCCCGAGGACTGCGCCATCGCGACTTGCTACGCCCAGCGCGACACCCGAGTCCCAAAGATCGCCGCATCAGATCTCGCCACTCATCGCCCGCCAGTCGTGCCAGACGCCACTCCTCCGCCGATCCCCTCGTCGGAGCCCCCACGCCGACAGCCGACCATCCTCCGCCCGGCGCCGCCCCCCCCGTTGCCGTCAATCCCAAACCCCCCCTTGGTAGTTTTTTTTTTTTTTTTTACTTTTATCTTTTACTTTCTTTGTATTTTAGTTTATTTTAGTTTATTTTATGTTATTTTTCTATTTATTTTATTTGATAGCATTTTTTTAGTTTAGTTATCTAAATTGCAATATTGAATGTTAATATCTATAAATTTTGTAGGCATTATCCGCAGGGATTTTGCCCGGAATTATTGTAATTATTAATTTGATTCGAGAGACGTCGGATCATTTTTTTTAATTATATTAATTTTTGGGACTTTTGGTGGAATTTCAATTGTTAAATCACAATAATTATTTAATTTGGTCTGTAAGACTTCGAATCAGATTTTTAATTATTTTGATCTCTTTGTTGTGATAATTAGGGTTAGAATAATCGTTAATTTGACCTGTAAGACAACAGGTTATTTTTTCGATTATTTTAATCTTTATTGGTTGATTTTGTTGATAGTTTAGATTTAATATTTATTTCATAATTACTTATATTTAAAAAAAAAATCAAAATTTTGCATGAGCGTGTGGGTTTAATAGATTAGACACGTAGGTTTATTAAATTAACTTTTTCTTTTAGGATTATATTTTTAGGACTACATTTTTAGATATCTTTTTTATAATAGGTTAGGATCAGACCTAAATAACCTTTTTTTTTTAAATAGAGTCTTAGATAAAATTGGCATATTTTTTATATTCTCAATCATTTTTAAAAAAATAATAATAAATAAAAAAATATTTTTCTAAGATAGGATAGGGTTTAAGTCAAATTAATCCCTAGAATAAATTAGAAAAGTATCCTTTTAGATAGTTTAATTAGGGTTTTTATTTATTCCGAATTTCAATAAAAAATACAAAAATACTAGGTGCATGTTAACTAGTTTGCATAGTAGGCCCATTTAATTAGAATTTGCATATTAATAAGATTAAGTCATTTAGTTAAAAAATGCATTTTTATAAAAGAATTCTAATTTTTAAGAAAACCCAAAAAAAAAAAAAAAAATCCTTTGCTTTGTGTGATTTGTTTTGTGTGATGCAATTTATTTATTGAATGTTTAATAATGGTTGAGCACCCGTGTGGTCACTATATTTGCATGGTAGTAATTTAGGTTAAGATAAATCCAAGTTGCTTGCAAAAACATTTTTTAAAAACAGAAAAAGAGGAATGGTACCGAAAGGGCATTAGAAAATTCTAGTGTAATCAAGTCCCCGTACCCTTAGTCTCTGGTTCGTAGGAATAAAATAAATCTCCCTTTATTTTACTTAGGTATCTAATAGACTTGCCGAAAACTGATTAGTGGCGACTCCTAGATAATAATCATTTGTATATTTGAACCTTAAGTCGCGAATTGGTATGGGCTTGGGAGAGCCCGAGCTAAGCTTAAAGACTTAGTAGTCCATTAACCTAGTTTTAGGCGATGCACCCGAAATTTAGGTCGCGACAACTTGGCGACTCCGCTGGGGACTTGTGTTAAAACACTTAGTGGACTTAGGCCAATTTTTCTTTTTCTTTTAAAAATGTTTTTTGTTTTGTAGCGAGGACATCAGGTACGTAGCTAACATATCTAAGGTGTTAAATGTTTTTGCAGATGGGAGGTATAAGGGGAGTAGTTTTTGCTAACCTTTGCCTTGCAGGTTGGAGTGTGGGATGAATAATTTATTTTTCCCTAATTAGAAGTGTTGTTTGCATTTAAACTATTGTGCATGTTTTATTGCTTTTATCACTACACTATTGCACACACAATCTGTGGCCGGACCTAGGCTACGATAGGATTTTTAGGATGGTGTTGAGAATGATACTTCCTCCAAAGCGAGACCGCTATGTAGAGGTTGACATTCTCTTCCCCGAAAGTCTTTTCATGGTGTCGAATGTGTTTGTCCATATCCACGAGACTGCATGACTATTGGACATTTCATTTGACTAAGCCAGAGTTAGGAGGACCTGACGCGTTAATGCGAGACTGCAACGGTCAGATCATCCTCTTAGCTCTACTTTGTTAAGTCGTCTAGGTAGAAATTGAGCCTCACATCTTATGTGCATGTCTATGTGATTGCCGTTAATTTTCCTTGGTGAAGTAAGTCTTCTATCCCTATATCATGCAATTTATTTTTTGAGTCAGTCCATGGCAATATAGGTCAATCATTGAATTTAATTCTTTTGTCAGTTAGAAATGAAATGAGGAAATTGCCATGTAATGAATCATTTGGAAAATAACAAAAACTTTGGAGAATTTGTTTTCAATTCATGTCTTTATTGTTCTCATTAGGGAGTTTCAAATCTTGGCCATTCCTAATTCGTGTTTAGGAAATTTGGTTCTTGCTAGGGTGTCCTATTTTTATTTTTCTAGTTATTTTTAGGAAATTCCCTTCTTGCACAGACGATTCATGAATAAATGAAAAAAAATAAAAAAAAAATTGATTAGATCATTGTCATGGATTGACTCTCCATTTACACCTCATGCTTACATGTTCCCGTTTATTTCCTTTAGGTGATTATGGAGCGATCTCACTCACCCATCTGTACACGGTCGCGAGCTAAAATGGCGGATCAAAATGAGGTGCTGGACTGTATCATTGTCAATATAAACAAGCGAATTGCGCACCTCCAAAGTCAAGTCGATGGATTGTCTGTTACTGTGGCTTGTCTCGTCAAGCAAAAGGGCCGTGATGACATAGGTACTCTATCTTCAGTGAGAAACTGCGACTCGAAGAAGAGAGCCAATAGGACTTTTGAACCATCTCATTTTCCTGAGGTAGCTGAATTTGATGCCACTATGAAGAGATTAGTGACATATCTAGAAGGAAGAATCTCTAACCTGGAGGGTTCGCATCACAAGATCAAGGAGGGTGAAGAACTCAAGCACACATGATTCATGGTCTTAAGTAGTTCGCTTTCCTTATTTAATTAGGGGCATGTTCAGTTGCACCTTCCCCTACGTGGGAATTCTTATTGCTTTTCAGGGATTGGTAAAATTTTCTTTTGTTTTGCTTTAGTGCTTGAATATCACATTTTTCATTCCAATAAATATAATTTGATTGATGTATATCAATAAAATTACAAGTTTTGTTTTGAGGACATGATGAGGTATGCCAAACTAGCCCGGTGACGATATCCAACAATGAAAAGAAAATATCATCCAAGGAGAATTCTGAGGACAGGGCTTCTTCATGATTCCTCATAAAAAAAAATCCCAAAAAAAAAAATCATTTTTGAAGCCATTTCTAAAAGCATGCATTAGCTCTATTTAATTTTCTGACTCATTTACTTCATGTTTCAGAGCATTACTTTTTCGCCCTGATGAGAAGGCATCTGAAAAGGCACACTAGGTTGCAATTGGCTCAACTGTCAAGGACACATTTCTAAAGAGTTAATGTGACAGATTTGGGGCATGACAGATTTTGGTAGTGACCCGACTGAGATAAAATCTCGACCGAAGCCGAAATTGGATATTCCATTTACTTTTACTCTAATGTTGCATAGTATCATATTCATGCACGTTCTCTTGTGCAGGGGCAAAAGTGGATTTTCAGTCTTGAATGATAGGGACAATCTAAAGACATCAATTGCCGAGGTGATCCCATCGTAGAAGAATCCTTGAATGAATGCTTAAAACCATTTTGCAGTTTGGAAAACTGTTTGTTTTGAAGTTGACAATTTTTCATGCTCTTTTAAAAAAAAAGATTTTGCATGATGACTCTTACATGTTTTATCCACCAATTACAGTAAAGAACATCGAGATGGACTAATTTAATGAATGATGTGGAATTGATTAAGCATACTAAATGAGACGAGTCGGGATGATGAAAGGCAAACCTTATCCTATACACAGTCCCCTACTTATACACTTATGAGATAAGTATAGGAAAGTTCATATACACAAGGTAAAGAGTTTTCTCGCAAAAGGTACGGCAACCGAAATGATGAGAGGCAATTCATTTCTCTATCCCAAACACTACAGGTGATCCATTGCTTAACCCTTTTGAGCCCATACACTTATGGATATTCTTTCCAAATTACCCCTGTCAAGAATCACCCCACATCGGGGCAACTGGGAGATAAAATGGCATCATGAGGTGAGGAAAATGAATTGAAATTTTTTTTGCTCTCACTTGTATCAATCTTCAAGTCGTGCTATTACATTGAATTCATGTGTTAATTTAAGTGCCTTAAGATGATGAAGAGCATTTCTTTCTCTATCCTACATACTTATACCATTTGCATAGCCCACTTGAGCTTGCAATTTCATTTCTTTAAACCTAGTTGGTGATCATCTCCACACTGGGGCAAGACAAAAGACAAATGAAGACCCTTGAAAGTTCGAGTGTCATTCAAAGTGTAATTCATTAACGCATGCATTGTGTGCAAAATAAAAAATAAAATTGAAATAGAACTAATGGGGCATGAAAAAGCAGTGTGCCCGGTAAAAGCAATGCCAATGCCCATGAAAAAGAAATGAAGAAAAAATGCATGAAAACTAGGGGCATAAAAAAGGTGATGTGCCTAGTAGAAGCTAGGCCAATGAAAATGAAAAAGAAAGAGTCATGATAGGTGACTATCAGTTGCAAAAGGTTGTATCTCAATGGAGTAGTACTCAAAGAGTCAAGATCAATGGCGCATCCTTGGCGAAAGAGAAGACCAGCGACAATGCCTAGGTGATCATTAGCTTTGACCCTTGTACACATTTTTGAGCCTAATGATCCTTTCATTTCTCAACCCATGAACCCAGCCTATATTACGTCCCTTACAAAGTCTCTTCAGATTATGGCACTTGAATTAACGTAGGTTTTCATATGTTTATAAGTATCGCTCGAAGAAGTGCGAGCAAGATTATTTCTTTCTCATTTTGCAGGGTTCTTGACTTGTAAACCCGGAGATGATTGCGAAGCTGTTCTTTCAATAGCCTTGATTCAAAGAGTCCCTTTGTTAAGCCGTTGGCCAAGCCCACAATATGGTCCCTGTTAAAAACCTCTCAGATTGGTAAGATCGTACTGCTTGCGAGAATACTCGGACCCCTATCGATATGGTGAAATGGAGTGATTCTCATAAAACAGCCATTCTAAATGAGAGTGAGTGAAAGTCCTTTCTAACTGAAAGTCTCTCATTTAGTATTCTTAGGAAATCCATGTCATGAGTGAAAATTGTCTTGATTGATAATTCACTCCAGTGGAGATTTGGGTGATACAAATGTCATTATGCATGAACTTCGATTGAATTGATAAAAAACTTCAGTGGATTTTGAAGTGTGCATTCCAGAATAGCCTAATTGCTCATTTCTTTGGTAAATGCATTTTTACTCTAAATCATGTATGACAGGTAATGTTTCCTCAAAGACTCAAGAGCTCCTGACATTCAGGTTCCTTTCAAAATGCCTCATGATATTAGGAGATAAGAAAACCATCACGAACATTCAAGGTGCATCCTTGATATTCCAAGATGTATTTCTACCAAGAGATGAGAGGCCTCCATAGGATATTTAAGTCCCAGAAGACATATCCCCAAGAATCAGAGATATCACCAGGTAAGTATATCTCTACCCATACTCTAAATACTTGTCATTGTACGGGTATTCTTGACACTTGACTCCGTCAAGTTGTCATTTATATTGACCTGGCGTGCTTTTGTAGCCCAGAGTCCCTTACATCGACCCGGCGTGCTTCCATAGCCCGGTGTCTTTAATATTGACCTGGCGTGCTTTCATAGCCCGGTGTCTTTAATATTGACCTGGCGTGCTTTCATAGCCCAGAGTCCCTTTCATTGACCCGGCGTGCTTTTGTAGCCCGGTGTCCTTTATATTGACTTGGCGTGCTTTCATAGCCCAGAGTCTCTTATATCGAGCCAGTGTGCTTCCGTAGCTCGGTGTCTTTACTATTGACTCGGCGTGCTTTTGTAACTTGGTATCCTTTATATTGATCTGGCGTGCTTTCGTAGCCCAGAGTCTCTTATATCGAGCCGGCATGCTTTCGTAGCCCGGTGTCCTTTATATTGACCTGGCATGCTTTCGTAGCCCAGAGTCCCTTATATCGAGCCGGCGTGCTTCCGTAGCCCGGTGTCCTTTATATCGATCTGGCGTGCTTTCGTAACCTAAAGTCCTTTTCATCGACTCGGTGTGCTTCCATAGCACGATGTCCCTATTTATTGACCCAGCGTGCTTCCATAGCCCGGTGTCCCTTGATATGACATGGCGTACTTCTGTTGCCCAGAGTCCCCCTATCAAATCGGTGTGCTTCCGTAGCCCGAAGTTTCCCTTCATCAACATGGTGTGCTTCCGTAGCCTAGAGTCACCTCATTAATTTGGGAGACATATCTTTAAGGATCAGAGATGCCACCAGGTAAGTATATCTTTATCCATACCTTAAATACTTGTCATTGTATAGGTATTCATTTTCAAGCACTAGCACTTGATGGAGTTGCCCCCCAAAGATTTTTCCAGATTCATTTTGATCAAGTGACCGTAGAATGGTACGGGTCCTAGACAACATCTATTTCCCTATTCAGGCGACCGTAGAATGGTACGGTTCCTAGACAACACCTATTCAGGCGACCGTAGAATGGTACGGGTCCTAAACAACACCTATTCAGGTGACTGTAGAATGGTATGGGTCATAGACAACACCTATTCAGGCGATCGTAGAATGGTACGAGTCCTAGAAAATGAATCCCCGTTTAGGCGACCATAGAATGGTACGGATCCTAGACACAACCAAGCACTGTCATACTGGGCGACCGTAGAATGATACGAGTCTTGGGAAAGCACTCCCTTTGAAAAGTCAGGTTACTATTCTAAGCGACCGTAGAATTGTACGGGTCCTGGACATGTAACACCAACTATCTCGAATTACTCTACCCTCCTTCAAGGTAAGTTATTCCAAGTAGGTTCATTTATCATTTGCATTTCCCCAAGTAGGTTCATTTATCATTTGCATTTCCATGCATCATATAAATTGCATTAAAAAATGGAACTCATTTTCCAACAAAAAGTCATTAAGTACATGTGCATGATCAAAATTTAGGTCTCAACTTGTCTTAGAAGGCAACCTCTACAAGCTCACCTTCAAAGAGGAGCAGCTGTTGACACCTAATTTTAGCAAATCTAGGAAAATAAAAGAAAATAAAATTGTATTAGGACAAATAAAAGGAAAACAATGAAAGAAAATGGGGGAAATTGATTTGATTGATTATGCATGGAAATTTGAAATTCTGATGAGTATTCGGATTTTGTTAAATGCAAAAGCAATTTAAAAATCAAGTGAAAAAGGGGTAGGAAGTTTCGCAAAATGGAAGAAATCTTAGCGGGATCGAGTTGATTGCGAAATCATGCTCTAATTTGCAGATTTGATTTAATGTGACAAGAGATGGAAACTTGAAAAATGCCATACAAAACAGTTGTATAGAACCACTATAAAAGAATGCTGCATTTTTTTCAAGATGGGGGGGGTGGATTTTTGAAAAATTAAATAGCAAAATTCAAAAAAAAAAAGTTGTGAGAAAATTCGAAAAAAAAAAAAAAAAAAAACCAGCGGCACTATTCATATTCTTCGTGGGTCAATCCCTACCCGCGCCGACACCGCTGCCTGCGCCGTCGCTCTGCGCCTCCACCACTTCTGATCTCCCCTCAAAGCTCGCCGCGACGACAATCCACGAGTTGCCAACCATTGTTGCCCCGTCGATCCGCCGCCCAGCTGTAGCCCAGCCGCGCGGCCGCGACCCGATCCCTCGTGTCGCCGAGCCGCCCGTCGCCTATCTGCAGCCGGAGTCCCCGGGCGCCCCTCCTCGTTGAACCCCCGACGCCCGCCACCGTCGCTCGCCCTCTGCGGTTTCGGCGCTCGTAGCTCGCTTGCTCAACGCCGCCTCCGCTCACCACCTACGAGATCCGAGATCCCCACGGCAGCCGGTCCGGGTTCGACGCCACCCTTACCTCCGTTGCACCGGCCGCCCGGGGACTGCGCCGGCCATCGTGACCTGCGCTGCCCAACAACACTGAGTCCTAAATACCGCCAATTCGGATCTCGCGCCCGCCCGCCCGCGCCAAATGCCGCTCCTCCGCCGGTCCCCTCGCCGGAGCCCCCACGTCGACGGCCGGCCATCCTCGCCCGGCGCCGCCCTCCTTGCCGTCAATCCCAAACCCCCTAGGTAGTTTTTTTTTTTTTTACTTTTACCTTTTACTTTCTTTGTAGTTTAGTTTATTTTACTCTTTTTTTATTTTTTATGTTATTTTTCTGTTTATTTTATTTGATAGCATTTTTTTAGTTTAGTTATCTAAATTGCAATATTGAATGTTAATATTTGTAAATTTTGTAGGCATTATCTGCAGGGATTTTGCTCGGAATCATTGTAATTAATAATTTGATCCAAGAGATGTCGGATCATTTTTTTAATTATATTAATTTTTGGGCTTTTTGGTAGAATTTCCATTGTTAAATCACAATAATTATTTAATTGTGTCCGTAAGACTTCGGATCAAATTTTAATTATTTTGATCTCTTTGTTGTGATAATTAGGGTTAGAATAATCATTAATTTGACTGTAAGACAACGGAGTTATTTTTTCGATTATTTTAATCCTTTATTGTTGATTTTGTTGATAGTTTAGATTTAATATTTATTTAATAATTACTTATATTTAAAAAAATCAAAATTTTGCATGAGCGTGTGGGTTTAATAGATTAGACACGTAGGTTTATTAAATTAACTTTTTCTTTTAGGATTATATTTTTAGGACTACATTTTTAGATATCTTTTTTATAATAGGTTAGGATCGACCTAAATAACCTTTTTTTAAATAGAGTCTTAGATAAAATTGGCATATTTTTATATTCTCAATCATTTTTTTAAAATAATAATAAATAAAAAAACATTTTTCTAAGATAGGATAGGGTTTAAGTCAAATTAATCCCTAGAATAGATTAGAAAATTATCCTTTTTAAGATAGTTTAATTAGGGTTTTTATTTATTCCGAATTTCAATAAAAAATACAAAAATACCAGGTGCATGTTAACTAGTTTGCATAATAGACCCATTTAATTAGAATTTGCATATTAATAGGATTAAGTCATTTAGTTAAAAATGCATTTTTATAAAAGAATTCTAATTTTTAAGAAAACCCAAAAAAAAAAAAAAAAATCATTTGCTTTGAGTGATTGTTTTATGTGATGCAATTTATCTATTGAATGTTTAATAATGGTTGAGCACCCGTGTGGTCACCATATTTGCATGGTAGTAATTTAGGTTAAGATAAATCCAAGTTGCTTGCAAAAACATTTTTTTAAAACAGAAAAAGAGGAATGGTACCGAAAGGGCATTAGAAAATTCTAGTGTAACCAAGTCCCCGTACCCTTAGTCTCTGGTTCGTAGGAGTAAAATAAAACTTCCTTTATTTTACTTAGGTGTTTAATCGACCTGCCGAAAACTGATTAGTGGCTACTCCTAGATAATAATCATTTGCATGGTTGAACCTTAAGTCGCGAATTGGTATGGGCTTGGGAGAGCCCGAGCTAAGCTTAAAGACTTAGTAGTCCATTAACCTAGTTTTAGGTGGTGCACCCGAAATTTAAGTCACGACACTTACGTCAGCAAAGCAATCAGATTCATTACTTAATTTTATAGAAGTAATACAATGCATAACCAATACAATTTTTTTTTCTAAAAATAGTATTATCCATTCTTGATTTGATGATATGAGAAGCTAAGACTCTCAAATCAAGGATGGTTGAAATCACTTATTTAAAGTTACCTTTACATTAGCAACATATCCGAATTTTTGCTTAATTTTAGAAGCACCTACACGACAAGTGGGATGGATTGTTATGGTCATTCTTGAAATACCAACATACAATGGGTTGTTATTTCCTTGTCTCGAACCAAACATAAGATTAGTAGATTATATTAACATGAACATCACCTACATGCAAATTTAAGTAAATCATAATGTAAGAGATTGCCATTTTTATAACTCATCAACAAGAGGTTTAGTGATGGAGGAAAATAAACTGATTTACTTTCCAAGTGAATACCTTCAAAATTTTTACGTTTGTTAGATTGCACCGGCAAACGGAGCTATCGAAGCTATAAAAAGTGATGGAGGCACCAGTACTCCTCAAACTTCTGCAAAAGTAATCACCTTTTGGAACTTCTATTTTGTCCCATTGTATTCCTAGACCATATACTTTTGCACCAGTACTTCTCAAACTGTGCACCAGTACTCCTCATACTTTTGCAAAAGTATTCCGCTTTTGGAATTTCATTTTTTTTAATTGGATTTCTAGACTATATACCTTTTTCGTTTAAATTGATCCTGCAGTTAGAAAAAATCAACAGACGCCAACATGGCTATTGATTTGCTGTTAAAATGCCGAGATGCCTCATTTACCTACCTTAACTAATCACTAGATCAGACGATCAAGGAGTTTGCAAACAGAAAGCTTCTATCCTCCACCACGCTTTTAAGCGAAAGGAAATAAGATACTAATTGGAAAATTTTCCATTAAGGGCATCTTCCCCTCGTTGTCTAAACCAAACCACAAGTGTCGAATCTACCCTCTCGTGTCTGCCTTGCATTTGGTCTTAACAGCAGAATGGCTTTTGAGAAGGAAAAAGAAAATGCAAATAAACAAACTATTTGATTATTGCTCGAAGATTCCCGTTGAATTTGATATAGTCACGAGTTTATGATTATTGTGGTGTTCTAGGTGTTCGTGGAGAATTGAAGGCAGAGACGGATTCACAGAGAATGCAAGAAGATGGCCTGCTTAGCGCTTGGGCAAACCAAGCAACTCAAGTTAGCACTTATTAACAATCAATTTTGAAGTCTATTTGTACGTAACTTGTCGGAATCCTAAAGAGTTTTTTGGAGCCGTGTTGAAAGCATAAGAAGTGGGTGCCATAGAGAATAATTTAAGCCTTGTTTGGTATTCTGAACTGTGACCGGATTTCAATGGAAAAAGAACGCTAGATTTATTAAAAATATGTTATAAATTAATTTATTAAAAAATGTGTAGGATTATAAGTGAGCCTTTAAACAAGTGGGCCTCAAACAACAAACAAATAATGTGACATATTATTTAACAAATCAATTTTCAGCTATAGTAAATCTAGTTTTTTCTAATGAGAATAAAGTCGTTATTCCTTTCATTTATCGTGTTCGGTAGCATGGAATGAAGAGGAAGGATATCAAAGTTTGAAATAAAACTGTCATAGTATATTTTCTTTTCATGAAGGGATAGGTGAAAATGAAAGATGGTTAATGGAAATGGTTGAGTAGACGTTACACTTGGTAACCTAATAAACAGACAAACGATTGAGGTTTTTATTCAGAGAAGAAAATTTGATATGATGGGATATGCATTTCTTATAGATATATACATGTAATTTGGCAAGTCTTATAATAATTTACACATTTAAAACTGTGAATCATATTTTCAGCCTCAAAGTGATACTAAATGCTAGAATTAGAGATTCATTACTATTTCCTTTCCTTACTTTTTTTATTCAGATTTCTTTTATTATTCTTATTTTGTCATTCCTAAAATCAAACTGTTTAAATTCATTCATACCAGGTATTCTAGTATATTGCGCCTATAGTTCAGACATACATTAACTAAATTGCGGCAGTAATAATTTATTTATTTTATTAAATCATGTCTTACTGTTTATGTAACTTGACCCGGTTGGATAAATGTCAAGTTTGACAGCACAATAAAATTCAAGAGTTGGACTCACCTGGGGGTGGAAAGGTCTTTATGAGAGAAGACAAAAACAAAGTGAAATACATAGGTCTTGTTTTCGGCTGAATCTCCAGGCCGTCCCTTTCTCCTTGAAATCCAGCCGCAAGAGGGCTCCTCCAGCGGGAGTCGGAGCCACACATTAACAAGGGATGTGATGGCCACACATTATGTTCCTTGGGAGCCACGCCGCCAAGAAATGGCCGCACGGAGATAGCACGTATGTGGCCGTGGCCAGAGCCTGAACATTCGACGGAATTGAAGAGGAAACATGAACCTACGATTTGACATCCACGATGAATAATTGAAGAGGAAATAAGAACACGTGATTATAGCTATAGAAAAATATGTGTCATGTTGGACCCAAATAAGTGGGACGAATAATGATCGAGATTCATGCCACTTCATACACAAGTTGTCCCATCTCCCATGTCCTAATCAAAATAGAAAAATGCCATACAACATGAAAATCAGTTCGGGTCTTGTTAAGGATCGATGATGGTATGCTAGTGTGACAAGATTGTGAAGGCAAATTTTTATCCGAGTCAATAATTTCCACCTTGTTGGCATGACAATTTTAGTTTACTTCTTCCATTACCTTTCCAAAGTTTGCATCCACACCACAAACCCATTCGGTCTGCTTGTCTGCATCCATTGTAGGTGCTCTTCCATTGAAATTCAAAATGTATATATGTAGGTTTAACAATTATTTTAAATACTTATTACAAAAATGTACACAATCATTGAATATAATTTCCATCATGGAATATAGAATTTTGAACATTTAATTTTTCTTCCTAAATGTTCTTTCGGTATCTAGATGGAAGAATTTGTTCCATCAACTCAAATATTTGAAAACAAATACTATGTCTAATTAAGTAATTACTGTAAACATTTGTTACCCACATATGCACAACCACGGACTAGAAATTTTTAAATATTTAATATTTCTTTATAGAATCTCTTGAGATTTATGAGAGGATCAAAAAATCAATACATAAATAACATTGGTTATAGGAATTAATGTAGATATAGGACTTTATTCTTATGAATTATAGAGTAATTAGAATTATACCAAGTATCGGATTTTTTTACATCAATTATGAAGTAGAAGGGATTATATCTACCGAAGATCCTTGAAAATTCATTTAATTATACATGAATATTTCAAAATAGAGTCTATTTATATATAACAATTATATTTAAACATTTATTATCAAAACATGGATAGTTCTACTATCTATACATCGAAGATTTATCGATACTATTTTAGGGCAAATATGACTTTGATATAATTTACTTGTCAATATGAGCCCAACATGAGATCTTTTGATAGTATTTGTCAAAAATGAGTCGAATATGAAATAAGGTATTCTTGCATCATTAAACTCTTTCAAAACATCATCATAACAATCGGTTTTACACATAAAATATATAGGCATTTCAAAATAGGGTCTATATATACATCAAAAATTATTCTTACACATCTTTCCAAAATATGCAGTGTTCTATTATTTCTTATATCTATTAGCGATTTATTATCAAAATATACACAATAATATTATTTGTAGTACACTTCTAAATAATTACCATCAAAACAAGCATAGAATTAGAGATGGAGCAGTGTTCTATTATTTCTTATATCTATTAGCGATTTATTATCAAAATATACACAATAATATTATTTGTAGTACACTTCTAAATAATTACCATCAAAACAAGCATAGAATTAGAGATGGAAAACCAGATATTTGCATTGATGGATTAGAAATTTGTTAAAGTGATAATCAAATGCAGCTTACCAAGTAAAGCTAACACGTGAACACCTCACATGACTTAATCTCACCCAAGCTTTATATATGTGCACACGCGCATGTGATTCGACAATCCAACAGAGGATAAACATTACGTACATATGTTGTTGAGTCCTTTTCTTTTCTTTTTCTTTTTTCTACGCATCCCACGTTTAACTCAATTGATATTGGTGAAATTATTCTTAGTATATTACTCATTTCAATAGCGAGAGACAATATGTTTTATTAGTGGGCGTATTCAAAGGTGTGCTAATAACTACTTATGTTATCTGTCTATTGAAATATTTTTTGGCCACTTAAAGGATCAATGATTGAAGAGGAAGTATGAACATATGACCTGACATCCAAGATCAATTATGAATGAGGAAACAAGAACCTCTATGATTAAAGCTATCGGACATTGATTGAGACTCATTTTCGCTCAACTCAGATGAATCGAATCTACATATACAAGAATTTGTCTCTCACTCCCACATCCTGATAAAAAAAATAAAAATAAATGCCATACAACATGAAAATCAGTTTGGGTTCTGTCAATGTCGTTTATTTCACAATGAGATATTCCTTGAGTTTGGATATGCCAATATGATCATCACTAGTAATAACCAATGGATATAAAAGCAGCATAATATACCCATGAAATGTGCACCAAACAAAAAAAAAAAAATGGTCATAGGGACTGGATTTGAAGTCAAGAGAATCCATGGTGGAGCCTAATTTGGAATGCCACGCACAAGGACCCATTACAAGCCATATGATGCTCTACATAATGGACGCACTTTGTTGGAAGGACTAGTATTTACAAGAGGAGGCATTTGGTAAACTTTCTCAATACAATGACCATTCATGAATGTATTTTTAGCATTCGTCTAGAATAGAGACCAACACTTAAAGGCAAAAATAGTAAAAATACTGTGAACAAAAATAATGGGAAAAGTAAACCACAATGGTCATGTCGACAAGGAAGAAATTACCGATTCTAATCAGATTTTGCTCTCATGATCTTGTCATATCAGCATATCATCATCATGGTCTTAAAAAGAGCAGAGAGGTTCCAAATGTTTTTGTCAAATTATGGCATCGTCTGATATCGATTAGTACGTGGGAGCAACAGACAAATTCTTGTATATGTAGATTCGATTCACCGTGAGCTGAGTGAAAATGTATCTCAATCGTGGTCCCTCCCACTATCTACACCCAATATCTATAATGTTTCCTCCTTAATTATTGATGTTTCCTCTTCAATTCTATATACCATGATGGAAATTATATTCAGTGATTGTGCACATTTTTGTAATAAGTATTTTAAATATTTGTTAAACCTACATTTATACATTTTGAATTTCAATGGAAGAGCACCTACAATGGATGCAGACAAGTAGACGAAATGGGTTTGTGGCGTGGATGTAAATGTTGAAAGGTAAAAAAAAGAAGTAAACTACAATCATCATGTCAACAAGGTGGAAATTATTTACTCGGATAAGATTTTGCCCTCACAATCTTGTCACACTGGCATACCATCATCGATCCTTAACAAGACCCAAACTGATTTTCATGTTGCATGGCATTTTTCGATTTTGATTAGGACATGGGAGCTGGGGACAACCTGTGTATGAAGTGGAATGCATCTCGATCATTGTCTGTCCCACATATTTATTTGGGTCCAACACGGTACATAAATTTTTTTGTAGCTATCATCATGTGTTCCTATTTCCTCTTCAATCATTCATCTTGGATGTCAAATCGTAGGTTCATGTTTCCTCTTCAATTATTGATCCAGGATGTCAAAGTGTCGTTTTAGTCCTCCCTCATTTTTTTTTTTTTTTAACATTATCAAAAAAGGTGTCAAAATTCTTATCAATCCAAAACTCCATTTGTTCAAGTTTTGGAAAAGCCAAACATCAACAAAAAGCGCCCGAACAATTAGTTTTACACAAAATATTTAGGCATTTCAAAATAGAGTATATTTATACATAAAAATTATTTTTAAAAATTTTGCCAAAATATGCATTATTCTATTATTTCTTATGTAACCATTAGAGATTTATTACCAAAATATACATGATTATATTATCTCTTGTGCACCTATTAGAGGGTGCTATCAAAAGACACATGGGATTAGAGATGCGGAATTAAAGATTTGCAAGGATGGACTAGAAATTTGATAAAGTAATAATCAAAGGCAACTTACCAAGTAAAGCTGACACATGAACCTCTCATATGACTCAACCCCGTGGAAGCTTTTTATAAATGAATGTGCACATGTGATTCAACAATCAAACAGAGGATAAACATTAAGTACACACGTCGAATCATTTTTTAACACATCCCACATTAACACCATTGATACTGGTGGAATCACTTTTAGCAAGTAACTAATTGCTTATTTCAATAGCAATGAGACGTATATTTTACTATTCAGCATATTCAAAGGTATGCAAATGATTTGGTTATTGCTAATTTTATCCATCTACCGAGCTACTTTGGGATCCCTTGAAGGATCAACGATTGAAGAGGAAACATGAACATATGACTTGACATCCAAAGATCAATAATTAAAGAGGAAACATTATAGCTATTGGGTGTAGATAGTGGGAGGGACCACGGTTGAGCTACATTTTCACTTAGCTCACGATGAATCAAATCTACATATACAAGAATTTGTCTCTTGCTCCCACGCACTAATCAATATCAAACAATGCCATAATTTGACAAAAACATCCGGAACTGATATGCTCTTTCTAGGACCATGATGATGATATGCTGATATGACAAGATCATGAGAGCAAAATCTGATTCGAGTCGATAATTTCTTCCTTGTCGACATGACTACTGTAGTTTACTTCTCCCATTATTTTTGCTCGCGGTATTTTTACTATTTTTGCTATTAAGTGTTGGTCTCTATTCCAGACAAATGCTAAAATATATTCGTGAATGGTCATTATATTCGGAAAGGTTACAGATGCCTCCTCTTGTAAATACTCGTCCTTCCAACAAAGTGCGTCCATTATGTAGAGCATCATATGGCTTGAAATGGGTCCTTGTGCGCGGCATTCCAATTTAGGCTCCACCATGACCATACTTTTTTTGTTTGGTGCACATTTCATAGGTATAATATCCTACTTTTATATGTGGATGACATTGGTTATTACTAGCGATGATTATATTGGCATTTCCAAACTCAAGGAATATCTCATTGTGAAATAAACGACATTGACAGGACCCAAACTGATTTTCATGTTGTATGGCATTTAGTTTTTAATATTTCTTTTATTAGGATGTGGGAGTAAGAGACAAATTCTGGTAGATGTAGATTCGATCCATCATGAGTTGAGTGAAAATGAATCTCAATCGATGTCCGATAGCTTTAATCATAGAGGCTTTTGTTTCCTCCTTAATAATTGATCTTGGATGTTAGGTCATACGTTCATATTTCCTCTTCAATCATTGATCCTTTAAGTGGCCACAGAATATGTCAGTAGAGTAGTTATTAGCACACCTTTGAATACGCCCAATAATAACATATATTGTCTCTCGTTATTGAAATGAGCAATATACTAAGAATAATTTCACTAATATCATTTGTGTTAAACGTGGGATGCGTAAAAAAAAAAAAAAAAGGATTCAACAACATATGTATGTAATGTTTATCCTTTGTTGGATTGTTGAATCACATGCGCGTGTGCACATATATAAAGCTTGGGCGAAATTGAGTCATGTGGGGCATTCACATGTTAGCTTTACTTGGTAAGCCTCCTTTGATTAGCACTTTAACAAATTTGTAATCCATCCTTGCAAATATCTGATTTTGCATCTCTAATTCTATGTTTGTTTTGATGTTAATTACTAAGAAGGGTTCTAGAAACAATATGTGTATATTTTGGTAATAAATCTGTAATAGATATTAGAAATAATAGAACAACGCATATTTTTGGGAAAATGTGTAAGAATAATTTTTATGTATATATAGACTCTATTTTGAAATGCCTATATATTTTATGTGTAAAACGGATTGTTATGATGATGTTTTGAAAGAGTTTAATGATGTAAGAATACCTTATTTCATATTCAACTCGTTTTTGACGAATAGTATCAAAAGATCTCATGTTGGGCTCATATTGACGAGTAAATTATATCAAAATCATATTTGGCCCAAAATAGTATCGATAAATCTTCGATGTAGAAAAATCATAGAACTATCCATGTTTTGATAATAAATGTTTCAATATAATTGTTACATATAAATAGACTCTATTTTGAAATATTCACACATAATTAAATGAATTTTCAAGGATCTTCGATAGATATAATCCCTTCTACTTCATAATTGATGTGAAAAAAATCCGATACTGGGTATAATTCTAATTACTCTATACTTCATAAGAATAAAGTCCTATATCTACATTAATTCCTATAACCAGTGTTATTTATGTATTGATATTGTCGATCCCCTCATAAATCTCAAGAGAGCCTATAAAGAAATATTAAATATGTCACGCCCCAAACCTTAAGCACGCGCACATCCCTCGGTCATCAATAAATTGCGATGTTCCCAGGACGCGTTGCCAACCCAATCGATTATGCACATGTGGAAGCGTATAATAATCCCTAGACAACAACCACATGGGATAGAAAAGCAGGATCACAATTTCAAAACACACTTTTATAAACAACCAAGGTCAGCTTACAGAGTTATATACATAAAAGTCGAAGTCTAAAAAAGAACTACCTAGCCAACCCTACCTCGGACCCTATCTACTTAGGATCTAGGTCTACCACGACACGGTCAGGTGGGTCAGCTACCCCCTCGCCCGCAACGGCGTTGCCTGCAACGGTGGGGACGTCGAAACCCTATAGGGGACCTTCCCGTACCCCATTGGGCCCATGACAAAACCACGCCCTCATCGACCTAGAAAGTTGTCACGATGAGCTCATGGAGCTAGGGACTCCCAAGGATAGGGATGTTGGTACTCTGCTCGCTAAACCCTCGCGACTGTCCAAAACAAACTGGACGGGCCTCCATCTAGGGACCTGAAAAGATTAAACTCACGATGGGGTGAGACAATGTCTCGGTGAGTTCACGCCCTAAACCCCAATTAGGAAGGAAATACACCTAGAGGCAGTCTAACCACACAACCAGTAAGACTCACCTCGCCTCAGTTCTTTCCTGCACATTAGTACAGTTCATATAATAGATATATACAGTAATAACACTCAACAATTGGAACGCCTTAACTTTTATCTCAATCAATTACAAGGATCCCAATTATAAGGCAAATCGTTATGACACATCCCATTTCGTGCCACACAATTTTATCCCATAATCAGGAGCGTCAATTTCAATCATCCATGTGTCCTAATTGATTATGACCCAACGGCCACGGTCGACTCAATGGTCAGTGGTCTTCCGCCATAGCCGGACGTCGTCTCGCACCATCGAGCATGGCAACGTCTACATCTTGACGGCATTCCATATAGGAGCCTCGGTCCGGCCTCCATTGCGACCAACATCCATTGACTTGGGGCATTCCCAAAGGAGCATTGTTCGACTTAATAGCTCGTGACGGTTTCTCATAGCGATTCAATGCATATCCAATCCCGACCAAGGACATCATGCTTTGCACTCAAATGCCTCAATTAAAATAATGTACTTGGTATATTTTCTTCATATTAAAAACACTCGGTAAAATAATCGTGTGTAGGTACACGGTCAGTTTGAGTCATAAAAATTGATATCATTCCCTTTTAAAATCCCACTATTTGATATTGTACTTAAAAATACTTTCGGTGTCAAAACCCGACACCCGGTATTTTCTAATTAAATACCAAAATTTCATAATTTTGAAATAATAACTCAAAATTAACAATCATCACTCAATTGCACAAATTAACAATCAATTGCATAAACTAATTGCACCACGGCAATCAGCACGAAATTCTGACGATCGGCTATCCCGATATAATTTCCAAAAAATATTAAATAATTAAATAAATTACAAAAGTAATTAAATAAATGCAAATTAATTACAAAAAGACTAATTAAGCTAAATAGGCTAATCTAACCGCCTAATTGGACTTAGAAAAATAATGTACTAGGCCAAATAAATTCTACAATCTAATTAACCCTTAACTAAACTAATCTAACCACCTAATAAGCTTAATTAACCAACTAAATCACTAATTAAACTAAACTAACCACCTAAACCAAGCTTAGCCTAATCTAATTACCCACTAAGCATAATTAACCCCATAAGCAAGGTTTAGCAAGTAAACTCACCGGATTTGTGAGCCGGTGAGTTCACGGCAACGATGGCGTGACGGCAAGCAAGACATGGGTCTACGGTGTCACACCCCAATCCTCGAGCGCATGCCCATCCCTCTTTGGTCGATAAAATCTGCGACTTCCCAAGACGAGTCGTTGACCCTTTTATTTTATTTCATAATTGATCTTCGATGTAAAGTCATCTATTCATTTTTCCTCTTCAATCATTGATCCTTGAAGTGGCCCCAAAATATATTTGTAGATGGATAAACTTAGCAGTAACCAAATCATTAGCATACCTTATAATACGCAGAATAATAAAGTATACGTCTCTCGCTATTGAAGTGAGAAATTAGTTACTTAATAAAAATGATTCCGCCAATATCAATTGTGTTAAATGTGGGATGCGTAAAAAAAGAATTCAACAACATTTGTACTTAATGTTTATCCTTTGTTTGATTGTTGAATCACATGCGCGCACAGTTATGTAAAGCTTACGTGAAATTGAATCATATGGGAGGTTCACGTGTCAGCTTTACTTGGTAAGCTGCCTTTGATTATTACTTTAACCAAGTTGTAATCTATCCTTGCAAATCTCTTATCCACGTCTCTAATTCTGGGCGTGTTTTAATAGTACCCTCCAATAAGTGGACAAGAAATAATATAATCATGTAAATTATGGTAATAAATCTCTTATAATTATACTAAAAATAATAGAATAATGCATATTTTGGCAGAATGTTTAAGAATAATTTTATGTACATATAGACTCTATTGTGAAATGCCTATTTATTTTATGTGTAAAAATAATTGTTCGGACCACTTTTTGTTGATGTTTGGCCTTTTCAACACTTGAACAAATGGAGTTTCGAGTTGAGTAAGAATTTTGGCACCTTCTTTTTTTATATACTAAAATGACATTTTAAGATCCACGATCAATAATTGAAGAGGAAACATGACCTATGATTTGATATCCAAAATGAATGATTGAAGAGAAAACATGAACACATGATTATAGATGTCAAAAGACATATGTTTCATATTGGACCCAAATAAATAAGTGGGATGAACAATGATTGAGATTCATTTTCACTCGACTCACGATGAATCGAATCTACATATACAAAAATTTATCTCTTGCTCTCCCGTCCTAATCAAAAAAATAAAATAAAATTGACATACAACATGAAAATCAGTTTAGGTCCCATCAATATCATTTATTTCACAAAAACATCTAGAATCACTTTGCTTTTTCCAGGACCATGACAATATCCCAACGTGATAAGATCACGAGAGCAAAACCTGATTCAATCAATGATTTATACCTTTAGACATGCCTGCTGTGGATTTCTTCTTTCATTACCTTTCCACGTTTGTATTTACACCACAAACCCGCATACTATGCTTGTCAGCATGCGGTTCTTGATGCTCCTCCACTGGAATTCATAATCCATAGAAATATATATCAGAATTTTTTTAATTTAATACCTTTAAAAGGGCAATTATGGTAAACTCCTATTCACATGATTCAAATGCGTGTTCATTCAAGCCAATCATGCCTAATAAAATATATTAGGATTCATTAAATATCTTATCTAAAATTAATGTTTATTATTTTTTTGTCCTTTCATTAGATCCAAGGACAAGACATGACAATCGAGTGATGGGGCCAGCAAAATGCTTAATAGGGATTGCCACCTCATGGTTTGACATCACCTAGTTCATCATACATTATTCGGCAGTGCCATTGGCCATCATATGCATATGACACCCTATGTAAGATGCCATTGCTTAATTCACCAAAAATCTCCAACTTTAAATCTAATTCCAATTTTGTATAAAAAAAAGGGCTGCACTTTTTCCACCTTTTGTATAACTAATTCACCCAATTTTTCACTTAAAAAAGACAAAATTTCCTCAACCATTCAATTGTAATATAAAGTGGTAGCCCCAAATTAATTTACTTTCCTTCTTATTCATTCTTTTTCCATTTTTATTTTTAGAATTTAGTTGTTCATAATTAAACATTTTACATATTTGTTTTTGTTTGATGTGGCTATTTCGTGTATAATAAAGGCACTATCTTTTCTTTTCATTTTTAGATTTTACTTCCGCAATATAAGTTTTGTGAAAAAAGAACAATTCCCAAGAAATCTAATTCTTTTTTACATTGTCAAGCAAATTTAAGGGTTAACTGTCAAATAGAATCTAGATATCAACATAGACAATTTTGTAAAACAAAATTATCTCAATAAGCTTTTGCTTTTGTTGTGCATATCACCATTAAACACTTTCTTATCTTGTTCGAAAATATCTCATTAATGATATTAATTTTTATCAAGCCAAAATGATGAGATTTCATTGGTATTTAAAAAAAAATATATCTTATTTTAGGATTGTTGCGATTCTATTACATCTCATCTTTTAGAGTTTCACATTTGAGAATAAAATTATGATTTTATTTTAGAAATTCTTTATAAAGGTTTTTTCATTGATTATTCAATTATATGTATATGTGTATAAAAGATAGCTGATAAAGTTTGATGGTGACACACAAAATATGTGGCACCCCCAAAACGGCCCCCGATCCGTTAGGGTCGCCACAGATCACTTGCCTTTCTCTTGACCTGATAATATTTTACTCTACTACCAAAGAATTTTAAAAAGTCTATAAGTCTTGGGGGTTTATATCTTTCAGATCGGTCCCTGCGCAGTTTATATAGCGGAAGCACAATCAGCTCTTCTCCATCCTGAATTATAAAGCGATGCACACCTACTAGACATTTTATAAGTTAAAGCCAAACACTTTTATTTACATAAACTTGATGGACATCTATAGTCGGTACATCAAAACGCCAAGATTTTCTACACTCTGCTACATATCAAAAGATAACCGACTTCCCTTTTTCCCACGTTCATATACATACGTCCATTAGTCAGTGTCGGCAGTCCAGAAATGCTTCATCTGCTGACCATCACTTTCGGTCACACCCAGTTCGGTCCATCAACTGGCGATGGTGGTAACGGCCCTTGTGTACTCCCATCCCGGCGGATGTACACCGTCAGAAACTCCTGAATCACTGGCCCGGCGGGTGAACCAATGTCGAACATGACCAATACCCGCACTTGAACAAAGACTAACCCTCGTATCTCAGGATGATGTGGTCCAAACACTCACACTCAACGTCGACCGAAACACCATAAAATGTGCCGGGGGTGACTGGTAGCAGAGGCATATCTTCTAATCTGAAATGTTAGTCCCCAAACGGGGTGAGTACAACCACTCAGCAATAAAATATTCACTAAACCATATTGTGCATAACCATTACCACCCAATTTCATGCAAAGTAGACGGATTGTGTCATCAAGAAATGAATAAATATGCATTAAATCAATAAAACTTTTCATAAGGTAATAATGATGTAATTTCAAAGTCAAATGCAATGTTTCAATCACACAGGCATGATTATAGAATCAAATTGTTATGGCACGTCCCATTCCATGCCAAACAATTTAGTCCTATAATCCAACCACACACACACTTAGTAGAACCATCAGTTTTAACTTTCAAAAGGTTTCATCCCCCAGAGAACCAACGTTTGCATCCTTCCGGGATTTCGCACCCAATCCTGGTGTTGCGAAAGCCTCTGGTTTTCAATCACTAGGCATCTGGAGCGTGTTACGTCACACCTCCAGACATCTCGCACCCCACTTGGCGTCACGAGGAACCTCCGAGGCTCTCCATGAAAATGGTTAGCCCGGCCCTCCGGATTTACGTACTGACTTGCATACAACCGGACATCCCAAAGCTCCCGGGGAAAAACCTCTAGGGCACTATGGACCCTAGGCATCCAAAGGACATCGACTCGCTCGAGCCTTCGGGCCTCCCGACTCCCGAAGCATCGCCGACCCGAGGGTCCGACGGCATCATTAACATTTTAAATTTTGCAATATCAAAGAGAGAAATTTTAATGCAATGACCTCAAATATACCATGAGTCTTTATCAAAATCTCGGCATTGAATGGCTTGTCAAATGTCATAACCATCATACTGTATGATAAACCAAAATGCATTCACTTTTGGAAATATGCTTGAGTGAATTCGAAAGGCAAACAACCCAAAAATCAGAATACATGGTTTTTGTAAAAAATTTGGGAAAATTCTTAAACAAACTCGGAAAATTCTAAATTTTTGATATGTGATAGATAAGATCTAAAGGAAAGACTTTCATGAAGGACCCTAAGTCAGATTCGTCATATATAAACCGTGACAAATCACACAACTCAGCCCAATTTCTTCCTTTAACAAAATCTATACTTTGACGGAAAATAGTTCACATTAAAAGAGATTTGTGTCTCCCTATATGATTTCAAAAATTCTGACCAAGAATATATGTCATCGATCAAACCATTCCTCACATCTTTTATAAAGAAGTCGGGACCCAATTATCCTAGGACTACCTCTAGAAAAAGCTACCAATTTACCGGGCTACACTCATTCCAATGCAGGCAACACAGCTTCAACAAGATACCGAACTTACGCCACGGTTATTCCATTTCCACAATTTCGCCACAGGTTCTCCTTAAATCCTAGCTCGGCCAAAACCGGAATGCATATAAACACTCAAGACATTTTCCACAATTCTTTGATTTCAATCTACCCCAATCACTCGACCTATCCAGCATCCAATATCAAGTTCGGACCTTCTACGGTCTACATGCACGATTTCGGACAATAATAGTCTTACATTATATGGGTTAGTGGATTTTTACTTGCCTCAAGTCCTAAATGTCAATGGCAAGTACAAACAGGAAGCTTGCGGGGTCTCGGGCGCGGCTCAACGGCGACAGTTGCGAATGACGTCAACGGTGGCGATACGCGTGCACGGTTGAGGACGACCTCGTCCTTTCGCTCGCCCACTTCTCTCGCTCACGGCCCTCTCGATCGCTCACTCACTCTCTGTGTCCGAATTCTCACTCGACTCCTTCTCTCTCTTCTCGACTAATCCGCCCTTTTGTTCCTCACTTAATTGATTAACAAATTCTTTGCATGTAGATAATTCGGTGGCAGCAGCAGCGAAGGGCAGGTGGGGAGATGTGTCTTCGGCTGGAGGTTCCTTGAGTTTTGCTGGCCGTCCACGAAGAAGCAACGTGGCTGTTGCTGGCCCTTCTTCGGTCAACAGATGAGAAGAGGTCTTGAGGGTTGTTGACTTGCTTTGATGACAATCAAAATGGGGGGTTTTGGGTTAATTGGGTCAGGCACATTGTGGCCGTACGGTCCTAATAAATGGCCTACCTTCTCCAAAGATAAATCCTTAAATTTCTACACAAATATGGGGCATTTCGATTTCCATGGAAATCAACTAACATCCCCTTATTTAATTCGCCTCATGTACAAGTACGTGACCGAAATTCTTGCGTGGAGAAAGAATTCGACAGAGCGGCACGGTGATAAAATTTCATTTCCTCACTTGCCGAATGGCATGATAAAATTTCATTTCCTCACTTGCCGAATGGCACAAAGAAAAGACGTGCATGGTCCTCATGCACGGTCCGACTTCTCAAAATTTTACTTTTAATTTCAGCATGTGTGTGTGGGTTGAGATACAATGGCTGCATAGGGTTACAACAATGTACATGGCCAGAGAGATGAAGTCTTCGAGCAGCATGGGCCGCTTGATGAAAAAGAAATGGGGTCTTTCAGCTCCTTTGTCTAGGGTACGTACTTAATAGGAACGGCAATAAAATCCAAATGATAAGTAACTTGTCGACACTTCACTTAGAACGAGCCTCGGTCTCACTAGTGGTAGTAGGTAGGGATGAGACAACAACTTGTTCAGTGATCGAATCCTTACCTAAGTACAACGCATTGGTCCAACGATGAAAATAAAACGGTGTCCGTAAATGATACTAATGACATAGTCCGATGATACTTCTGTTGGCCAGTCACAGATCGTCGCGTATCCGAGGAACGTCAAAATTTCTGGATGCCACACAATAAATGTGAAAGTTTATAAACAAGTAATTGCGTTAAAAAAATGTCTATGATAACAAATTTCTATATTCTACTTGTCAATGAATCCACAAATTTGATAGACAACTTTGAAAAGAATTAGGTTTTTTGAAAATTTCTCTCTTTGACAAAACTAATTTCTACGTAAGTAAAATCTTACAATACATAGTATCTTTAATATATATGGGATAAACACAAGGAAAAAAAAAGTGAAATCTTAATTAATTACATAAAAAAATCTTAAATAAAAAGAAGGAAAGTGAATAAGTTTGGACCACTACGTTAAATTTCAATTAAATGATTGATGGCATTTCTTTTAGTGAATATAAGGTGGATTTAGCCATGTAAGGGGTGAAAATAGCACTGCCCAAAAAAAAAATTATCAACTTTTACTATAGTCCCAAATTTGCCCTTAGGTCCAAAAATCGTCGTGGTTTCTTCAAAATTATTAATATCATGGCCAATTAAAAGATAATTTAACAACTTGCGTTTTCACCATCACTCTGTCAAGACCTACCCTTTGATAGGGAAGGAAATATGTTTAGAGATATTACTTAAAGGGCGGGCCTACAACCCATGATTTAGCCGCGGGCTCTCCCAAGCTCATACCTTGTATGACGTTGGTATTAAAATTAATGGCGTGAGAATTTTCTAAAAAGGAGTTGCCACTAACTTATCAAGGTTGGCTATAAACCAAGTGAAGTGTGAAAGCGTATTTCACTTCTTATGCAACCAAAGAATCTGGAGTCGAGGACTTGATTACACTAATTTACTAATTAGTGCCCTTTCGGTATATAATCTTGTTCATTTAAAAAAAAAAAAGATTTTGCTCAAGCAGTTCGAATTGATTTTATATTTATCCACTAAATTATGAGGCGACTATATGGGTATGCAACCATTAACATAACAATTAGCAATCAAAGAAAGTGTTAAATAAATTGCATGGAATAACAAGGGAGAAGTACACTATCAGTGCCAAAAGTTGTGTACGACGCTCACTTTGGTGCCAAAAGTTTTAGTCATATCACTTAAGTGCCAAATTAGAGAAAAAATGATCACTTTGGTGCCACCAGAGAGAGATTCCGGCCAAAATGATTACGTGGCTTTTATATTTAAAAAAAAAAATCGACTATCCACGGTGGATGGCATAAAACGACGCCGTTTTCCTTTCTTCGTAAGAAACGACAATGTTTTACCAGTCCACGTGGATCACTTAGAAAAATGACCGTCGTTTGTAAAATAGAGTGGATTCTGACATGCCTCGATCCTCGAACGTGTGCCCATCCCTCACCTGGTCGATTAATAGCGACGTCCTAGGACGCATCGCCAACCCTTTCGTTTTAATATGCGCATGCGGAAGCATATAATAAAATCCCCAGACAATAAAACAATGGGATAGGAAAGTAGGACTAAATTCCAAACTTTCAAAAACAACCACACTTATATACATTGTAAACCAGTGCACATATATATATGGCGGACTACTACGCTGGATTCAACTTAAACAAGTTCAGAATCAAGGTCTACAAGCAGGGGTGGGCGTTCCAAAAACTACGGGTCCTCGTCCTCCTCTTCATTATCCTCCACACTCCAACTGGCGCCTTTAGCAAACTACATCGGACTTTCGAGATCTTCAAAATCTAGGTCTGTCGCATCTAGGGACCTAAAATGTTGTCCCACAATCGGGATGAGACTATGTCTTAGCAAGTTCTTCTCCCTAAGACCCAATTAGTAAACTAATACACTTGAGCTGCCTATGCACACACGGGTCAGAGGACTTACCTTGGCCTCAGATTCCACCTACATATTAGCACAGTTCAATAGGCACCCGAACAATCACATCACAGATCGATGTCTCGATCAATCGACCTAGTCGATTACATGTCAGTCGGACCATTTTAAGGTCATTCCCATCCATACTACACAATGTTCCCAATAGTATGCCTAATCATAACCCACAGTATTCTTTCAAGCGCCGTTTTCGCCGAGGTGATGTACAAGAAATACTTTATGTGCATGCTCTCGGGCGACATTTTCGCCAAGGTGATATAAAATCATAGAGCCACGTACTAACTATTTATGCATACTCTCGGGTGTCTTTTTCGCCGAGGTGATATATTTATCACAGAGCTACGTACTACCGATTTCTTTTGCTCTCGGGTGTCGTTTTCGCCCGGGTGATATATTCATCACAGAGCTACGTACTACCGATTTCTTTCGCTCTCGGGCGTCGTTTTCGCCAGGGTGATGATATATTCATCATAGAGCTACGTATTACCGATTTCTTTTGCTCTCGGGCGTCGTTTTCACCGGGGTGATATATTCATCACAGAGCCACGGATATCCATAAGTCACGTACATTCTCTCTCTCGGGCACCGTTTTCGCCAACATGACATATTAACCATGTCCAACAACATTGTACCCGATTGGTCTTAGCCAAGAATATTTCCAGTTCGCTCTCATAATTGTCTCTACTTTATAGCCCATCAAAGCATTACTGGCGCTATATACCCATACTCGGCCATCTACCAATCAATTCCTCAATTTCAATCAATTTAGGAATAACTCCTCAAATTGCACAACCAATTCAATTCAACACAACGTAGAGCTCAAATAAATAAACGGACTGCACCACAACAATCAACATAAGATTTCGGTCATCGACTATCCTAGCCTAATTTCCGAAAAATAAATAATTAATTAATTAATTTCGAAAATTAATAAATAAATACCAAAAATCCAATTTAGGCCCGTAATGCCAAATTGGAGCCCGAGACGGGTCGGGAAAAATCCCAAGATGCATTCAATAAATATTAGAAGCTCTCTACTTGCTAATGACTAAGTCTAAGCACCTAACATGCATCATTCAATCACTAATTTAATTGTTCTAAACTAATCTAACCACCTAATTGCACTTAATTAAATCTAATCAACCCCTAAGCATAATTAGCAAACTAAGAAAGTATTAGTGAGCAAAACTCACTTGTGAAAAGCAAAGATCAGATCACTGCGACGGCGATGCGACGGTGGCCAAACTTGGGCTCGCGATGAAACCGACGGGCTTGGACCGGGCCTTAAAACGGGCCCAACAAATCTCAACCCAATATGAGATTTGTTTTTAACTTGGGCTGGATTCAAATGGGCTTGAAACTTGGGCTTCAAATGGGCTGATGTTACACGAAATGGGCTATGGTGCTAAAGATGGGCCGAAATCACGTGGCCGGATCACACCGCGCAGAATTTCGTGGGCTTCAAATGGCCCAAGCTAACTGGGGGCTTCGGTCGATGATGCTGAGCCACGGATGAAGAGGGCAGCAAGAGAGGAACAACGGTGGGGTTTCGGTGGAGCTTCAAGCAACGGCATTGAAGAAACTGCTAGGTGACTGGTTGGCAGCTGGAGAGAAGGCACGGGCAGCAGCAAGCTGGGTCAACAAACCAGCGAAGGGATTGAAGCAGCTAGCGTCAATGCAGGGCTTCGGTCAAGAGGGGGAAAGGGCTTCATTTGTTGTATAAACTAATTGCACCACGAGAATCAACACGAAATTCTGACGACCAACTATCCCGGTGTAATTTCCAAAAAATATTAAATAATTAAATAAATGCAAATTAATTATAAAAAAAAGACTAATTAAGCTAAGAGGCTAATCTAACCACCTAATTGAACTTAGAAAAAGAATGTACTAGGCTAAATAAATTCTACAATCTAATTAACCCTTAACTAAACTAATCTAACCACATAATAAGCTTAATTAACCAACTAAATCACTAATTAAACAAAACTAACCACCTAAACCAAGCCAAATCTAATTACCCACTAAGCATAATTAACCCCTTAAGCAAGGTTTAGCAATTAAACTCACCGGATTTGCGAGTCGGTGAGTTCATGGCGATGGCTGCGCAAAGGCGAGCAAGACTCGAGCCTACGGCGACACTCGAGGAGGTCCGGAAAAGGCCGAAAACAGGCCACGAAGTCTCAGCTGTGGGCTGAGATTTTGGTTCTGTTGAGGGCTGGAAAGGGCAGTCAAGGGGCTCGGTGGGCGGAGCTGGACGGCGCGACAATGGGTCCAGACGGAGGTGGCTGGCGGTTCGAGGGCCTTGGGACGGTGGCTCGGGAGCTTTGGGATGGCATGCGAGGCGGACAGAGTTGCGACGGCTCGAGCTAGAGGCGCGGAAACGAGGGACACGTGGACGAGCTCGCGGGCGCGGTCGAGCGGCTTCCGCTGGTTCGAAGTGCTTGGACGGCGGTGACGGGCGGTCAACGATGGCTGGCTCGCTTCTCTAGTTTGCTGGCTGGTCTTTAAGCTCTAAACAACAACAATAGAAGACAAAGCAACATGGTGGAAGAAGGAGAAAGGGTTGCAATTGAAGGGGGGACAAAGGGGCCTCAAAGTCTTCACAAATATCTTGATTCATCATCACAAAGCCACCAAAGTCTACAGCCCTTATCCTCAGCCATTTTCCCTCTAAGACTTCCCCAAGAAACCACCAAAGTGGTCCAAAATGTTGCAGCCCCATGACATACGAATTTTCAACATTTCCTCTTCAATTCCAATCCAATTACCCTCCAATTCCATCCAATTAAGTTGCCAACTGGCCAAGGTAAGTGCCCACCTCAAATTCCACAATTTTCCTTGCCCAATGATCCAACTTGACGACCAAAAGTGCGCGGAAAAAGAGCCTCCGAATTTCTCGGTCCAAATCGTCAATTTTGATTTTTCGCTGAAAATTCGAATGCACCAAAAATTCTTCGGAGGATGAAGTTTCTAAAATAAATCGTGACATGACAAAACTTTCAATTTCTGAAATCGGGTTCAATTTCTGAAATCGGGTTCAATTTCGTGGTTAATTTCAGCCAAACGCGATTTTAGTATGACCTAACCTACCGGGTAGCTTCTAAGAATTTTTAACGCATTTGACACGTGGTCGATTATTTTCGAGCCACATTATACATCTTCCACTCATAAGCGACTCTCGGTTGTCGTGAAAATCTTGAGGTTTGAAATACGGGCACATGGTACAAAAATCAATTTAATGCCGTTCGACGAGAATTTTGCAATTAGGTGAAATCACCCACACTTTAATCACATGCCTCTATCGAAATGACCTATCTCCGATCTTTGATCGATTTTGACGATGCCGTATTTACCCTTGCAGATTAGCACGATCGAGCAGTCGATTTCTGGTCGAATTCTCAAGTCCATTATGATGTGTTTCCATTTCCACTCGGGAATCTCGAGGGGTTGCAGAAGTCCTCCCAGCTTACAATGCTATGCCTTCACTTGCTAACACGTCAGACACTTGGTGACATGCTTGGTGATATCTGCCTTCATATCGGACCACCAAAAGTGTTGACGCAGATTCTAATACATCTTCATACTGCCTAGGTAAATGCTGTAACTACTATGATAAGCTTTTGACAAAATTTCTTCCTTAACCTCTACATCGTCAGGTACACATAATCGTCCTCGGAACCTTAGTGTTCCATCCTTAGAAATCTGAAAGTCAGCCTTTTTCTCATTTGTATTTTCTTGCACAACCTTCTGATTCTTTGGGTTTATAGACTGCAACGTCTTGATTCTGATTTGCACTTTCGGTTCAATTCTGAGGGTGGCCATAAGATTTGAAAGGTGGCCTACCTCAAATTTGAAAACTGAATCTCGAACTCCTTTGAGTAAGATCCATTCCTTGTTTACCATCTGAGCAATTGAAGACTTCCGACTCAACCCATATGCGTCCTTATTAGCCTTTCCAAGGTGATATAGGATGTCGCAATCATAATCCATGAGAAGTTCCATCCAACGACGCTGTCTCATGTTCAACTCATTCTGAGAGAATAAATACTTGAGACTTTGATGGTCTGTAAAGATTTGGAAACTTTCTCCACACTAGTAATGTCTCCAAATCTTCAGATTGACGATGATTGCTTCGAGTTCTAAGTCATGCGTTTGGTAATTCAGCTCATGAGGTCTCAACTGACGGGACGCGTATGCAACAACCCTGCCATGCTGCGTTAACACGTAACCCAGTCCCCTAAACGACGCATCACTATAGATCTCGTATCCTCCAGGACCGGACGGAATTGTCAGCACTGGTGCGGTAGTTAGCTTCTGCTTAAGCTCTTGAGAACTACGTTCGCACTTGTTTGTCCATATAAACTTCTCTTCTTTCTTCAGCAGTCGAGTCAAAGGCAAGGCTAATGCTGAGAATCCTTCCACAAACCGTCTATAGTATCCTACCAAACCCAAGAAACTTCTTATCTCTGTCACTGTCATCGGTCTAGGCCAGTTGATAATTGCTTTAATCTTGGTCGAGTCCACGGAAATTCTTTCACCTGAAATCACGTGACTTAGAAATGCCACACAAGTTTGTAAGAGCTAGTACAAACACCTAGAGGGGGTGAATAGGTATAAAAAGATTTTTCGCAGAATTCAGAAGAAATAAATTGCCTTTAGAAGATAATAGACTATAAAAGCATTCAGCTTTAAGCAATTAAGTAAAGTTAAAGAATAAAAGTAAAGAGTTTAAGGAAGAAAATAAGAACACAAGGTTTATAATGGTTCGGCTTAGACCAAGCCTACATCAACTCTCTCGTGCTGACAGCCTATTGGCTGGATTCCACTATGAATCAAAAGAGATTTTACCGCAGTGTGATCTCGACTTCACAGTGAAGAGTCTCTACTGATCTTTCGCACAGTCTCACAAGAATTTCTCTCTTTTGTTTACAGCTTTGAGCTCAGTGAATGAAATAGCAAGGAACTAGAAAGCTTCAGATTTTGAAATTTTTCTTTCACGCACACTTTCGAACAACTAGTGAGTCCTCCTTATATACTCCTTCATGCCTTCACAACTGTTGGCACTTTCCAAAGGAGTTCTTCCAATCTACCCGTTGGATAGAATCAATCAAGGTGATCTTGAGTCATTAGATGAGATGTGATGAAAGCCCATCAATCCTGTTCGCCCATACAATCAGGATCTTGGTTTCCATAAGTAAAACCTTCCAAGTTTGCTTCGCCTTTCAAAAGATCTTCAAATTGGAATTGATTTCGATAAAGATAATCAATCAAGTAGGTGATATATCCAGCCATAAGGTCATCCATAAACCATACGAATCGAATCCTTGAAGATAATCCCACATCTGGATAAGTCTTCATTCTTTGGTCTGGAAACTGTCAATGAGGGCAGACTTTGAAACTAAAGTATGGCCGTTTTCAAACTTTGACACTAGAGTCTGAAAGTCTTCAGACTAGACTTACTAGAAATATTTTGTCAACTTCAAAACAAGAAAGGAGTTTTCTCCAACAATCTCCCCCTTTTTGATGGTGAAAAAACTTTCCTGCAAATTTGAAAACTTTTGACTTGCAAAACAGCACTTAAGCAATACATGACATCTTATAAAAATAAGTTAATTAGGACCTAGATAGTATCGATTTTGCAACCACAGAAAACATGTTAGTCCTAAACAGAATAAGACAAATGACTATCCAGCCAAAATCAGTATCACAAACTAAGTTGCTGCAAGCTTCAAAAAGTTCCAAAACACAATCCAAAACAACAATCAAAAGCAAGTTAAAGTACCAAAGTCCAAACCAAAGTCCAAACCAACAAAAGTACCAATAAAATCTGCACACATTCTCCCCCTTTTTGTCAATAGCAAAAAGTGGAGAAAGATTTGGAAAAGTTGGATAAAATCAGGGATGTTTGGGGATGCGAACGATTTGGAAATCCCCCATAGACTTGACAGTCTCCTCTAGCTTCCTCAGAGTCTCCTTCAGCTACTCAATATCATCACCCTTTGCAGTTTCTTGCACTTGAAGCTTCAGGGCTTGTATCTGTTCATGTAGAGAGTTTGAAGTGGACTGGAAAGTTGTTTTGAGATTTTATTGATCTCACACTCAATTCCATATTGCTGAGCCTTCAAATCCAAAAGGATTTCCAACAGCTTGTGAAAGTCTGCTGTTGGTTATGTTGTAGCACTAGGGCCAGCCGAATCAATTCCAGGAGTATTGAGATGTGAGGGAACACCAGCAGTTTGATCACTAGGACTATGGTGGATTCTTCAACATCTACTTCAGGATATTGAGAGGCATAGACATCCTCTGGATCTATTGGAGATCTACTAACATCAGTAGTAAAAACAGGTGAAAAAGTACCTCTTTTTCCAACAATTCCCCCTGTCTCTGTTCCTTTGGGTGGAGAAAAGAATTCCTCTTCTTGTTCTTGCTCTGCTCCAGTACCCAGGTGATGTTTTTCTTGTTCTTCTCCTGCAGTTCTACTCCGAGTCTTTTCCAAATCCTCTAACAAGGATACAGCATATGTTGGCTCAAAAGAGTCATCTTGACCCTCTTCTTTAGCTTCCCTGCCTTCTTCTTTCTTACTTCTTTTCTTTCTCTTTCTCTTTCTGCTTCTCCTCTTCCCCCTTTTTTCTCTTTTCTGTTCTCTCTATCCTCTGGTTGCTCGAAACTAACAAAGCTTCGTAGATTTCTTAAGGCAAAGGCGGAGAGAGTAATGTCATCCTCATCTTCTTCTTCATCCTGCAAGATAAGGTTTCTCCTCTTCTTAATTGGTGCGCTCATGGGCTCTTTGCCTTTTCTCTTCTTTACTCCAGAGTCTTGTTTTGTTTTGGCGGGGGACTTCTCCTTTAGGCATTCCAATGCCTTATTCAGCTCCTTCAGTCTCATTTTTGAAACCATCTTCAATCCAATCACCATTGGAGTAATGGTTCGAACACAGAGAGATGTTGGAAACTGAATTTGAAAGTGTCGAAACAGTTGAGTGACCAGCGCAAAATAAGGTAGTTGCCCCTTGTCCTTCACAAATGCCATATACATGTGCATTATGATAGTGTGAGGCAGTGATAACTTAAATCCAATGTTGATTGCGTACATCAGCTTTACTTCAGAGTGAGAAACATCAGTCTTTGAAGTGGATTTGGGTCTGATGCAATTGATCACAACCTTATGTAACAAAATATTGGAGGCAATCATTCTAGAATAAGAAATCCTACCTTCAGCGAATCTGTCCCGAACAAGAGCCAATGTTGCGTGACCAACAGACACACTGATTGGTTGAAAACTCCCTCTTTCTACACCAATCACATTTGCCAAAGTGTCCATATCCACCACAAACTCTTTGTCCATTACTGTAAAACAAAATCTATTCGCATCTAGGAAAGATAGATTAGAATAGAAATAAGCAGTCAATTCAAGGTAAGCGACTGCAGTCTCTGAGCAAAATTTTTTGAGTTGAAGGAGAGCAAACTTCTCCCTCAAGTTCACTTTCAAAGAATCCAGAAAATCAAAGTCTACAGATTGACGGTGCATCACCCCTCTCTTCAAAAGTTTCGAATATGTCTTCATGTGGTCCTTAGAACGGAATAAACTCATTCCCTCTCCACGAACATTTGTAGCAATACCCATCCTAGGTTAAAATGCGTATACATCCTCTCATCATCATCCTTTCCTTCTGGCTGATTAAAACCACCAAACCGCGAATCACTTGGAAAGTTGGCAAAAGTTCTTGTTGCCAAACCTTTAGGCGCAATGCCCAACCTTTTCATAGTATTTAACAACAAAGTTTCGTTCTTATAATCGTTTGTTCGCAAAAATTCATCGATCAAAGTCATAGCAGTATCACCCTCCTTTAAGTTAGAGTAGAGTTTGAAGAGAAATTGGGGTTTCTGTGTTCTTACTAGTTCAACATCTTCAATGATCTCTTCTTCTACTTGTTGTTGTGGAGGATCTTGAGTCGCTTGCTGTAAAGAGTGACGCTGTTGAGAATGTTGTTGTTGCTGCTGCTGCTGAGGAGAATCTTCTTATTCGGTTAAGTCAAAATGCGTAGGACCCTCTCGCATGTGCTGTGGTTCCCTGTTCGTAATTCTAGAAGACTTCCTCTGGAAAGACATTGTCACGGTTGAGGGCGATTTCTTGAACTCGCTCGTTGAAAAAGGTGAGAACTTTATGGATCAAACTAGAGAGAAAAAATGAGAAAATAGGATTTCTGTATTCTAGGGTTTGTGAAAGCGTAAATGGAGAAGAAAGATTTCGATAGTATATAAAGCAAGTGAAATGGGGTATATGAATCGTCACAAAGGAAAATAAAAACTGCCTTTTTCGAAAATGAAAAATTGCCAAAAATTCAAAAATTCGAAAATGATAATTTCTAAAAATAAAATAGGCAAGTAGCGATTCAAAAATCAACATACCTTTTCAACATTTCATCCTAAAATAAATCACACTCATTTGGAAAGCATTAACTTGCAGATGTAGCATCTAGACATTCTGAATCTGAACACCTTCAGACTTTACCTGGTAGGAGATATGATGTTTAGTCTGGTGCGAATAGACTCAAATAAGCTTATCTCCAATGGCTTTGTGAATATGTCTGCCAGCTGATTCTTTGAGTCAATGAACTAAATCATAACTTCTCCATTCTAAACATGATCTCTAATGAAATGATGTCGAATCTCTATATGCTTTGCTCTTAAATGAAGAATTGGATTCTTTGTGAGATTGATGGCACTGATGTTGTCACATTTGATCTCGGTGCACGATTCTTCAATTCCAAAATCTCTTAGCTGTTGCCTTATCCACAAAATTTGAGAACAGCGGCTTCCAAGAGCCACATACTCTGCTTCTACTGTTGATAGAGCTACAGTACTCTACTTCATTGAGAACCAAGACACCAGCTTGTCGTCCAGCAATTGACAGGTACCAAAAGTACTCTTTCTATCAATTTTACAACCTGCTAAATCTGCGTCTGAATATCCAAGGAGAGTAAAGTCTCATTCTTTGGGATACCACAGACCTAGTTTTGGAATAGTTGCAACATATTTGATGATGCGTTTTGCAGCAGTTAAATGAGATTCTTTGGGATCTGATTGGAATCTAGCACAGATGCAAACACTAAACAAAATGTCAGGTCTAGATACAGTAAGGCAAAGAAGTGAACCAATAATGCTCCTATAAAGCTTTTGGTCTACACTCTTTCCTCCTTCATCTTTATCCAGCTTCAAAGAACTTGACATTGGTGTCTCCGTCTTTTTGCAGTTCTCCAATCCAAACTTCTTGATGAAATCTTTCGCATACTTCTCTTGGTGAATAAAAATACATTTCTTTGATTGTTTAACTTGTAATCCCAGAAAGAAAGTTAACTGACCTATCATACTCATCTCAAATTCATCCTGCATACATCTAGAGAATTTCTTGTATAGTTTTCATTTGGTGATCCAAAAAAATATTATCAACATAAATTTGAACTAAAAAAAAATCTTTACCCTCTCTTTTTATAAACAAAGTAGTATCTACCTTACCTTTAACAAAACCATTTTGGGTTAAGAAATTACTTAACCTTTCATACCAGGCTTGAGGTGCTTGCTTCAGTCCATATAGGGCCTTTTTCAGTCTGTAGACTAAGTCTAGCTTTCTTGGATCTTCAAATCCAAGTGGTTGTTCAACATAGACTTATTCTTGGATGAATCCATTTAGGAATGCACTTTTTACATCCATTTGGAATAACCTGAAATTTTTATAGCAAGCAAAAGCAAGTAATAATCTAATTGCTTCTAACCTCGCTACTAGTGCATAGGTCTCGTCATAGTCTATTCCTTCTTCTTGCGTATATCCTTTGGCCACGAGTCTTGCTTTGTTCTTGACCATTTTTCCTTTCTCGTCCACCTTGTTCCTGAAAACCCATTTAGTTCCAATAATAGACTTACCTTTAGGTTTAGAAATTAGTTCCCAAACATCATTGATGCTGAACTGTTTGAGTTCTTCTTGCATAGCTTCAATCCAGATTTCATCAGCCAAGGCTTCTTCTATGCTTTTAGGTTCAATCTCATAAATGAGTGCCAAGGCACTAGACTCTTCTCGCCTTTGAATCTGGTACGAATTCCTTCATCAATGTTGCCAATGATGAGTTCTTCGGGATGACTTGACTTATGTTTCCAGTTGCTGGTTGGTCTGAGATGTCTACTGATCTTTTACTTCAGTTGAATCTTTTGGTTCTTCCTATTGTCGATCTTCAAAAATCTCAACTACTTCAGGGGAAGTAGACTTTATAAAGTTTAGAGCATGTTCAGATTCTTCAAGTTGAGTATGGTCCAGTTGATTCTGCATATAGTCTTGAAACTTCACGTTCATAGATTCTTCCACAGACTGAGTCTTTTTGTTGAATACTCTATATGCTTTGCTTGAGGTTGAGTAGCTAAGAAAAATTCCTTCATCTGATTTTTCTTCAAACTTCCTAGTTCGATCATTTGCATTTTTCAAAACAAAACACTTACAACCAAACGCATGAAAGTAAGAAACATTTGGTTCTTCCCTTTATATACTTCATAAGGAGTTTTCTCTAAAATAGGCCTAAGGAATACTCTGTTAATGATGTAGCAAGCTCCATGGTCTATTCGTATGTTTGAAATAGCATATCATTTTTCATTCTGAACCTTCTTGGCAAATTTTGAAAAGTGAGATAAGGCTTCTAATTAGAAAATTTTCTAGAAGGGCATCTTCCCCTCATTGTCTAAACCAAACCACAAGTGTCGAATCTACTCTCTTGCCTGCCTTGACTTTGGTGCTCATAGCAGAATGGCTTTTGAGAAGGAAAAAGAAAATGCAAATAAACAAACTGTTTGATTATTGCTCGAAGTTTCCCGTTGAATTTGATATAGGCACAAGTTTATGACGATCGTGATGTTCTAAGTGTTTGTGGAGCCTTGAAGATAGAGACGGACTATCGGAGAATGCAAGAAGATGGCTCGTCTCAGGCTTGGACAAACCAGGCAAGTCAGCGGGCACTTATTGGCACCCCATTTTGATGTCTATTTTGTGTTGGGTTTTCATGAATCATGTATAGGTAAAATTAACAAAAAGAACGCAGCGGAAATAAAAATGATATATTTTATACATGATTCTTCGAATGCGTTGTTCGTGCGTTCTAATAAAAAATTTGAATATAAAAAAGGAGTTAAATGAATTACCTCTCGAAGCGTGCTTTATACAAATTGGTTCGGATGTTCTACAGTTTGAGCCCCAAAAACGTCGGACCTCTAGTTTAGACACACCAACAATGGACGTCAAACGGAAGAGAGAACTTTCGGATAATCACCACTATGATCGTGCTAGCAATCTTGTGGAGACAATCCGCCGTATCCATGATGTTTTAGTCACGGCGTGGACGAGAGAAAATCATTTTCTTTCTTGTGTCTCGAAGACAACACAAGAACACACACTTTTCTCTATTTTCAGCAGCCGGTTTATTAAGTCCCAAAACAGCATTTTTAAAAGAAAGACCGAACGATCAGCAATGGTTGCTGATCATGTGGGATGATTAGCAACCGTTGCTGATCGTCCATGCACGATTTCGTGCATGAATGGTCAACGGTTTGCTGACCATTCATGCTTCGTGCATGATGGTCAACAACCGCTGACCATCATGCACGAATTCAATCGTGCATGTGCACTTTTTTTAATTAAACATTAATTAATTAATTAAACGAATAAATAATTAATTAATCAATCCCCTTTAAAAAATAAAAAGAACATAATCTTTATATGTACATTTGGGAATTAACATATATTCACTTTGAGCATGTATGTGCATCATATGCAAATAGGCTTGTGACTATAATACAAATTAAATTAAATCTCATTTAATTTAATTTAAAATCGACTCAATTCGATTACAGTAATTGCAAACACATTTGCAACATTATTTCTCTCTTGTTCCATATTATCCTAATTGTTTATGGTGTGTGACATCCCTAAGTTCATCACTAAGCTAGTAGTAAGACTTATACTAACATATTAGTACTCCCAAAAGAATTAATTGTCCCGATTAATCTTTGATTCCTACAAGCCATGATTGACATTTAGCAATATGTCATGGCTGCCCAAATAGTGTGAATGCTTTAAGAACATAATGAATCTGTCAGTTTTGGCTACAGTGTAATTCAATCCCTCTGTCTTACTATGTCCCAATCAAACAAAGACCATGGAATATTTGTCAAGTTACCAATCCAATCATATGCACAAATCTAATTAACATGCATTTTTTATTCGAGACATAAACAATTTATTTTCGGTTACAACCCTGGCCGAGGATTTCAATGCAGTATCATAATTAGATTGCATAGGACATCATTATTATACCTTGCATTTAACAAGGAGACAGATTCCATATTGCGCACACGTGCAACTTCGTATATGAACAAATTATGACCATCAGGTATAAAGACAAATCAACGACCCGGCATTACGTGCACCCGTGAACCATAGTTGTTCGACACACAAGTTAACACTGTGCCTCAGGTCTAAGGATTATTTACACAAGACCAAAGCATGAATAATTAGACATTGACCACGCTAAAAGCTTCCATGTTGCTAATCATTCCATATGCATCACATTCAGTGAACAGAACACTTGTGTTCTTAACTCAGGTATCACAATACCCAATGACTTGTGACTCATCATTCCCTTAAGTATCCAATACTTAATGGTGAAGTTAAGAACACACCGGTCTCAACAGGATTATTAATATCCACTCAATAATCTATCGACCGGGAATGATTTAAAGATTCAGTCTAACTATGAACCCATCACATATATTCTTGACGTCTCAAGAATAGGTTTAGTTGCAACTGATCTTATGGAATCATTCATAAATCTAAAATAATTGGACAAATGAATGAATACATCATTGCCATTAAATAAATAATAATAATAATGGTAGTACAATTGAAATCCCTAATATGTAACTATTACATAGTAGCTTTAGGGCATACATCCAACAATCTCCCACTTGTACTAAAGCCAACTTGTCTGGTACCTCAATCCCATTTTGTCAATATGCCTTTCAAAAGAAGACTGAGGTAAGGCCTTAGTGAAGGGATCTGCCACGTTTTCCGTCGAAACAATTTTCTGCAAGGCGATATCACCTCTGCTAACAATTTCTCTGATGAGATGGAAGCGTCTCTCAATGTGCTTGGACTTCTGGTGAGACCTTAGTTCCTTAGCTTGAGCTATCGCCCTATTGTTGTCACAAAACAATGTAATCGGTTGCTCAATTGAAGGAACGACTCCAAGTTTAGAAATAAACTTCTTCATCCAAGCAGCTTCCTTTGCTGCTTCAGAAGCGGCTACATACTCTGCCTCAGTGGTGGAATCGGCGGTTATGCTTGGTTTGGAACTTTTCCAACTAACTGCACCACCATTGAATGTAAAGACAAACCCAGACGTGGACTTATAGTCATTAGGATCCAATTGAAAATCGGAATCTGTATAAGCTGTAACTTTAAATTCTCCTTCTCCATATATCAAGAATAAATCTTTAGTCCTTCGCAAGTACTTACGAATATTCTTGACTGCTATCCAGTGCTCTTCTCCTGGACCAGACTGATATCTACTAGTAATACTTATAGCATGCGCAATATTAGGTCTAGTACATAGTATAGCATAGGGGTGATCGGGTCCAGGGTGGGTAAAGTCTAGATCTAGACTCTGTACCCGACCCTGTTATAACCGGTTTCTCTTTTCTGAACCCTATACCCGACTCTGTTTGTATTGGACCCTGTATCCGACCCACCATGTTTTTCCGATCCGGTTTTAGGGTCAACCCTATTTTCACTAGAACCTGTTTTATAATCTTCTGATATCCTATACGACTTCGAATTTTATATTAATACGCGAGAAAATAACGTAATCCTCCTAATTTGTATTGAAACATTAAGCACTTGTAATAAATAAATACATGAACTCTTTGATTAAACGAAAAATTAAGGATCCACAAGACTAATTATAATAAATAAAATCATAAGGCAAAGAATTAGCAACAAACATGGGTCTAATATTAATCTTATTCCCACAACTATTACATGAAACTACTCATTTATGCAAGCATAACTCCTCTTACAAAAAAAAATAATTAGGCGAGCCAATCCATGTGATACACAAGAATTTGGTGGCGACGAACACCGTCCGTCCATCTGACGGTGCGAGAGGGAGCTGATGAGGGAGGGAAGCAAGTGAGGAAGAGGAATGTCCTCCCATGTGTGTTTGAGAGAGCCAAGAGGAAAAACGTCATGTGATTGTGGGAGTAATAATAGAAATCAGGGAAAAAAAAAGGGTTTTGGACCTCTACTTACAAAACCGGTCCGGGAACCAGTTCCAAAACTTGTCCAAGAACCGGTTTTTGGGTGGGTAATCACTCGGAACCTATTCCCGGACCGGTTTAAACCGGTTCCGAATTTTGGGAACCGGTTCCCGGACCGGTTTCAACGGGAACCGGTTCCCGATCCTGTTTTCCGGGTGGGCTGGTCCGGGAACCGGGTATACCCAGTCCGATTGCACACCCCTAGTATAGCATACATTATGCTTCAAATAGCGGATGCATATGGTATCTTCGACATCCGCTCTCTTTCTTCAGGAGTGTTGGGACACATCTCCTTAGAAAGACGGATCCCTTGCCTAAAAGGCAATAATCCTCTCTTGGAACATTGCATGTTGAACCGTGTTAACACTTTGTCTATGTACATAGACTGTGAGAGGCCAATCAATCGTCTTGATCTATCTCTATAGATCTTGATACCTAAAATGTAGGTTGCCTCTCCTAAATCTTTCATGGAGAATTTCTGTGACAAGAATAGTTTTATCAATGATATCATTGGTACATCATTTCCAATCAAAAGTATATCATCGACATACAAAACTAGAAATGCAATTGCACTCCCACTAATCTTCTTATATACACAAGGTTCATCCAGATTTTTTATGAAGTCAAATGATTTGATTACCTCATCAAAATGGATATTCCAACTTCTGGAGGCTTGTTTGAGTCCATAAATAGATCTCTTAAGCTTACACACCTTTCGTTTTTCACTATTGGATTGAAAACCCCATGGCTGCTCCATATAGATGTCATCATAAAAAAAAACCATTTAGAAAAGCCGTTCTGACATCCATATGGAATATCTCATAATCAAGGTGTGTAGTTATAGCCAACATAATTTGAATGGATTTTAGCATGGCCACAGGTGAGAAAGTTTCGTCATAATCAATTCCTTCTTTCTGACGATATCCTTTCGCCACCAGCCATGCTTTGTAAGTTCCAATTTGACCTTCAGCATTCATCTTCCTCTTGAAGATCCATTTACAGCCAATTGGTATAATACCATTAGGCAAGTCAATTAAGGTCCAAACTTCATCGGAATACATTGAATCCATTTCGGATTTCATGGCTTCTAGCCATTTACCAGAATCGATGTCTGACATCGCCTCCTCATAGGTTTTAAGATCACCAGGTTGATCACTATCATTCACAATGAATAATGGTTCAATATGATTAACCGAGTGTTTATAACGAGCAAGTGGGCGAGACGTTCTCGCACTTCTCCTAAGAGGTTGTGTATCAGAAGCTCCCACTAAATCAGAGATTGGTATCTGAACTCGGTTGTTTGGTACCTCATTATTTTCTTCTTATAAGACTATTTTCCGCCCAGCACCACCTTCTTGGACGAATTGATTCTCTAGAAAAGAAGCGTGCTTGCTCACCAAAATTCTTTGGTCTGAATGAAAATAGAAATAATATCCAAGAGTTTCCTTTGGATATCCAATGAAGCGACCTTGTTCAAATCTTGCCTCCAATTTTTCCATTTTTAGCTTTTTCATGAAAGCTGGACAACCCCAAATCTTAATATGATTAGACTAGGTTTCCTACTATGCCATGTCTCATAGGGCGTAGTTGGAACAGATTTGGATGGCACTCTGTTCAGTATGTATACAGCTATCTCAAGGGCATATCCCCAAAGGGATAATGACAAATCAGTGTAACTCATCATAGATCACACCATATCTAATAAAGTACAATTTCTTCGTTCAGATACACCATTATGTTATGGAGTTCCAGGAGGTGTCCATTGTGATAAAATGTCATTATCTTTAAGATAGTCCAAGAATTCAGTACTAAGGTATTTACCTCCTCGATCCGATCGAAGAGCCTTAATACATTTTCCTGTTTGTTTCTCAACTTCGACCTTGAATTCCTTGAACTTTTCAATGGATTCAGATTTATACTTCATGAGGTATAAATAACCATACCGTGACTAATCATCGGTGAATGTAATGAAGTAATTATAACCACCTCTAGCAGTTTCATTAATTGGTCCACATACATCTATATGTATTAACCCTAATATGTCAGCAGCTCACGCACTATGTCCCACAAAAGGCGCTTTGGTCATTTTTCCTAGAAGACATGCCTCACAAGTTGAGTATGACTCAAAATTTGATGGATCAATGTAACCATCATTACTCAACTTGTTAATTCTGTCTTCTCCAATATGACCTAATCGGAGATGCCAAACATACTTTTATTTGGACTAATCTCTAAGGCATTGATTAGTTATGGCATTTATATCAATTCTATTTTGCTTATTGACATTGGTAATCGCATTAGCGGACATTGTAATGGTATAAAGATTATTGGTTAATAAACTAGAACCAACACATCTTCTATTATGATAAATAGAACATACATCATCAACAAAAGAAAATTCATAATTCTCTTTACCCAAACGAGGTATAGAGATGATGTTCCTAACAGCATTCTTATAATTGAAACAGTTCTTTAAAACCAATACATGTTCAGAAGGCAAACATAAACGAAAAGTCCCTATGGCTAATGCAGCAACTCTTGCTCCATTGGCAAATGTTAGGACAATCTCATTTTGCCCTAGCATCCTGCTTATTTCCAGATTCTGCAAAGACATACAAATATGTGAAGTTGCAGTAGAATCTAGAACCCATGAGTTGGATTCAGCACTAACCATAAGATTAGTTTCAATAAGCATAGACACTATACCTTCATAAGGTTGGTCATTGGGTTTGACTTTCAAGCTTGCGAGGTACTTCCTATAGTTCCTCCTCCAGTGCCCCTTGACACCACAGTAATGACATTTCCCTTTATCAATCTTGGGTTTTGGTTGCACAACAGGTTTGACAAGCCTCTTCCATTTCTTTTTCTTTAAAATAGTCTTACCCCTTGAAGAAGAAGCCTTAGCCATAGCCACTATATTTGGTCTTGTGTTGTGCATTTCCTTCTCATAAACTACCAGCATGCTATGTAACTCAGCGAGAGTTTTCTCCATCTTATGCATATGGAAGTTTTGGACAAAACCAAAGAAGGAATCAGGTAAAGATTGGAGGATCAAATCCACAGCTAACTCGTTGTCCATAACGAGATTCAGCCTAGCCAATTCTTCAATGTGCCAAATCATTTTCAAAGCATGATCATTAACTGATGATCCTTCAGCCATCCTCATACGGTATAATGCCTTAGATATCTCATATCTAGAGGTTCGACCATTCTCATTAAAGTATTCTTTTAAGTGCAAAATGATCGACCTAGCATCTTCTATAGATTCATACTTCTTCTGTAATTCATTATTCATCAAAGCAAGCATATATGACCTAACTTTTAAGTCATCGTCACGCCATTTATCATAAGTGACACGCTCCTCTTGGGTCCCACCCTCAGGAAAGGAGGTTGGCATCTTTTCATCAAGCACATACCCAATTTTTTTTTATTTGAGAACAATTCTCAAATTCCTCACCCAGTCGATGAAATTGGGTTCAGTCAAACAATTCTTGTCAAGTATAGAAGCGAGTGGGTTTGTGGTCACCATTTTTCAGAGTAATAATATATATGTTGCAGAAAATAAATTGTTAGCCGTTGTAACTTTCAAAATAACTATTTCATTTGGCCTTTAAATGAAATAGATCCTCCCACTAAATTTATATTCGAATCTCATACTTCTTAAGATGGGAAGCGGTAATCTTTGTTGGGTAAAGATTACTAGTGGGGATTGGAGTCCCACTAGCCCAAAGCCCACCTCACCTAGCAGTTATTGGTGTTCTATGAACTTAGTGAGTGAACCAACTTGTTCAACGCATCATATGCGAGTCCCAATCATAACTTTGGCCTCTAGACCATGAAAGCCTCACCTAACAGTTATTGGCATCATGATCATAGTTAAGTCTAGCCCATCGTCTCATGTAAGTATTGAAAGCACAAACGATTCCCTCACCTGACAATTATTAGAAATCATTTGGCTCCAACCCCACAGCATCACATGCATAATGGAGTGGTCCAATATTATGAATGATAATTAACCCTTATGTATCTATAGCTGGTCAATTAGCCACTATAATATTGGATCAAACCACGACGATGGAAGAACACGAGTCCGAAACCCGTTTCTACTTGATATTATTAATAAGGAGATTTTGGTCATTATTAACGGTCTCACTTTGCACATTAACTGGTTTAACATGCATGATAACAAAAAACACAATAAATAAATAGACATCACATAAACATCTATCCTACGTGGTGATCATGGAATTATGGTTCAATGGGTCTCGAGCCAAAAAAACCCATTTAGCCATTTTAATGTTTTAATAATATTGACCTGCTCTTCACTTCTTCTTCAATCTTTGAACTCTTCAAAGACCGGGCTCATAGAGCTCACCGGCTTAATGGCTCCTACAATGGCTCCTCTCTCGTAGCATTTACATCAACAATAGATATACTAAACCATGCTAAAATTACATTTCATGAAAAATTAAAATAAAATAAAAGGAATGACGCAGGCTCCATTTAATAATTACATCCCCAAAAAGAATACATGTAATCATCATACATTCATCCATACAACAATTATAATGATTATGGATTTTTCCATGATCACCACCCTTCCTTACGAGCCATAAATTCAAAATTTAAAGCTCCAGAATGCATAGATAAAATTCTACATTTATTCAAATTTAAAGTCGAACAACGCAAATTACGTTCGGAAGTTGTGTTGTCAACTTTAAATTCACAATCACGAATCATTCGCAGAATATAAACACAAAGTATAACAAGTTACGGATTTTTGATTGGAAATTGATTTAGTTCTAATTTTGCTTAGTTGATTAAATTTATCATATAAATTAATCAACTTCTATAGGCCACATAAGAGCAAGAGATTCTCTTAAAAAAAATAAATTAGCCATTAGAACGCAAAAATATCTTTGAACTATAAATCAATTAAACACACGAAAAACGCCTAAGGTTGGCTTTGATACCACTGTTGGGGTTTCATGAATCATGTATAGGTAAAATTAACAAAAAGAACGCAACGGAAATAAAAATAATATATTTTATACATGATTCTCCGAAGGCATTGTTTGTGCGTTTTAATCAAAAATCTGAATATAAAAGGGAGTTAAACGAATTACCTCTCGAAGCGCACTTTATACGAATTGGTTCGGATGTTCTACGTTCGAGCCCCACAAAAGTCGGACCTCTAGTTCAGATACACCAACAATGAAGGTCGAACGGAAGAAAAAACTTTTTGATAATTACCACTATGATCGTGCTAGCAATCTCGTGGAGACAATCCGCCGTATCCTTGATGTTTTAGTCACGGCCTGGATGAGAGAAAATCCTTTTCTTTCTTGCGTCTTGAAGACAACACAAGAACACACACACTTTTCTCTATTTTCAGCAGCCAGTTTATTAAGTCCCAAAACAATATTTTTTAAATGAAAGACCGAACTGCTAATCGTGTGGGACGATCAACAACCGTTGCTGATCGTCCATGCATGATTTCGTGCGTGAACGGTCAGCAACCGCTGACCATTCACGCACGATTTCGTGCATGAATTTCGTGCATGAACGGTCAGCGGTTTGCTAACCATTCATGCTTCGTGCATGTGTACTTTTTTTTTTAATTAAACATTAATTAATTAATTAATTAAACATATAAATAATTAATTAATCAATCCCCTTTAAAAATAAAAAGAACATAATCTTTATATGTACATTTGGGAATACATTAACATATATTCACTTTGGGCATGTATGTGCATCGTATGCAAATAGGCTCGTGACTATAATACAAATTAATTAAATCTCATTTAATTTAATTTCAAATCGACTCAATTCAATTGCAGTAATTGCAAACACATTTGCAACATTATTTCTCTCTTGTTTCACGTTATCCTAATTGCTTATGGTGTGTGACATCCCTAGGTTCATCACTAAACTGGTAGTAAGACTTGTACTAACACATTAGTACTCCCAAAATAATTAATTGTCCCGATTAATCTTTGGGTCCTACAAGCCATGATTGACATCTAGCAATATGTCATGGCTGCCCAGATAGTATGAATGCTTTAAGAACATAATGAACCTGTCAGTTTTGGCTACAGTGTAATGCAATCCTCTGTCTTACTATGTCCCAATCAAACAAAGATCATGGAATATTTATCAAGTCACTGATCCGATCATATGCACAAATCTAATTGACATGCATTTTATTTGAGACATAAATAATTTATTCTCAGTTACAACCCCGGCCAAGGATTTCAATGCAGTGTCATAATTAGATCGCATAGGACATCATTATTATACATTGCATTTAACAAGGAGACAGATTCCATATTGCGCACACGTGCAACTTTGTATATGAACAAATTATGACCATTAGGTATAAAGACGGATCAACGATCCAACATTACGTGCACCCGTGAACCATAGTTGTTCAACACACAAGTTAATACGATGCCTCAGGTCAAAGAATTATTTACACAAGACCAAAGCATGAACAACTAGACATTGACCATGCTAAAAGCTTCCATGTTGCTAATTGTTCCATAGACGTCACATTAAGTGAACTTGTCTAATACAAACTTGTGTTCTTAACTCAGGCATCACAATACCCAATGACTTGTGACTCATCATTCCCTTAAGTATCTAATACTTAATGGTGAAGTTAAGAACACACCGGTCTCAACAAGATTATTAATATCCACTCAATAATCCATAGACCGGGAACGATTTAAAAATTCAGTTTAACTATGAACCCGTCACATATATTCTTGACGTCTCAAGAGTAGATCTAGTTGCAACTGATCTTGTGGAATCATTCATAAATATAAAATAATTGGACAAATGAATGAATACGTCATTGCCATTAATTAAATAATAATTATGATAGTACAACTGAAATCCCTAATATGTAACTATTACATAGTAGCTTTAGAGCATACATCCAACATTTTGTACATAAATTGTCAGAACTCTAGAGAGTTTTTGAAAGCCGCTATTGAAAGCATAAGAAGCGGGGCTATGACAACTCATAGAGAACAATTTAAGCCGTGTTTGGTATTCTGAACTGTGACTGGATTTTAATGGAAAGAGAATGCTAGATTTATCAAAACTACTTTATAAATTAATTTACTAAAGAATGTGTTGGAATGATTATAAGTGACCCTTAAAACAAGTGGGCCTCAAACAACAAACAAACAATGTGACACATTATTGAGTAAACTAACACACATGGTAACTTTATAAACGAAACGATTGAAATTTTTATTCGGAGGAGACAATTTGATATAATGGTATATGCATTTCTTTTACATATATATGTAATTTGGCTAGTTTTATATTTACACATTTAAAACTATGAATCATGTTTTCAGCCCCAAGGGGTACTATACGCTAGAATTAGAGATTCGTTACTATTTCCTTTCCTTACTTTTTAATTCAGATTTCTTTTATTATTTTTATTGTGCAATTCCTATTGTCAAACAGTTTGAAATCTTTCGTGCTAAGTATTCTAGGATACCAAGAACTAATACGCTACGCTCATAGTTCACACATATACCTATTAAATTGCATCAATAATGACTTGTATTTTTTACGTGGACGGAGATTAATCATCAAAGCCTCAAGCCTTAATAGGATGCAGCTCCTAATAAATTTCTAGAATGGTGAACTAGCATGAATTATTAGTAACATATTGAAGAGGGTGTAGCTGGTATGCAAGGGGACCTAAATAAGGAATCCAATCATTTCAATACCCTTTATCTACAGCCACATAAATCCTGTCGTTGTCCTCTATGTCATAAAGCTTCTTTAAGAAGTTGACCTGAAATAGAAAAAGCAAGACCAGGTGTTAACAAAAGGTAAGAACACATTTTAGATGGAGATCACTCATTGAAGAGGGTGTGGCTAGTGTATAAGGGGATCACTCATTGAAGAGGGTCGTTGTCCAGCTCGTCGAAAAGCTTCCTTAAAAAGGTTGACCTGGAAAAGATAAAGCAAGGCGGCTTTAAAATAATTGTCCTGACAAAGAATAAGAAAAGAACAAAGTGGTGAAGAAAGGGTAAAGCTGACACGTTTTGCGTGGAGAACAAACCCTATCACGTGTTTCCCGATCCGACATGGAGAAAAAGCAAGAGCAATTGTTAAAAAGAAAGGTAAGCCAATGTGTTTTACATGGAGATGACACATTGAAGATGGTGTAGCTAGTATGCAAGGGGACCTAATTAAGGAATCCAATCATTCCAATGCCTATTATCTAAAGCCACATAATTCTTGTCATCGTCCTATGTGTTGGAAATGTTCATCTTTAATTAAGTTGACCTGACAATGAAAAAGCAAGACCAATTTTTTTTAAGTGAGCTAACCCGATTTACACGGAGCACTAACGCTTTCTTACGTGCCTCAGTCCGACATTTCTAAATCTTACGAAGGAGCGGAACATAACTCAATAACATCAAGAGAAGCACGAGAGATGCGGAATGAAAGATGCAACTAAATTGTTAGAGTGGTGTTAGATAATGGCCAATGTCACCCTCTAGATAATGGCCACGACAGAGTGAAATAAGTTGTTATGCACATGCTCCGTTCAGGATGGTAATTATATTAACATAATCCATAAATTAGTGGCACATCTAGAATCATGTTATTTGAGCAGGCTTAATATTGGACTTTCATATGAATTTATTCTATAGGAAATACATGTTGCCGTTTAGGTCTGCTTGTGGTTAGACTAGCTACACTCTCTTTAATGTGGAATAATTCATGTATGCACTTTCGCCATCTTAAAAGCATTCTAACATTGCATCTTGTTCAATTCTCTGCACTTGACCATTGATCATCCCCTGCATAAAATTATTTCTCAGATGAGCTCAAGAGATCAAACGCATCAAAACCATTGATTTTTCGATTGGTAAGGTCAAATTCTCGTTAAACGAAAAGTCCTAAGTATGTAGACCCATCAAAAGACACTGATATCCATATCGAGTAATAAACCTACTAGGTGACATTAGGCCATCTGGCCAAGAGATTCCTTCATTCACTTTTAAAAGGGGATATACTCGCTAGTTAGCCAATCTCATCGTATCCATTAGTCACCTTGGATCAAGTTCAAGATCTTTTTAGGGTGCATTGATCTCGCGTGAGTGAATAAAATATTTGTTTAATAATAATCTATTGTTTCACTTATAAAAATAAATTAATAAAAAACATATTTATCATTAAAAGCAAATGTCTAAACATATATTATGGTTGATAATACAAAGGTGGTGCTATTTTTACACCTTTTTTAGCTAAAACGCACCCTATTTTTGTTAATTGACCCAATTAACATTCAATTTCATAAGCATGTATCGATACTTAACACATTTTTTAGGGAAACAAATAATCTATTGTTACTTTCTTATCTCGATTTCTATGGGATAGGTAGGGGGACGATTTGGAATGCGGTAAAGGGTTGGCTGACAGAGATGAGTATCGTGATGAAATCCTCAATCAGAATGAGTATGGTGGGCAACGAGGGAGAGGTCGTCTTGGTGAAATGACGGTTGGTGGAATCGCAAAGGTGGAAGATGGGGTGGTTATGACAACGCCGACGAGCAGTGGGATCGTAATTATGAGGATCATCATTACGATTTTGACAAAGTTAAAGGAATAATGGTGGTGATGACCGTGGCCGTCAAAGACAGGAGGAGTTCAATTTGAAAAGGTAAGGTCCAACCTTCTATGGAAGTCTAAATATTGTTGACTTCATGGATTAGCTCACTGAAGTGATTTAATTTTTCTCGGTGTATCGGTTCCTAGACCCGTGACCCTCAGTTCCAAAAATTGGAACCGAACCGATTGGGTTCCAGGCCGGTTCGTGGGCGCCCTGGAAACCAACTTATTCCTATGCTTCGGATAAAAATCCAATTTTTGTATAATAAAATATAAAAAGTTCCACCATTTCATTATATAAGCATCCTTGGTTGTATGGTTCTTTGATCTAATTGAAAACCAAGTTTCAAATCTCAATGGTTGCGAATTCCCCAAAAGAACCTTCAAAACAAGTTAAAAACCGGTTCCCGGAACCGATAGTTCTCGCCTTAGTATAGAAATCAAATCTGTTAGAGATATATTAAGAAAATTCTATATAATTCTCTCAATTGATCGTCATTAATTATAATTGATATTTAGATAGTCATTTTGAAAGCCTATAAATATTAAATAGGCTTATGAGCACCTATAATGGATGCAAACAAGTAAAGGGTACTAGTTTGTGGTATGGATGCGAACGTGGAAAGGTAATGTAAGAAGAAATCTACAGTGGTCATATCAACGAGGTAACAACCACCAATTATTAACTAGAATCATAGTTTGCAAAATAAATGACATTGACAGGACCCAAAAATGATTTTCATGTTGTATGGCATTGTTTAATCTTGATTAGGACATAAGAGCAAGAGACAAATTCTTGTATAAGCCGGTTCGATTTATTGTGAGTTGAATGAAAATGGATCTCAATCATTGTCCATCCCACTAATTCATTTGATTCCTACACCCGATAGCTATAATGTTTCCTCCTTAATAATTGATCTTGGATGTCAAGTCATATGTATATATTTCCTCCTCAATCATTGATCCTTTAAGCAGCCCAAAAATATATCAATAGATGGATAAAATTAGCAGCAACCAAGTCATTAGCAGCCCTTGAATACACTGAATCATAAAATATACGTCTCTCACTATTGAAATAAGCAATTAGTTACTTACTAACAATAATTCCACCAATATCAATTGTGTGAAATGTGGGATGCGTAAAAAAAGGATTCAACCCCATGGGTACTTAATGATTATCCTATGCTTGATTGCTAAATCACTTGCACGCTCACATCCTGCGCGAGATTAAGTCATGTGAGACGCTCATGTGCCAGCTCTACTTGGTAAGCTGCCTTTGATTATCACTTTAACAAATTTCTAATCTATCCTTGCAAATCTCTGATTCCGCATCTGTAATTCTATGCATCTTTTGATAGTAACCTCTAATAGGTGTACAAGAAATAATATAATAATTTATACTTTGGTAATAAATCCGTAATAGATATACCAGAAAGAATAGAATAATGCATATTTTGGCAAAATGTTTGAGAATATTTTTATGTATATATAGACTCTATTTTGAAATGCCTATACATTTTATATGTGTTAAAAAAATGGTTACGATGATGTTTTGAAAGAGTTTAACGAAGTAATGGATACTTTATCCCATATTTGATCCATATTTGACAAATAATATCAAAAGATCTCATGTTGGGCTCATATTGACAAGCAAATTCTATTAAAGTCGTACTAGGCAAAAAATAGTATCGATAAATCTTCGATGTACAAAATAATAGAACTATGCATGTTTTGGTAATATATGTTTATGTGTAAATAGACTCTATTTTAAAAAATACACATACAATTAAATGAATTATTAGAGATCTTTGGTAGATATAATCCCTCCTACTTCATCATTGATGAGACAAAAATCCAACACCGGATATAGTTCTAATTACTCTATAATTCATAAGAATAAAGTCATATATCTTCATTAATTCCTATCACTGGTGTTATTTATATATTAAATTTTTACAATTCTCTTATAAATCTCAAGAGAGCCTATAAAGATGTTAAAAGTAATTGCTTAATTACACATAGTATCTATTTTCAAATATTTGAGTTGATGGGACAAATTCTACCATCTAAGATTAAAGAAAAACAAAAAGAACATTCAAGAAGATAAATTAAATGTTCAAAATTCTATATTCCATGATGGAATTTATATTCAACGATTGTGCATATTTTGGTAATGGATATTCAAAATAATTGTCAAACCTATCTATATACATTTTGAATTTCAATGGAAAAACACCCACAATGGATGCAGACTAGGAGAGGGTAACGGGTTTGTGGTGTGGATGTAAACGTGGAAAGGTAATGGAAGAAGCAATCTACGATAGTCACGCCAACAAGGTAGAAATTTCTTACTTGCATCAGATTTTGCTCTCATGATCTTGTCATATTGGCATACCATCAATGATCCTAGAGAGAGAAAAGTGGTTGTAGATGTTTTTTGTGAAATGAACGATCTTAATGGGACTGAAGTGATCTTCCTGTTGTATGGCATTTTTTGATGTTGATTAGGACATGAGAGCTAGCGAAAAATTATTGTTTTTGAAGATTCGATTATCATGAGCTAAATGAATCTCAATTATTGTTCTTCCCACTTATTTTTTTGGGTCCAACATGAAACATATATCTCTCGACAGCTATAATCACGTGTACATGTTTTCTCTTTAATTCGTCATCTCAGATGTCAAATCACAAGTTCATGTTTCCTCTTCAATTATTGATCCTGGATGGCATAATGTCAAAAAATAAGGTGTCAAAATTCTTATTCGATCCGAAACTGTGTCTGTTCAAGTGTTGAAAAGGCCAAACATCAATAAAAAAAGCATCCCCAAAAAGTATTAATAAATGGATAAAATTATTTGTCATTCAAGATGAATGATTAAAGAAGAAACATGAACCCCTATCATATCTATCGAAAGATATATGTTTCATGTTACGGACAATAATTGAGATTCATTCAACTCACAATGAATCGAATCTTCATATACAATAGTTTGTCCTTAGCTCTCATGTCCTAATAACAAAAATGCCATACAACTTGAAAATCAGTTTGGGTCCCATAAAGGTTGTTCATTTCACAAAAAAATCTGGAACCACTTTGTTCTTTCTAGGATCATTGATAGTATGCCAATGTTGAGGTAGGCTAACAATATCACCTAAAGGGGTATGAATAGGTGATTTCAACAAATCCTGACAAATTATCGTGGAAACTAAGTGTTGAAATGAATATGATCAAGAGCAGGTAAAACGGAATATGAATATTACCATATTCTGGTAATATTTGAGTTATTGAGTACAGTATTACTATCAATGAATAAATGAATATGAGCAGACGGATACAAAATTCTGCACACAAAGCTTTTATAGTGGTTCGGCTTACGTAAGCTTACATCCACTTTCCTAAGTTGACAGCCTACTAATTAGATTTCATTAATCAATCAATCAGAAATTATAGTGCTGCTTGAATTCAAGCACTTCTCGTCAAAGTAGGTGTTGCTTATACTAAAGCTAATAGGACTCAATAAGCTCCCACTTGACACATACTATCACTCTACTAATACTTATCAAAAGATTACAATTGAATGCTCACGAGAGACAAAATGAGAATATATGAAGCTCTCTTTGACTTTAGAATTTTGTCTCTTGATCTCTCTCTCTTCAGCGCCCGGTCTTCTTTTATACTTCTCAGCATCCAGAACTTTCCATTTGGACAATCTTCAAGAGGATCAATCTTCAAGCTAGCCATTGGACAATTATTGAGAATACTAGGGTAATTGTTGAGGTTGAATAGTCAAAGAATATGTCGATTTGGTCGCCCATACAAACAAATATTAGTTTCTATAAGTGGGGCGCTTCAACTAATCAAGGAATCTTGTTTTTAGGATGATTATCAATCAATTAGGATGTCTTGGGTGATTAAAAATATCACTGATAATCTTTAAGATTGAAAGTCATTCAATATCTTCTAAAGTTGGACTTCATTCCAGATCACAAGTTGTAAAGTCATGAGATACAATATCTCAAAATAATATCGTTGAAGTTTGTAGCAAGAGTTTTACCACAGGTAGAATAAGTACTCTCCTAATATTCAGCCATTTCAGTATTATGATGATATTCAGAGCTGTGCTGATAGTTAAGTGTGAATTCTGCTAACATCTAACGTAGTTGCCTTGCTGATATTCACCTAGCAGTTATGTTAATATTCATGTAGTTGCATTGTTGATTCACACAATTCATTGTTCTTGCTTCTTGACTATGATCAACCATTCTTGCCAAGATATTTAACAACAATAATGATGTGGATACTATAGACCTAAAACCTTGATACTTCTAAGTCAATATGATTTTTCCATTTTTATAGACTTGTTCATGTATATCTTTTAGTTATCAAGAATCCTTTCAATGTGAATATTACTTGAAACGTGTCAATTTCAAAAGATATTAAGAAGTTGTCTCAACAAATATGACAAGATCAAGAGAGCAAAATCGGATTAGAGTTAGTAATTTCTACCTTATTGACATGACCACTATAGATTACTTCTCCCATCACCATCCCTTATTCACATCCACGCCACAAACCCGTACCCTCTGCTTGTCTGCATCCACTGTGGTGCTCTTAACATATATATAGGTTTAGCAATTATTTTAAATATCTATTATGCACAATCATTGAATAAAAATTCCATCATGGATATGGAACTTTGAACGTTTAATTTTTTTTTTCTTGAATTTTCTTTTTGTATCTTAGACGGAAGATTTGTTCCATCAACTCAAATATTTGAAATAGGTACTATGTGTAATTAAGCAATTACTTTAAGCATCTATTACCGACATTGCACACCATGGACTATAAATTTTCAAACATTTAAATCTTTCTTTATAGGCTCTCTTGAGATCTACGAGAGAATGAAAAAAAGATTATATAAATAACACTTGTGATAGGAATTAATGTAGAAATAGGACTTTATTCCTATGAATTAGAATAATTAGAACTATACCCAGTATCGGATTTTTGTCACATGAATTATGAAGTAGGAGGGGTTATATCAACCAAAGATCTTTGATAATTCATTTAATTATATGTGTATATTTTAAAATAGAGTCTATTTATACGTAAACATTTATTACCAAGACATGCATAGTTCTATTATTCTTGTATATCAAAGAATTATCAATACTATTTTTTGCCAAATATGACTTGAATAGAATTTACTTGTCATATACGAGCCATGAGATCTTTTAATATTATTTGTCAAATATGAGTTGAATATGAGATAAAGTATTTTTACATCATTAAACTCTTTCAGAACATCATCATAACAATCATTTTTACAATAAAATATATAGGCATTTCAAAATAGAGTATATCTACATAAAAAAAAAAAATATTATTAGACATTTTTCCAAAATATGCATTATTCTATCATTTCTTGTATATCTATTAGAGATTTATTACCAAAATATGCACAATAATATTATTTCTTGTACAGTTATTAGTGGTAACTATCAAAACAAGCATAGAATTAGAGATGCAGAATTAGATATTTGCAAAGATGGATTAGAAATTTGTTGAAGTGATAATCAAAAGCCGCTTACCAAGTAAATCTGGACACGAGTGCCTCACATGACTTTATCTTGTGCAAGCTTTATATATGCGCACGCACATGTGATTCAATGATCCAACAGAGGATAAACATTTAAGTATACATGTTGAATCCTTTTCTTTTTTCTTTTTTTTTTGTTCAGTCCTACTCTAATCCTACGCTAACACTCACTCTCAGACTTTTGCCCTGCCTCCTTGCAGGGCGTGGGAGTCGAAACCCACTCTTGAAATAAAATCATCCCCACCTCAATCCCCCCTGAGAAGGTGGGGATTTGAACCCCTCACCTCCCCCTTCCAAGTTGGAAGGGTGACCACTGGGGCGAACCCCCAATGGTTAAATCCTTTTCTTTTACGCATCCCACGTTTAACACAATTGATTTTAGTGAAATCATTTTGAGTATATTGCTCATTTAAATAGCGAGAGACGGTATATTTTATTATTAGGCGTATTCAAAGGTATGCTAATAATTTGGTTACTACTAATTTTATCCATCTATTGATATATTTTGGGGCCACTTAAAGGATCAATGATTGAAGAGGAAACATGAACGTATGACATGACATCGAATATCAATTATTAAGGAGGAAACAAGAACCTCTATGATTACAGCTATCAGACATTGATTGAGATACATGAACGTATGTCATGACATCCAATATCAATTATTAAGGAGGAAACAAGAACCTCTATGATTACAGCTATCATATATTGATTGAGATTCATTTTCATTCAATTCACGACATTGATTGAGATTCATTTTCATTCAATTCACGGTGAACCGAATCTACACAAATAGGAATATTGTCTTTTGTCCCTTCTCCTAATAAAAATTAAAAAAAAAATGTTATACAACATGAAAATCAGTTTGGGTCCTATCAATGTCGTTTACTTCACGAAAACATTTGGAACCACTTTATTTTTTCTAGGACCACGACAATATGCCAATGTGACAAGATCATAAGAGCAAAACCTAATTCGATCAATAATTTCTACCTTGTTGACATGAACATTGTGGATTTCTTCTTCCATTACTTCCCACATTTGCATTTACACCACGAACCGCATCTTCTGCTTGTCTACATGCATTCTTGGTGCTCCTCCGCTAGAATTCATTATATATAAAATATATATAAATATAAGAATCTTTCAATTTAATAACTTTTTAAAGTAGAATTACTATGAATTTCTTTTCACATGATTAAGAATGTTCATTCAGGCCAATCATGCCTAATAAAATAACATTAGGATTCATGAACTATCTTATTTGAAATTAGTATTTATTCTTTTTTTTCTTTTGTTTGCTCCAAGGATAGGACACAACAATCGATTGATAGGGCCAACAAAATGCTGGATAGGGATTGCCACCTCGTAGGTCTGACGTCACCTAGCAGCGCGTCACGAAATAATGTACATTATTCGACCACGCTACTGGCCATCATGTACTTCTGGCACCCTATGATGATGCCAAGGGCTTAATTCACTAAAAATCTCCAACTTTAGATCCAATGCCAATTTTGTCCAATTTTTTTTTTTTTAAAGGGTTGCACTTTCGCGACCCATTATACAACTAAATCCGCCCCATTTTTTCACTAAAAATGCAAAATTGTCCTCAATATTCAATTGCAATATAAAGTGGTAGCCCTAAAGTAATTTAATTTCCTTCTTTTTTATTCATTTTCTATTTTTATTTAAAATCTTGTTGTCATAATTAAACATTTCACATATTTGTTTTTGTTTAATGTGTCTATCTTGTGTATATTAAAGGCATTATGTTTTATTTTCATTTTTAGATTTTACTTCCATAAAATAAGTTCCCTGTAAAAAGAAAATTTTCCAAGAAATCTAATTCTTTTTTAGGTTGTCGAGCAAATTTATGGGTTAATTGTCTAGTAGAGTCTACAGATTAACATAGACAATTTTGTAAAATAATATCATCTTGATAAGCTTTTGCTTTGGTAGAAGTACAATGAAAGTGCCAAAACTTGACATGAGAGGACACTTAAGTACCATAAGTTATGAAAGGTACACATAAGCGCCACTTTTTTAAAAAAATTAGGACATTTAAGTGCTAATTCCTACGAAGGGTCTCGAAAATTCTATGTGACATTTTTTTTAATAATTTAACTTGCCTAGATGGCTCATCGGAAAGCTGAGTCAAGAAAGAAGAGCCAAAACGATGTCATTTTACCTCTTATTTTAATTTTAATATAAATTTTATTTAAAATAAATTTAAAGATTAAAAAAAGGAAGATGGCAAAAACGCTTCGACGAGGGCTTGCACAGCCCTCGTTGCCTCCTATAATCTTCTTTTCCTTTTTTTTGAAATTTTTTAGTTTTTTTTATTTAGTTTTAAATTTAATTTAATTCATATTCATATTAAAATTGAAATTTGAGGCAAAACAACGTCATTTTTTGTTTATCTATCCATGTCAGCATTTTGGTCGGGTTTTCTTGCCATGCTTCACTTAATTGATCCACTTTGTTCCAATTTTGGCACTTAAATGGACCTTTCCAAACTTTTTGCATTTAAGTATCTCCCCGTGCTAAGTTTTGACACTCCAAGTGTCGGCGCCCTTTTTACTTTTGTTATGCAAATCACCATTAAACCCGTTCTTATCTTGATATTTTTTTTTTAAAACACGTCATGGATGATATTAATTTTTGCCAATCCAAAATGATAAGATTTCATTGGCATTTAAAAGAAAATTCTTATTTTAGGAATGTTGTGATTTAATTACATTTCATCTTCTAAAGTTTCACATTCGAGAATATAACAATGATTTTAATTTAGAAATTCTTTATAGAGTTTCTTTTTTCATCGATCCTCCTATTATATGTATATGTGTATAAAAGATAGCTAATAATGAAAAGTTTGATGGTGATACACACAATAAATGTGACATTTTATAAACAAGAAATTGCGTTAAAAAGTGTTTATTTAAAATAAAAAAAAAAATCTCTATATTCTACTTGTCAATTGATCCACAAATTTGTTAGGCAACTTTGAAAAGAATTAGGTTGTTTGAAAATTTCTCTTTTCGACAAAACTAATGTCTACATAAGTAAAATCTTACAATAAATTGAAAACATAGTATCTTGTTTATATATGGGATACCCAATAGAAAAAAGAAAATGCATGAAATCTTAATAATGGCAACCGGGTCCTACATAAAAATAGAGAAGCCAAAAAAAAAAAAGAATGAAAGTAGATAAGTTTGGGCCAGCACTTAAAATTGCAATTGAATTATTGGGTGGATTTGGCCATATAAAGGGTAAAAAATAGCGTTGCCCAAAAAAAATTTACCAACTTTCACTATAATCCCAAGTATGCCCCTATGTCCAAAAATTGTCACCAGTTTCTTCAAAATTATTAACATTATAGCCAATTAAAAGTTCATTATAAGAACTTGTGTTTTCATCAACACTCTCATCTTTATATATGATAATAGCAGCCTCTCAATTATTATAATTTTGAAGAAACCAATGGCAATTTTTGGATACGGGGCAGATTTATGACTAAAATGAAAGTTGGTGATTTTTTTTTCAAACAAAAAAAGAAGAAGTTCAAAATAGGATTGTGATTGAATCTTAAATTGGGGATTTTTAGGGAATCAAGCGAGCGTCAAATGTAACCCCAATCCAAAGAATATGCTGCTGGCCATCGATTGCCTGTTGTTCAAGAGGGCCCACTCCTTATCCTCACCGTCCATTATTTGGTTCCCCATCTTGCCCTTAGTTATGTAGCTTTGTTTGTTTAATAAGAAGCTCATGCCTTTCCAAAACAGTTCTTATGACAATTTTCACTCATATGAACGTTCGAGACCAAAATAATTTCTCTACATGGGTCATTAGCCTTTCTCAATGTAGGTCGTGCAAAATTATTGTGACTATCCTAAAATTCAACACCTTTCAAAATATGCGAAATTGTTATTTCATCAATGCACTGATAGTTAATTTACTCTGAACTAATCACTAATGAGTTAACTAATCCATTGGAAGAGGCAATGAAAGATTAAAAACCCGAACGAATGGAGAATTTAATCAAAGATAGACTGTTTGACTATAAGGATCAACAAGGGATAATACTACACTATTATAAGTCAATTAGCGAACAGATGTAAATCGATTCAACAAGAATACTTAGTCGGTTCGTGGGTGATTCCGCTCGATTACGATACTTGCTGCGAATGACGGCAAACCAATTTTTTATTGATCTTGTACTTAGAGATAGTAATTGATTCCTTACAATTACATGACAACTGAGGATTACCTGTGATTTGAAGAGGCACAAACGTGGATCGAAAATTATCGACCACGAGTCTAGTGCTTGAAAATCCCTAAAAGCCACCCAATTGTTTAGGTTATACTAAAGTCGCATTTGATCGATTTTAATTACGAATTTTAATTCAATTTTGGGTATAGAACTTTCAAGAATTTCCAAGGCTAACCTATTGGACATCGCCTCATCTATCCATCAAATTATCTATAGGTTTTAGATTTCCGGATAAGGACTAATGATTGAGAATTGGAAGTCGGAAAGAGAAGCCGGGCCAAGTGAAGGCCAATGGGCCTCACACCCATGATGTTTAGCCAATAAGGCCCAATTAGGCCTGCCAAGCCCATCTAAGCCCATTTCAAGAAATTGGGCCCAATGACAACCTTTTTACAATTTTTGTATCTATAAATGTTACAATAGTTTCAAATAATAATATGTATGATATTGATAATAGTCAAAATTAAACCTCTTTTTAGAGTTATACTGGGTTATTAATCCTTTTACTTGAAAAATAAGTGTTTAACTATCTCTCGATACTCATGCTAATCTAAATCTTTTTCCTAATATTTTACATAGATAAAATTTTTAAGTTTTTTCGTTTCATGTATTCTTAATGAAATTTAGCTAAATCTATAAATGAGGAGATTAAGATAGCAGGAACATCAACCTGACAAAACACTAACTGAGGTTCTAATTTTACTATAATAAAGACCACAAGGTAGAACACATTTAAATGAAATTATTGTAATATTTATAAAATTTTTAAGCTTTTGTGTTTCATATATTCTTAATTAAGTTTAGCTAATTCTATAAATGAGAAAATTAAAGTAGCGGGAATATCAATCTAACTTATCTCTAAATGAGGTGTTACTTTTTTTTTTTTTTTTTTTAATAGAGACTATAAGCTAAAACACAGTTGAATGAAAAACTAAAAACGTAAAAAAGTAACACAAGGATAGAATTTTGTTGTTGTTTAGGATATGGATGGAATTAAAAGATATTTAACATTCGGGCAATAGTGTAATTATGGAAATTTGTGAATTTATCGAATGACGTATTGGATTTTGTTACCGGAAGTTAAGGGATTGATTGAACGTTTATCTTTCATTATCTGAAAGTAGTCTTATCTGTGTAAATTGATGAGGATTTCAACGTACTTCCAACCAAAGTTGAAAAAGAAAATTCTTTCACTAAACTATGCAATACATTCACTTTCCCTCGGACTAAATCTCCACAATGGAGATAAACTGAGAATTTAAACATTTTATACTTTCATTTTCATATAGATGTACACAACTGCATATCACATTATTTCACTTTGATGTAAACATATTTTAGATCCTGACAAATAACCCGCGCAATGAGGCTTACATCTAGTGACAACATGCAGGTTTTTGTGCACAAAATTGTTTCTTGGCGGTTCTCAATATCTATAAATTAAAGTCAAAATCATCATTTATCTCAATTTTTACTTTCTAAAATTTCAATTGCTATATGTAACCCTCATTCATTGAGTAAAAACTCAATCTTCTTTCTATGCAAATATAATCACGATTTTGTCTCATTTTACAAAAGTGTCGATATGATTTACGGACACTATGGTCATTGCATAAATTTTAATCTATAGTTTTGCATACAATGATTTTCATCTGATATCTAAAATGACATCACTAAATATATTTTGCAAATATAATTTACAATATCATCTTAAGAAAAAGTTGGGCACACGTGAGGCGACCGTGACAACTCTTGTTAATTATGTAACAAAAGATATTTATTATTGCAATATGAATGTGTACATAACCAACTAAAACTAATGAAATAGAAAAATATTAACCAATTTTGATATAACTTTCTTAAACTTTAAAAGATTGGGATAAATAATTTACTTGAAGCATCAATAAATACCCCAATATAATTACAACCACCCATTGGAAACGAAATATTGTCAAGAAAATTATGTGAATATTCTTATGCTGAAAATAGATCAATGGAATCCTAGATATGCATTCTTGTAGAAATATATTTTGAATTTAAAAAAAAAAATTGAATCTTGCTTATTTCATGATGATGCACATTATTTATAAATTGGTCAGAAAATACATACATTTATCTTAGAAGATGGCATTTCCATCGGTTCTTGCAAAAGAGTAAGATAGACATCAAATGATTACCAAAATTAAAATGAAGCGTATTCTTTTTTAAGAAAAGGCAATTGAAGTCGACCGGATTAAAAAATAATCTCGAAGAAGTTATTTCCAATTTCATATAAATAGTAATGGTCATATGGAGTAGATAGAAGAAAGTACTTTGCTTTCACGAAGATGTACAAATACTATGGTCCCCCTTTCCATACCAAGCTCATGGTAAAAATGTTAAGATTCCGACAAATGTAGGAAAGCTATTTAGAGAGGGGAATTTACATTCTCACTTTATGCTCTCAATTTTTTTTAATTGATTCATAATATTTTACGTGTTCAAAATAGTTTGTGCCATATTATGATTATATAAGTGTTGCAATTTTGTGTCTAATGTTTTCTCAAAATCGGAGAATAAACCGATATGATAGGGCTCGGATCCACTTTAAATAAAATTTCAGGCATTGATCGGTGTGAATATCTTTCTTGTTATAATTATCTATGTTGACACCTAAATTTTTGGAGTTGATTTTTGCATGGCATATAGTTAGAAACATTTTATTTTCATTTTATTTTAGGCCGCCGGTGAAGGGAAAATTTTTTCACATATTCCGTTCAGGTTTTTCATATTTTTAGGCAATATACACCAAAAGATGTATTTTCGAGCAAAAAGGAAAATTTTGGATAGAATATGTGAAAAATACAAAAGAGAATATCACGTGTGGTGCAATGATATATTCACGAGTAAAATTGGAAACAAAATACGCTTCAAAGATCTAAATTTTTCCCCTATAAAAGGTGTTGTGCACGTACGGACGAAAGGGGGGAATTTCAAAAAAATTCGGAGCAAAAGGGAGGGCCTTCTGCGGTTTTAGGAGTGAAAAGGCACAAAAGCAAAAAGTGAAAAGTGAGGTAAAAAAGCAAACCCTCCACGACTGTTCATCTTCCTCGTGGGGGGGTGTCCTCGCCGACGCGGCGCCGCGCGCCCGCACCATCGCCGCGCCCGAGCCACCGGTAACCCGAGCCACACCGCCGCCGATCCGCCTTCCTCACGCCACCCCCGCCGCACCGGCACCGTCCTGCTCGCTGTCGCAACCCAGCCCCGACGATTCCCAATCTAGCCGCGGCCGGCGTCAGCTGTTCCCCCCGCTCGCGCCGCCCTGACGCCCTACTCTGCTCCGCTCACCGCTGTAGCAACCTCGACGTCCTCCTCCTCCCAGATCTGCCCGGAGCCCACCGCGCGTTCGACGCCACCAGATCCGAGGCGTACGCCACCCGCCGGTCTCGCTATGCCGCCCGACGCCGCCCCCCGCTCGCCGCGCAGATCTAAGATCCCCACAAAGCAGCCGATCCAGATCCGACGCTGCCCTTGCCTCCTTATTCGCTGCCCTAGAGCCCTGACGGTCACCGGTCCAGATCTGACACCATCACTACTCCGCCCGCAAAATCGCCACCAATGTCGAACCGAAATCGGAGCGTCCTGCTCAAGCCTGACCCAGCTCTCTTGAAGCCCGTGACCCGACGCCTCCGTTCGCCAACGCGCCCCGCTTCGCCACCGGAGCTCCTCGCCGCACGACCCCTCTCCCGTGCTGCTTTCCCCCCGCGACGCCCCTTGCTGTTGATCCCCTCGCCAGAGTCCGTCGCCGGCGATCCCTCTCGCCGGAGCCCCTAACCAGAGGCCAAAATTTCATATTTTCTTTTTTTTTTTTTAAAAGAAAAAATTACATCAGGTATTTTTGTTTTACTTTATTAGGCAAGTTTATGTTATTTTATTTCTTATTATTATCTTTTTATATTTTGTTTCCTTTGTTTGAAATACCTATCTATGCATGATTGAAAATCTCAATATATCACCTGATTCGCAACCGCATCATGATTTTTTATTTCATCTATAAGGCTTTAGATGAAATAATTAATCAAGTGGGAATAAAATTGATATTTTGATCTTTAAGGCTTAAGATCAATTTATTGATTTTACTAGCGAAATATTATCCCTTGATCTGAACGATGTGTGATATCTTTTTTGGGTTAATTTTGAATGGACTTGATTGCTTTATGTTTGAGCTAGATTATGTTCATATTAGAATATTGCATGCTTTAGGGTAATTTGCATATTTAGACTAAGCATTTTATTTATTCTGAATTTTCGAAATAAAAAACAAAAACATGAATTTAGGATGTTAGATTCATTAATTTAAATTGCATCTTTAATCATTCGACAATTTTAATTTTGAATTTTATAAAAAAGGAAAAGTCAAAAAATCATCATGCATATGTTATGTAGAATTAGGGGGCATATTTTGCACGTCATGGCATATTAGGGTTAAATTGCACTTAGTTTAATTTTAGATAATATTTTTCTTAATTTATTATAAGTTTAGGCATTTTCTTAAATAGATTGCATTTTAGAATTATTTGGGTTAAGATAATATTTTAGTTTAAATTAGGATTTAGCTCAACCTAATTCCTAATATAAATTGAATAGGATCTTAATCTAATTAGATAATTTTCATATTTTTCTAGTTTCGAATTTCATAAAAAAAAATATAAAAAATGTCTTAGAATAAATTAGTTTCAATCTCTAGGATAGATTGCATTCTTTTAAGGAAAAAGAAAAGAAAAAATGTCATATGCACGTCAATAGGGTTAGATTCATTGAGATGCATGCCATTTAGTATTTTTGCTAGGCCCATTTAATTAGAAATTACGTGTTATTAGAATTATGTCATTTAGTTAATGTTGCATTGCATATTGCATGATTTTCATTAATTAAGTGAAAGCAAAAACAAAAATTGCGTGTTAATTAGAAACCACATCTAGGGTTGTTAATGTGGATTTTAATTTAACATTGCAAATACTTTCGTTGCTTTAAGGTAAGTTTATGCAATTTATTCATTGTTTATCTGAGTGTTAAATTGGTGGTTTGCGCACTCGCATGATCACCTCACACGTTAGAGAAATAGATTTAAAATCAATCCAAGCTGCATTTGAAAATATTTTTAAAAAATAAAGAATGGTACCGAAAGGGCATTAGAGAAATCTAATGTAACCAAGTCCGCGTTCCCATAGTCTCTGGTTCGTAAGAGTAAAGTAAACCTCCCGTTGCTTTACTTGAGTTTCTAATCGACCCACCAAAAAGAGATTAGTGGCGACTCCTAATTGAAAATCATTTGCATGTTAAGAACTTGAACCTAAGTCGCGAATTGGTATGGGCTTGGGAGAGCCCGAGTTAAGTATAGGCTTAACAGTCCATTAGCCAAACCCTAGGTGGTTCACCCCCTGAAAAATTGGTCGCGACAGCTTGGTGACTCCACTGGGGATTTAAGTTAAAACTCTTAGTGGCCAATTTTCTCTTTATTTGAAAAAAAGTTTTTGTTTGGCAGCGAGGATTCCAAGTACGTTCCTAACATTTAAGGTGTTAAATGTTTTTGCAGATTGGGAGGTATAAGGGGAAGTGTTTGCTAACCTCTGTTTTGTAGGGAGGTGAAGGAATGTATGGTTTAGTTTCATGTTGAAGTGTTGCTTGATATTAAATTGTTGTGCATGCCTTGCATTTGCACTACACTTTTGCACACACAACCTGCCGCCGGACCTGGGCCGCACTAGGATATTTAGGATGGTATTGAGTTGGATACAACTTCGACCGCGAGGCCGCGTAGTAGAGGTTGCCCAACTCAATCCCGAAATTTTCTTTCTTGGTGTTAAGAATGTTTACCTATGCCCGCGAAGCTGCATCACATTGGGGTATCATTCTTGACTGAGCCGGAGTTAGGAGGACTTGACTTAGTATGCGAGGCTGCAACTAAGTCATCCCACCCTTTTAATTCCACCTTGTTTAGCCTTTCTAATTAGAAATCGAACCTCATATCTCATGCGCATGTCTACGTGATTGCCATCGATTTTCCTTGGTGAAGTAAGTCTTCTACCTCTATACTATGCAATTTACTTACTTTGTCATAATTTTGGTCCGTCCATGACAATCTAGGTCAATCATTGATTTAATTCATTTGTCAATTAGAAATGAAATGAGGAAATTGCAATACAATGAATCATTTGAAAATAAAAAACCTTGGAGAATTTGTTTTCAATTCGTGTGTCTATTTTTTTAAAGCTCTCTTTAGGAAATCCCCTTCTTGTAAGAACTTGTCATAAAAAAAATGAAAAAAGTTGATAGATCATTGACATGGATTGATTCTCTATTTGCACCTCATACTTATATATTTTCATTTATTTGAATTAGGTGATAATGGATCTGCCACGCTCGCCTATTATTACACGGTCAATGGCTAAAATGGCTGACCAAAATGAGATGCACGACCGCATGTCCACCATGGAAGATCAACTCCAACAGTTAGCCGCCTCCATGCAGCTTATAACAAATCAACTTCAATCCTTCCAGGTGAATCCAACTCCTGCACCCGCTCTCCCTGAGATAGTCGTCCCGAAGCAGGCAAACAAAGCCCAAATAGGTGATGACGATATCCCTGACCTAGAAGATGACCCTTCGTCAATCAAGATGCAAAAGGCTAAGCTTGACAACATCCCTAAGGCAAAGCATGATGAACGCTTCACAAAACTGAAGGAAAAATCGAAACAACTGCAAGAGTCGCAGAATTCACTCCCGTTCGACCTATCTGCGTGTGAGAAAGTCAAGATGCCAAAGAAGTTCAAAATGCCGGATTTTAAAAAGTACGATGGTACTTCCTGCCCAAAAACTCATCTGCAGATGTACCACGTGCATATGACCCAATATGTCAAGAACGAGCCCCTTATGATCCAATCATTCCATGCGAGTTTGACTGGGCCTGCACTGAACTGGTATGTCATGAAGAATGTGAACCTTCTTAGCACCTGGAATAAAGTGACCGACGCATTTCTCAAGCAATACAAGTTCAACATGGATATTGAACCTTCCCGAGAGGATCTTGAGAGGATGGAGAAAAAGAGAAATGAGTCGTTCAAAGAGTATGCCGTGAGATGGCGAAATCTGGCGGCTCAAATCACTCCTGAGCCTACCGATAAGGAGTTGATGAAATTGTTTATCAAAACCCTCCCGTGTGAGTTCCATAATCAAATGGCCAGCACATATATTGAGAACTTCAACCAACTTATCCCGGTGGGTGAACAGATCGAAAGGGGATAAGAGAAGGATGGTTTACTAAGCCATCTAACAAGAGATTTTATACCAAGAATGAGGAGGACCTTAAAGCTGAGATTAATATGGCATACTTTCAACCGAATCGTGATACATCCAATTGCGCTCTGGTAATTAAGATTTCTACTGAGCAACAAGGTGGAGGACATCAATTCTCGGGTCGATGACGTAATGTTAGGAGACAGTTTACACCTCTTCCTGGACCCCTATCCAAAGTTTTGCCTTTTCTCCAAAAGAATGGATTACTCTCTACTGAGCCGAAGCGACCAAATCCCAAGCATTATCCTGCATATAATCCCTCCGAAAAGTGTGACTATCACATGGGAGAGGTTGGTCACTCCACTGATGATTGCTATGTTTTGAAGCATAAGGTCCAAGACCTCTTGGATACAAAAGCGTTCTCTTTCAGCAGTAATCAGAAAAATCTTCTGCCCAACCACGATGAAGGCGCAAACGCTGTCACTGAGTGAAGAAGTTTTTATCTTCTGGGATTTCAAGTTTTGTTTAGAATTTCCTGCTTTTTGCAATTTCAATTATCACTTTCGCTTTTAGGGTTTGGCTTGTTTGCATTTTCTATTCCAATAATGTGATTCATTTGATTCTATTCAATGAAATTACAATTTTATTTCCAAATTTTGAGGATATGATGGGGTACACCAAACTAGTCCGGTGGCGATACCCAACAATGAAAAGAAAACATCATCCAAGGAGAATTCTGAGGAATGGGCTTCTTCATGCTTCCTCATCCAAAAAATCTCAAAAAAAAAAAAAAATCATTTTTCAAGCCATTTCCAAAAGCATGCATTAGGTTAGCCATGTTTAATTTTCTAACTCATTTACTTCATGTTTCAGAACATTATTTTCCTACCCTAATGAGAAAGCATCTGAAAAGGTACATTAGGTTGCAATGATGGATCAATCGGCCCAACTGTTATTCAATAAGTTTGAGAGTACATTTCTAAAGTAAAATAAGGGGCAAGTAAAAGAGGACAATCATTTTCTGGTGGAAGAGGTACGTCTCGTCCATGAATATGATTAATTTTGGAAATGACATTCTATTCTTTTCCTTGCATACGACAAATTGGGGGCATGGCAAATTTCGGTAATGGCCCGACTAAAATAAAATCTCGATCTAAGCCAAAATGGATATGCAATTTGAATTTACTTTGATGTTGCATAGTATCATATTCATGCACGTTCTCTTGTGCAAGGGCAAAAGCGGATTTTCACTTTTGATTAATAGAGGCAATCCAAGGACATCCATTGCTGAGACATTCCCTTTGTGGAGCAATCCCTTGAATGAATGCTTAAAACCATGTTTTGAGTGCAATAAATTATTTGCTTTGAAGTAAAAAAAATTTTCATGCTTAAAGTTAAAGTTGCTGGACTATTTTGAAAAGAGAATTTCTATAGTGATTTTACCTATTTAACTCACCAATTTCATGTGGAGATTTGTCAAGATAGACTAATTCAATGAATGATGTGGAATGGAATAAGCATGCTAAATGAGACGTGTCATAATGATGAAAGGCAAGCCTTATCCTATACACAATCCCCTACTTGTACACTTGTGAGATGAGTGTAGGAAATTTCATATCTGCAAGGTAAAGAGTTCTCTCGCGAAAGGTACGATAACCGAAATGATGAGAGGCAATTCATTTCTTTATCCTAAACACAACAGGTGACCCATTGCTTAACCACTTTGAGCCCATACACTTGTGGAAATTCTTTTCAAATTATCCTTGTCAAGAACCACCCCACATCGGGTCATATTGGAGGGTAAGACAGCATCATAAGGTGAAGAAAATGGATTGAATTTTTCTTGCTCTCACTTGTATCAATCTTCTAGTCATTCTATTACATTGAATTCATGTGGTAATTTAAGTGCCTTAAGATAATGAAGAGCATTTCTTTCACTATCCTATATACTTATATCCTTTGCATAGCCCACTTGAGCCTGCAATTTCATTTCTTTAAGCCCAATTGGTGATCATCCCTCACACTGGGGTAAGGCAAAAGACAGATGAAGACTCTTGAAAGTTCGAGTATCATTTAAAGTGTAATTGCTTGACGCATGCATTGTGCGCAAGAATTGAAATCAAAATAGAACGAAGGAGCATGAAAAAGCAGTGTGCCTGGTAAAAGCAAGGCCAATGCCCATGAAAAAAAAGTGAAAAGAAAAAATGAATAAGGACTAGGGGCATGAAAAAGCGGTGTGCCTAGTAAAAGCAAGGCCAATGCCCATAGATGAAAAAAAAAAGAGTCAAGATAAGGTGACTGTCAATTACAAGAATTGAATCATGATGGAGCAATACTCAAAGAACTCAAAAGTTGAGTTTTTACAATCAATGGGGCATTTCATGAAGACAATCCCCAATGATGAAAAAGAAAACTTGTGGCAATGCCAAGATGATCACCAACTCTCACCATTTACACACATTTTGGGCCTAATGATCATTTCATTTCTCAACCCAAGAACCCAGCCTATGTTGCGTCCCTTGCAAAGTCTCTTCTAATTAGGGCACTTGAATTAACATAAGAGTTCATATGTTTATAAGCATTGCTCGAAGAAGTGCGAGCAAGATTATTTCATTCTCATTTTGTAGGGTTCTTGATTTGTAAGCTCGGAGATGATCACAGGATTGTTCTTTCAAATAGCCTTGACTCAAAGAGTCCCCTTTGTTAAAGCCGTTGAACACGCCCACATTATGGTCCTTATTAAAGACCTCTCAAAATGGTAATGTCGTACCGCTTGCGAGAATACTCGGACCCTTGTTTATATGATGATATTGAGATTGAGTGATTCTCACAAAATAGCCATTCTAAATGAGAATGAGTTAAAGTCCTTTCTAACTGAAAGTCTCTCATTTAGCATTTTTAAGAAATCCATGTCATTGTCTTGAACGACAATTATCTCCTGTGGAAATTTGGGTGATGCAAATATGGTAAAGTCATTATGCATAAACCTTGATTGAACGGATGGAAGCCCCACTGAACTTTGAAATGTGTATTTTAGAGTAGCTCAGATTGTCTATCTCTTTTATGAATGTATATCAGTTTTTGCTCTAAATCATGTCTGATAAGTAATTCAAGTTCCTTTTAGAATGTCTCATGATATTAGGAGATGAAAAACCTCCACCATGAGGTGAAAGACCTCCACGGGATATCTAAATTCCAAAAGACATCCCCAAGAATCAGAGATATTACCAGGTAAGTATATCTCTACCCATACTCTAAATATTTGTCATTGTGCAGGTATTCTCTCTCAAGTGCATCGACATTTGACTTGGTCAAGTTGTCTAGTTCCTGACCTGGCGTGCTTTCGTAGCCCAATGTCATTTTCATCGACTCGGCGTGCTTCCGTAGCCCGATGTCCCTTTTAATAGACCCGGCATGCTTTCGTAGCCCAGAGTCTCTCTTTATCGACTCGGCGTGCTTTCGTAGCCCGATGTCCATTTATATTGACCTGGCGTGCTTTCGTAACTCGGGTTCCCTTTTATCGAGCCAGCGTGCTTCCGTAGCCCGGTTTTCTTTTATTGACCTAGCGTGCTTTTATAGCCTAGAGTCCTTTATACTGACACTCGATGGAGTTGTCCATTGAAGATTTTTCTCCAGATTTAGTTTGATTAAGGCGACCGAATAATGGTTCAGGTCCTGATCAAATGATTTATGTTGCAATGCTAGGCAACCGAAGAATGGTTCGGGTCTTAGCCAAGCAAAATCTCCGTTTAGGCGACCGTAAAATGGTACGGGTCCTAAACAACATTTATTGCTCTAACAGGCGACCGTAGAATAGTACGGGTCTTGGAAAAGCAATTTCCCCATTCAGGCGACCGTAGAATGGTACGGGTCTTGAAAAATCAATTTTCCGTCAAGGTGACCGTAGAACGGTACGGGTCCTCGACAACCTATTCCTTATTCAGCGACCGTAAAATGCTACGGGTCTTGGAAAGTGAATCCCTTTCGGGCGGCCCGTAAATGGTACGAGTCCTAGACAACACCTATTTCCTCATTAAGGCGACCGTAGAATAGTACAGATCCTGAAAAATGAATCCCCGTTTAGGCGACCGTAGAATGGTACGGGTCTTGGGAAAGCAGTCTCTTTGTAAAGTCATGTTACTATTCTAGGCGACCGTAGAATGGTACGAGTCCTGGACATATAACACCAACTACCTCGAACTACTCTATCTTCCTTGAAGGTAAGTTATTCCAGGTAAATTCATTTATCATTTGCATTAGCATTTCCATGCATCATATAAATTGCATTAAAAAATGGAATTCATTTTCCAACAAAAAGCATTCATTGCATAGTCAAAATTTAGGTCTCAATTTGTCTTTGAAGGCAACCTCTTCGAGCTCACCTTCAAAGAGGGGCAGCTATTGACACCTAAATTTTTGGGGTTGATTTTTGCATGGCATATAGTTTAGAAACATTTTATTTTCATTTTATTTTAGGCCGCCGGTGAAGGGAAGACTTTTTCACATATTCCGTTCAGGTTTTTCATATTTTTAGGCAATATACACCAAAAGATGTATTTTCGAGCAAAAAGGAAAATTTTGGATAGAATATGTGAAAAATACAAAAGAGGATATCACGTGTGGTGCAATGATATATTCACGAGTAAAATTGGAAACAAAATACGCTTCAAAGATCTAAATTTTTCCCTTATAAAAGGTGTTGTGCACGTACGGACGAAAGGGGGGAATTTCGAAAAAATTTGGAGCAAAAGGGAGGGCCTTCTCTGGTTTTAGGAGTGAAAAAGCACAAAAGCAAAAAGTGAAAAGTGAGGTAAAAAACCCCGTGACTGTTCATCTTCCTCGTTTGGGGGTGTCACCTTTGCGCCGCAAGCGCTGCCTGCACGCACCATCGCCGTCAGCCGAGCCACCAGCGACCTAGAGCCACACCGCCGCCAATCCGCTTTCCTCACGCCACCACCTGCTCGCACCGGTGCCGTCCCACTCACCGTCGCGACCCGGCCCCAACGATTCCCGATCTAGCCGGGACCGCGCGCCTATTCCCCCGCTCGCGCGGCCCTGACGCCCTGCTCCGCTCCGCTTGCCACTGCAGCAACCCCAACGTCCTCCTCCTCCCGGATCTGCCGGAGCCCACCGTGCGTTCGACGCCACGAGATCCGAAGCGAGACGCCACCCGCCGGTCTCGCCGTGCCGCCCGACGCCGCCCCGCTCACCGCCTACGATCCAAGATCCCCGCAAGTAGCCGATCCAAATCCGACATTGCCCTTGCCTCCCCCGTTCGCCCCCTAGAGCCTCGACGCGCCGGTCCAGATCGACACCATCCCCTCGCTCCGGCCGCAAAATCGCCGCCGACGCCGAACCAAAATCGGAGCGTCCCCGCTCAAGCCCGGCCCGCTCTCTCGAAGCTCGTGACCGAACGCCTCCGTTCGCCAACGCGCCCGCCGCCCGCGGCTCCTCGCCGCACGACCCCTCTCCGTGCTTTGCTTTCCCCGCGACGCCCCTTGTCGTTGATCCCCGCCGGAAGTCCGTCGCGGCGATCCCTCTCGCCGGAGCCCCTAACCGGCCAAAATTTCATATTTTCTTTTTTAAAAAAAATTACATTAGGTATTTTTGTTTTACTTTATTAGGCAAGTTTATGTTATTTTATTTCTTATTATTATCTTTTTATATTTTGTTTCCTTTGTTTGAAATACCTATCTATGCATGATTGGAAATCTCAATGTATCACCTTATTCGTAATCCGCATCAGGATTTTTTTATTTCATCTATAAGGCTTTAGATGAAATAATTAATCAAGTGGGAATAAAATTGATATTTTGATCTTTAAGGCTTAAGATCAATTTATTGATTTTACTAGCAAAATATTATCCCTTGATCTGAACGATGTGTGATATCTTTTTTGCGTTAATTTTGAATGGATTTGATTACTTTATGTTTGAGCTAGATTATGTTCATATTAGAATATTGCATGCTTTAGGGTAATTTGCATATTTAGACTAAGCATTTTATTTATTCTGAATTTTCGAAATAAAAAACAAAAACATGAATTTAGGATGTTAGTTTCATTAATTTAAATTGCATGTTTAATCATTCGACAATTTTAATTTCGAATTTTATAAAAAAGGAGAAGTCAAAAAATCATCATGCATATGTCATGTAGAATTAGGGGGCATATTTTGCACAGCATGGCATATTAGGGTTAAATTGCACTTAGTTTAATTTTAGATAATATTTTTCTTAATTTATTATAAGTTTAGGCATTTTCTTAATAGATTGCATTTTAGGATTATTTGGGTTAAGATAATATTTTAGTTTAAATTAGGATTTAGCTCAACCTAATTCCTAATATAAATTGAATAGGATCTTAATCTAATTAGATAATTTTCATATTTTTCTAATTTCGAATTTCATAAAAAAAATACAAAAAATGTCTTAGAATAAATTAGTTTCAATCTCTAGGATAGATTGCATTCTTTTAGGGAAAAAGAAAAGAAATGTCATATGCACGTCAATAGGGTTAGATTCATTGAGATGCATGCCATTTAGTATTTTTGCTAGGCCCATTTAATTAGAAATTACGTGTTATTAGAATTAGGTCATTTAGTTAATGTTGCATTGCATATTGCATGATTTTCATTAATTAAGTGAAAGCAAAAACAAAAATTGCGTGTTAATTAGAAACCACATCTAAGGTTGTTAATGTGGATTTTAATTTAACATCGCGACGCTTTCTTTTTAAGGTAAATTTATGCAATTTATTCATTGTTTATCCGAGTGTTAAATTGGTGGTTTGCGCACTCGTATGATCACCTCACATGTTAGATAAATAGATTTAAAATCAATCCAAGCTGCATTTGAAAACATTTTTAAAAAATAAAGAATGGTACCGAAAGGACATTAGAGAAATCTAATGTAACCAAGTCCGCGTTCCCATAGTCTTTGGTTCATAGGAGTAAAGTAAACCTCCCGTTGCTTTACTTGGGTTTCTAATCGACCCACCAAAAAGAGATTAGTGGTGACTCCTAATTGAAAATCATTTGCATGTTAAGAACTTGAACCTAAGTCGCGAATTGGTATGGGCTTGGGAGAGCCCGAGTTAAGTCTAGGCTTAACAATCCATTAGCCAAACCCTAGGTGGTTCACCCCTCGAAAAATTGATCGCGACAATCTGCATCTTATTTCTCTAGCAAAATACACATCAACACAATAATTTAAAATTATATAGCAAATGTAAACTCAGACCCGTGCAACACACATATGTCTTGCTAGTTTAAATGTATACGAGAATATCTATCTATCAAAAGTAAATAGGAGCAGCATAGTATCAGGGTGACGTGGTCTTCATAGAATTGTAAATATATTTTACAATTTGAAGTATAGAAAAATTCATTATTAGTTTTACCTTGGGAAAATGGTTTTTGCCTGTGATTTTCTGAATAAGAATTTCTCTGTATTTTCCACTTCGTTGGGAAACTGAAAGTATGTGATGTGTAATATTGTTATCGTTGTTTGGATCACTTACCAAACAAACAATCTAGTGGAGCTATATAATTCATAACTGAGGGACAAAAGATCATTAAGATACTCCGATCCCGCAATACATTCATGAATTGACGTGTCTCCTCTTTTGCCATATTCCTCTTTGTTTGAATAATTAAATAACACCTTTTGCCATCATTATATCTTTCTTATATATAAATAGCACCACACAAAACAAGAACGCCCCGACCCAAATACTAATTTCTCAGTGGCTTCCGACAACCCAGACTCGGGTACTCGTCGCCCGAACACAGATCCCGTCAACCGGTTCCTGATCCTGCAACCTTGACCTATGTCTGTGGCGCCCAGACTTAGGTGCTCGGTAGCCTAGACCCAAGACCCTGATCCAAGACGTTGGTCCCTTGATTGCACTCAAGTCTATATGTTTCAGTGTTTTCAATTAAAAAAGAAAAAAAGTATCAGAAAATGACTACTAAATATTTGTCAAGGACACTCAGACACAGCAAAACGAAACCACTTCTTTTGAAAAGAACTTCTTTTAAAATTAGTTTCCAGTAGATCCGCTAGACATTCCGTGTGATGGACTAGATGATCATTTTCAGCTGTCTCAAGAAGATGAAAAACATTGCGTGGACAATAAATTTAGAAGAAATGAAAGTGATGTCAAGAAAAAAAGTTTTCATTATTGTGTTTGAAGGGGGAAATTACCAAAAATTCTATTTTAAATTTTTTTGAAATTATTTATTTATTTATTATTTTCTTTTTCCTAGGTCAACCCGGTCGCAACCGGCTAAAGGAAAAAAAGGAAGATAAGAAAAAGAGGAGAATGAAAAGAAAAAGAAAATAATAATTAATAATTCAAAAAAATATAATATTATTAAAATTGTCTACGTTAGTTAGCACCATAATAATTAAAAAAATATAATATTATTAAAATTATCTACGTCAAGACTGACTACATCATGATCTAAATTAATCAAGATTCTTACCTAATTTGCGATATCGCCTGGATATTGTTTCTAAATTCCGATGGATGACAGATCACGAGAATCACAGGATGACCGGATTTTTACCTAATTTTCGGATGGATGACAAATCACGAGAATCACCGTAAGGATGACCGGCGATGGCTCGTGGTGGCTGTTCAGGGAACTCACACGTCCTGACTCGAATGTTCTAAACAATCTGCAAAACAGAAAACCCAGCATTTCGGCTTGGTGTGCGTCCGGCGAAGGCTTGCTTGGACGTCATCGCGGGTGGCTTAGCAAGCGGCACAGAAGCGAGTCGTTGAAATCGTCTAAAAATGCTGACAAGGCAAAGCTCGTCAGAACAAGTGCGTAACAGCAATGTAGCTTGCTGGTTCGCTATTGGATTGAGTGATCCTTCGAAGGACACCTAACACCAATGACACCAAGGCCTTGGAGGCGTGCACACGAGGCAAGTCGCGGGCTGCTCTCCAGATGGTGGACTTATCCCCTCAAGGCCTCACTTCTATTAATCTCTTCAAGAAATTTGGATAGTGAATTCGTGAAGGTCTGTGAGCGGTCCTTCGAACCGGGAGCTTGCCGATGTTGCAGGTGTCGTGATCTGTTGTAGCAAACAGCAATCGGCAGGAGGAACAACAGTGAAAGGCAACCCAAACCCGGAATCAGCAGAGGACAGCTGCGGCAGTGAAGGGCCTCCGATGTGGGGATGCCACGGAGGTCACCGGAAATCGTCTGGGCGACTACTGGCTGGTCGAGAAGGGCTTTAGGTCGCCAACTGGAATTCGTCAACAAGCATCTGGGTGAAGTGTTGCACGGCGGGGAAGGCTGAACTTGATGGTTCAGGCGCGAAGGCGCAAGGAAAGAGTGGCACCGTTTGTGGCAGAGGAGGCACGCCCCAGGGAGGAAGACAGCCCTCAGCTTTCAAGCATCTCCCGTCTTATCCTCTCTCAGTTTTCTCTTTAATTGTGGCCGTGCATTCAATGTGTGGTCTTGTATTGAATTGGGTGGCCTCCTCCAGAACCTCTTCCTTGTCTCCTTTTATATTGTTCACTCCTGCACGTCAAAACAGAAGCGTAAATATTCAGAAAGATTCTCCGATTTCTCTTTCCCGTTTGTCTTTATACTACAGAGAAATAATCTTGATTTGTTATTTTGTTCTCTTCCACGCTTACGTGCTGCTAATCTTCATGAATGATTTCCTTTTGATCAAGAATATCTCCCTTAATATATCAAGTCCACTTTTACATGTGAGAAAGCTTATTCTTCTTTGGACAAATATATCTCTTCCTTCCCTTTTGCTTGGCCGAATATTATCTCACTTGCAATCACATCTTTTCCTTTTCGAAGTCAGTGCAATATTCTCTTGATGATGCAATATATGTGTGTGTAGTTCCAAGAACAGAGCATCTGCTTACTTCATGTAGTTGAGACCAATGACAATAGTTCATATCAGCCACAGCCTCCTCGGAGTTGTGTTCACTGGAACTCTGAGAAAAGTTATCCACTGGACTTGACTGGTTGGAGGTAGTCCGAGAAGCCTTGAAATCTCTCTTTGATTCGAGAGATGCAAAGCCTTAATAGATCAAGGAAACCTTTGGTACCAAAGCCTAATGAGGATGACATTTGTAAAGATCTTGTGCAAATCTGTCTAAAGTGGTCCATATTGTCAAAGTGTGGAAGAATAAAAGAAATATCTCTTTGAGCTTGACCTGATTTCCTGATGCTGTGATTCAGCTATCTTTAGAAACCTATTACAGATTCGATCCATATAGATTCCCACTTACAATTTGAAGTACCTCTTTGAATAATCAAGCCAATATACAAACATGATGAATAGGTGAACAGATACATGCAAAATTAGTCAATAGTATGTGAAAATTCAATTCAATTTTGCAACAAGCAACTTTGGAAAACGTCGCCACTAATGAAGGTCAAGATGAAGATGCTATCCAATAAAGTGTGCTTGCTCTATTCTTGCGTTGGTTCTACTACTTATCAAAACAAAACATTCCCCACACTTCTTGAGATCGTATTCCCAAGCAATGCAAGTAAATCAAGCAATAAAAATAATTCAATGCTTCAGCATGCGGACAAAACTTGAACCACCAGCTGCTACAAACCCAACAACCAACAGATTTGGGAAGCAGTTACATTAAAAATTTAAAGCTACGAGAAGAAAATGTAACATAGATAAGTAGATTAGCCTCTAATAATCTGAAACTTCGTTGACTTGAACTACATATATCTATTTACACTCATCTTGATGGCAATACAGAACATAGAATCAAAAAGGTAATGACAATGCATAACAAAAACAAATCCATAAACAACTTCATTGATTTATATTCTTGGTGACCCACAAGCTATGACATATTGTTTCGATAAGTTCTATTCAAATTGATGTTCCAATTGCTTTTGGATGGTTAAAATCGAATGATATTACTGTAAAACTCACTCTTTCACAGACATACATTCGTATGTCACTTAGGCATTTTATCGAAGGGGATGAATATTACGTGGATAGTGATTCTATATGAATGCAACGTATAACAATCTAAAATAACAGAAGCTCAATATATCAAAGCAGCCTCATTCGTGATTGATTTTCGCACAAATGAAACTACTAATCTCAGGCTCTACTTGTGTATACAAAAGCTGAAACAAACTGCATTGCAAAGTGGCAGAGTCCCAAAGAAATCATACCTGAATGTCGGGTTTGGTGCAGAATCTCAAGGCAGAGTCGAGTCACAATGGGTATAGGTGAATTGGGTCTTCGTGTCGAACTAGGTCTCGACGGACCGCGCAATTGTGGCTTGTCCTCCTCTGGCTAGGCTAAGTCGTCGTTGTCAAGTTCCCTTGCAAGCTGCTCGTAGAAATCCCCCGGTTCCTCCTGAGCATTTTCGAGCATCGGACGGCCATCGTCGAGCGTCGCACGAGATCCCCTCCCCTCACAAGTGTCGTGGAGGTCCCTCAAAAGCTGCTCACGAGAATCCCCACAAATCCCCTCGCAAGATTGATGAATCTTGAGCGTAATCGACCGATTTGGGGCTACGATTTTCTAAGTTTTGAAATTAAGGATTTCGTTCCTTGAAGCAGAGATGCACACGAAGAGCAGAGACGGCCGGGGGCAGAGACGCACAAGGCTGTCTGCTAAAGCGCAAGTAATCAAAACATATAATTAAAAAAAAAAAATGTCGTCATTTTGATTTCCAACGTCCATATCCACATTGACTAGCTATTCACGTAAGCATTTTTCAGGATAAATTGGCGGGATGGATTCAATTGACAAATTATTAAAAGGTTTAGGACTGAATTGACAAAATTCAAATGTTTAAAACTGAATTAACAAGAGTGGAATAGATTTAGGATTTTTCGAATAATTTTTCCCTTGATCAACATGTTAATATGGTTGGTCCCGGCGCCATTCCCGAAAATAGAAGAGCATTTCTACATAAATTATTCGGTGAATACGCAGGAGAGTCGCCAGTCCAGGGTCTATCGAGTCAAGGCGCCGCTGGTCCTCCTAGCTGGCTGCCTAATCGATTTGGTTGTCTTCGGGGCATTCAGGCGATGTTGCTGAAAGTGCGCTTTCACAATGCTGGCGTTCGGGGCCTCATGGAGTATGCTGCGTTTTTCAATATGTTGCTCCCATTTAGGATTGTTGTACTTTAGCTGGTACGTCCATGATGGGGTGCGATTGGATGCACCATTTCAAGTTGAAACGTTACGATGGAAAGACGCTAATGGAGGGGTACGAAGGGAGACATATAATCCTCCCGAACACAACCGTTGGAAAGGTTGTCAGATCATTTGCACCAAAATCTCTCTCCATTTCCATCATCAAATAAAAAGGCATTCCATTTCAATTTTGTAAGAACAGTTTGCATTTACGCCGTGGAAATTGGGTGATTTCCTCGTGATCACATCCAGACCAACGTGAGGTAGTGTTGTTCGTGATTGATTCGCAATTCAACGTTCGTTCCGGGGCTATTTGCTGTTTGCGCATCGGAATCAGGTAAGTCGTCTTCCGCCGACTTGAAATCCAACATTGGTATCAGAGCCCGGTCGTGATTTCTGCCTTGTTTTTCATTGAGTTTTCTCATTTACCATTTGATATTGAGATCAAGAAATTGTATTCTACACTGTTTGGATGTCTAATGGTCGGAATTGCCATATGAGAAACTCAAAATCGAACCGAAGCGAAGAATGGATTAGGGGTCGCGTACACCCGTACGGTTTTGGCCATTTTTCGAAATAATTTTTTGGCCAAAATTAATTTTTGAATATGCAGGGCGATAGAGCTCGTCGAGATGAGTCTAGTGATGGGTCGAGCGCCACCGTATGACGGTGCACGCGCCCACACAAGCGGCCAGAAGCTGCTGCGCGTGGGCGCCACGCGCCGGTCAGCGAACCGGCGGGTGCGCGTCACGCGCCGGTCGGCGAACCGGCACGTGATGACGTCACTGTGACGTCATCCAACGGTCGGTAACCGTTGGGATGACGTCATCGATGACGTCACCGCCGGCGGTAGTTGGCCGGCCGGGGACCCAACCCAACCCGTTGACCCGACCAGCGACCCGACCCGACCCGTTGACCGTTGACCAGACCCGTTGACCGGTCAACGGTCGGATCGGTCAGCGGTCGGACCGGTCAACGGTCGGATCAGTCGGACCGGCCAGGAGCCTTTGGGCGCGCTGGCGCGTGCGCCACACACGCCGCGCACTCAGGCGGCGCGTGGGGGCCCGTGCGAGCTCCGATTGGAGCGTGGTCGGTGGCGTTGGGTTCGTATGGATGTCCTCTACACTGTGGTATAATTATTTTTCATTTTTGGATTTTATAAATGTATGAAAATGTGTAGGGAACCCTATGTACGCGTATTTTTTGGAGTTTAATGCATAGTTTATTCATTTGTAGCATGTATTTTCTTGTGGTTTAGGAAATACAGTAGCTAGCTTGTGTGCAAATGAATTCATATATGCTATGTAGAGCTTGGTTCGATAATATCATGTATATAGTTTAATATACTTGCAATTTTCAAATTGCTAGAAAATTCGAACAATGGTAGGAAATTCATTACATGTTGAATTGTCGTTTTTGATTGGAGTTGCTGCATTATTGTTATTTGTACGTTGGTTTACATCATGCTATGTTTTTTTGTGTTAATGGAAAAATGTAGAAATTACAAGAGGTCATGTAATTATTTTTCCTAGTGGGAGTTCATAGGTTGGTAGAATTCAAAGGAGTTCTCATCTAGAACTCAAAATTTGTGCAAATTAAACTAATTAATGATAATAGAACAATCGTACATAGAAGTTGATTGGGAACATAGTGAACTTTTGTTTCTGTGTCTTTTGTTGAATTATCATTATTTTAGTTTGTTTTTGCTACAAATTAAATATGTGTGTTGCTCTGAAAAATGTGCTAGTATTGATTCTGCGTCTATTATGTCAATGTGTTATAGCAATTGATTATGGCATCGGCATCCAAGACCATTGTGGCTGACCTCAATAAGGGTGAGAAGTTGAACGATGACAATTATAATATTTGGCACCGAAAGGTTCAGTACATCCTTGAGGAGCAAGAGGTTTTGGAAACCCTCAACCACACCATGGATGAACCTGAGCATGGAACTTCAGCTCAATACAGGAGAGATCTAGAAGCTTATCAAGCTTGGAAAAAGAAGAATAGCATTGCTCGCATCACATTGCTGAGCTGTATGCAAGATGATCTCATGTATGAATTTGAAAGTTATGATAAAGCTCATATAATGTGGGTTGCCTTGAAAGATAAGTTTGGGGGTACATTTGCCACTAAGCTGAGGAGACTCACCATCAAGTTTGACACATACCGAAAGCACCCAAATATAACGATGAGGTAGCATCTTCGGGAGACGTCAAATATGATTCGTGAGCTGAAGTCGGCAGGTCACTCCCTTACTGATGAACAGCAGGTTCAGGCTGTTATAAGGTCTCTTCCTGACAATTGGGAGCATATGAAGATCAATATGACGCATAATGAGAATATTGTCACTTTTGATGATATAGCGCGTCATTTGGAATTAGAGGATGAGCGCCTAGAGGCTGCGAGATCCTCTACTCATGCTTATGTTGCTAAATCGAGTTCGCGCAAAGCTTCGGGCTTCAAGCGCAAAAGGAATTCCCAATTCAACAACAAAGGGAAGAAGACTGATCAGGCACCTAAAAGGGCTAAGACCTTCCAACACAAGAAGCGTGGTGGGAAGAAGGACAAGGCCAAGATGAAGTGCTACAATTGTGGCAAGATGGGTCACTTTGCTCGTGAATGCACTGAGCCGAAAGAGGTACTCTATTACTCCATTACTTTAAGTAATGCTTTTGTTTCTAGTACTATAATGCTTGCTGAATCTCATCCAATGTGGACTGTAAACTCAGGAGCAACAGACCATGTAGCTAGAGACCGAGAAGCATTTGTGGAGTATCGTCGGATATAGCCTGGAAGAAGATGGATATATGTTGGGAATAACTCAAGAGTTGAAGTGAAGGGTATCGGCACATGTAAATTAATTTTATGTGGTGGTCGAAGCCTATTCCTACATGATGTCCTCTATGCTCCGGATATTCGACGAAACTTGGTCTCCATAGTTGTTCTTCTTAGCCTAGGTTATGTATTAAATTTTCATGGTGATTGTGTTGACATTTTGTATGGAACAGTTTATTATGATTCAGGTCATGTATCGAATGGTTTTATGGTGTTAGACATTGACTATGATCAATACAATGTTAATGTTAATGGTTGTTTTTCTTTAATTGCATCTTCTAGTAATGTTGAGATTGATGCAAGTACTTGGCATGCTAGATTAGGTCACATTGGGTTGCAAAGAATGCAAAGATTAGCTAGAGAATGCCTTTTAGGGTCACTCACTAATATTGATCTACCCGTATGTGAACATTGTCTAGCGGGAAAAGCAACTAGAAAACCATTCGGTAAAGGGATTAGAGCTGAATTTCCATTGCAACTCATACATTCTGACATTTGTGGTCCTTTGAATGTCAGGACGAGGCATGGAGCCTCATATTTCATTACTTTCATAGATGACTTCACGCGTTTTGGTTATGTCTTTCTGATCTCCCATAAGTCAGAAGCATTAGACTGCTTTAGACGATATATAACGATGGTAGAGAATCAGTTGAATAAAACGATAAAGGCATTAAGAACCGATCGTGGACGTGAGTATCTATCGGAGCAATTCAAGGCTCTTTGTGATGAAAAGGAAATTATACGACAATTGACTATTCCTAGTACTCCACAACAAAATGAGGTAGCTGAAAGAAGGAATAGAACCCTATTAGAAATGGTTAGGTCTATGATGACGCAAGCAAATTTACCTATCTCCTTTTGGGGAGATGCATTATTGACTGCTGCCTATAAACTTAACCGAGTGCCCTCAAAATCGGTCACTTCCACCCCTTATGAATTATGGACTGGTAGAAAACCATACTTAAGTAGTCTACATCCATGGGGATGTGCAGCTTATGTTCATGAATCTTCCCATAAATATGGCAAATTAGGCCCTAGAGGGAAGAAATATATCTTTATAAGATATTCTGAACACTCCAAAGGGTATGTGTTCATAGGTGAACAAGCTGATGGGAGTGTGACCGAAAAGGAGTCACGAGATGTCACGTTCTTGGAGAACGATTTTTTTAGTAGAGGTGAGATTGATAAGGATTTCCAATTATATGAGATGGAAGATCTTAATAACACACCCATTAATGTTATGGAGGGAAATGAAAATTTACCTCAACATGAAAGACCTAGTGGGAGTGTTGCATCGTCTGGTGAATTGAATTTAAGAGAAATTCAGTTGCGTAAAAGTAATCGTAAAAGTATTCCTCGTCGTCGTTTTGAGATTGAAGGGGAAGCATTTATGATTGCTCATAAAGATGATGCCGAGCCTAAGACTGTTCAAGAGGCTCTCTCATCCTCTGATAAGGAAGAATAGAGAAAAGCTTTGGAAGACGAGATGAAGTCAATGAGGACAAATCATGTCTGGGACTTGGTTGATCTACCACCCAATCGTAAGGCCATTGGAAACAAATGGGTCTTTAAGATTAAGCAAAGGGCGGATAGATCCATTGAAAAGTATAAGGCTTATCTTGTGGCGAAAGGTTATACTCAACAAGAGGGTATAGACTACGAGGAAACATTTTCACCAGTTATAAGGTTTGCCTCAATACGCCTTATTCTAGCCATCGTTGCACATTTGGACCTTGAATTACATCAAATGGATGTAAAGACGGCATTTCTCAATGGAGAACTAGATGAGGAAATTTATATGAAACAACCAATAGATTTCTTAACTAAAGGTCAAGAGCATAAAATTTGCAAACTTCATCGCTCAATATATAGCCTTAAGCAATCATCTAGACAGTGGTATCTTCGTTTTCATCGAGCCATAACAACTTTTGGTTTCAAGATGATCGAAGAAGATCACTGTGTATATGTCAAGCGGTCCGAAGATAAATTTGTGATTTTATCACTTTATGTGGACGATATTCTGTTGGCTGGAAATGACAAGGTTATGGTAATCACCATAAAAGAATGGTTGTCCTCTAATTTTGAAATGAAGGACATGGGAGAAGCTGCTTATATATTAGGAGTTAAGATCGAAAGAGATCGATCAAAGAAACTCCTTACTTTATCACAAGAGTCTTATATTATGAAGATTCTTGATCGTTTCAATATGCAGCACTGTAATCCCATTGATACCCCTGTCATGCAAGGTGAAGGCCTAAGTACTGAGATGTGTCCTAAGACTCCAGAAGAAATTAAAATGATAGAAATTGTTCCTTACGCTAGTGCGATCGGAAGTTTGATGTATGCTATGATGTGTACTCGACCCGACATATGTTATGCCGTGGGATTGGTGAGCCGATATCAATCAAATCCCGGTCAAGCACACTTTGAAAGCAGTGAAGAGGATCCTGAGATACTTGAAGGGCACCATGGACTATCGACTTTGTTACCAAGGGAATGATTTACGCCTATTAGGTTATTCAGATGCTGATTGGGGTGGAGACCTCGATGAGCGTAAATCGACTTCTGGATATGCGTTCTTGCTCAATGGAGGTGCAATTTCTTGGAATAGCAAGAAACAGACATGCATAGCATTGTCAACTATGGAGGCTGAATTTATTGCGTGTTCTGCCGCAGTGCAAGAAGCAGTGTGGCTAAAACGTTTCTTTGAAAATTTAGCCATTGTCACTGAGGTTCCAAGACCGGTGACAGTTTATTGCGATAGTCAAGTAGCCATTGCCTATGTGAAAGATCCCAAATATCATGGAAGGACGAAACACATTGACATAAAGAATAACTTCATCAGAGATATTATAGCGCAGAAAGAAGTGATTCTACAATACATTTCAACCAATAGAATGGTTGCTAATCCATTTACGAAGGCTATTCCTAGAGACATATTCTTGACCCACAGGATGTCACTAGGTTTGCGTAGAATGTGATATGTGTTATTGTAGAGAATCATTGTTTTATGTATTTATGGACATATGTATTGTACTTGTTTGTTTATTAATGACTTGATGTTTTATCAAGAAGTACAAATCCATTATGAGACTAGCACAAGCACACATATATTATTGGAAAGTATGTCAGCAGGTAATGATTGGCTCACTCACACGAGCAATCGCCTCAAGTGCCATAGTTAGTACGTTGAGATGAGACGTTATGTACAAATAAATGCTGAAGAGCAAGTCTGGTACATAAAATATGTCGCCTTGATTGGAGTCAAGATGAGGTCTATGATTTGTTTATAATAAGACCGAACATGATAGTCCCACAATCATGTATGCCTGTAAGATGCCGGATGCGAGTACTTAATTGGGCGCTATAGAAAGCGAGCTAATATAGCACTCAAGCTAAACATGAGTACGTGAGAAGCACGTGAGAAGCACGTGACTATGTTTAGGCTAAGATCCGTATAGTGGATATATTTAAGAAATGACATACGCTCTTATAGAAAGAGAAATCCACTATAGCATGTAATTCATACTACATGTGCATTGTTCGACCGATAAGGGAAGGTGAGTAAAATCATCCCTATTTACTCATCGTGTGAGCCCTTGAGGTAATTTATAATTTACCTCAATTTGTGCCCTATGTTACTTCTGACTATGTTCTCAAAGTGAAAAATCAATGTTGCTACTTTAGCATGTTACGGGCGGTCATGAATAGATATGGCCTATGAGACGTGTCTAGGAAAGTAGTTGTTCTAAAATTGAGAGAGACATGAGTGCGAAGGAAGACCATTGTTGTTTTACATCTGTCACATATATTTACTGGTCGACCAATTATATCGTCTTATGTGGTTGCGGATATAATTGTAAATACATGGTGTTTTGAGGATAATGAAGTATAGCCTTTAAAGGATATGTATACTTGAATTGATGTAACAAAATATGTCTGGGGCACTGTGAGACATCGATTGTTTATTTCTTTTCGGGGTTGTAGCCATTATGTCATCCCTAATAGGTGCATAATTTGAGCTCCCAAGTGCAAGTGTACTCACTAGTCGGACGGCTTATTTGCCAGTATGAATTGTTCTGTAAAGTTGATGAATGTTGAACGCCTTGCCTTATATTCTTGATAGAGCGTTATCAAGCCCATCATGTCCGAGTGGGAGATGTTGTACTTTAGCTGGTACGTCCATGATGGGGTGCGATTAGATGCACCGTTTCAAGTTGAAACGTTACGATGGAAAGACGCTAATGGAGGGGTACGAAGGGAGACATATATAATCCTCCCGAACACAACCGTTGGAAAGGTTGTCAGATCATTTGCACCAAAATCTCTCTCCATTTCCATCATCAAATAAGAAAGCATTCCATTTCAATTTTGTAAGAACAGTTTGCATTTACGCCGTGGAAATCGGGTGCTTTCCTCGTGATCGCATCCAAACCAACGTGAGGTAGTGTTGTTCGTGATTGATTTGCAATTCAATGTTCGTTCCGAGGCTATTTGCTGTTTGCGCATTGGAATCAGGTAAGTCGTCTTCTGCCGACTTGAAATCCAACAAGGATGGCTATCTCGGTGGTGGTTCTCAGAAGCACCGATTCCCCCACTATCCAGTCTTGAGGACATCGAACAATGGAAGTCCCTTGCCACCGAGTTGTCCATAGAAGCTAAAGCAGGTTGTCTTATCTTGTATTTTCAGTGTTCTTGAAAGTTGACGAAAGAGTCCGAGCTTTGAGGCAGCTAGCAAGGATGAAATACAGAAAAACTTCATTCAGAAGCTGACTACATGAGCACCGAGCACCGAAGCAGCATCTAACCCAAGATTATCCATCTTGCGTACAAGGGTACAAGTACTTGGTGAGAGGGGGAGAAGGTGCACTTGCGCTTCTCACTAGCGTTGCAGAAGCAATAATCATAGTGGCTTAAGGGAGATGCGCCATAGTACCGATCATCCGAACTTACCATGGATGACGTTATCACTGCTGAAAAGATTTGGAATTGCAGAGGGAGGCTATTAAGTGCGAGTGGAGGAGACCCAGATGGTGAGCTCAAGGATATTTGCTGCCCCTACGTTGCCCCTGCCCCGAGAAGCTCACGACACGTTATAGATCCTGATTCGACATAGCCTGTTTCCTGAAGAGAATGGACATGAGCGAGTTTTAGAGTTATGGAGGTAGAACTTGCATTTCACTTTGATCTATTCTACACCAATTTCTTGGTTAATCTCGGTCCTGTCTTATGGTAATAAAAGTACTTCAACTGTATACCGTACTTGCTTTCCCTCTGCCTACGATATCAGGTTAACGAAAATCTCAAAATGAAAGCATGAGGTCCAATATTGATGCTTTGGTAACGCTCTTTATGATAATTGCGATCCTTGCCATCGACGTCGTCCAATTTAACGTCGGAATTTTCTCCGAATAGGACAAAATAGCATGTACATGTATCTATGTGCGGTACGACTGGTTTCAAAGGAATAGATATGCGGAGAAGCTGATCGAGGTAACGTGTAGAACTTAGTTACGGAAACCGTGGGAAGGTCAACTTCGTCAATACTTATTTCTCAATAAATTGTAGCTATCGTCTGTCGAAGGTGATGTATAATTTTATTGCCGCGCCTTATACTAAATATTTTGATAGCATGAGCGCGTGTGCGTCACTGTTACCTTCCTCTCTAACGAAGGAATCGGAAATTTCCTCTTATACTCCCATATACAAAGATGAAAATGCCCATCTGGTCAAAACCCATTCTTGAGGCTTTCTGCCATATACGTGAATATGCATGTGTATGTGAGTTAGTTATTGCCAAAAGCAAACGAAAATTTGTTATAAGAGAGAGAAACCTCAAGATTTCTTGAAGCTTCTAAAAAATCTTTAAAAAAAAACAATCCTAGGGAAATATTGATTTTGATGCTTAAATGGCTGGGGCATGAGACATCAATATTATAATCCCTAATTTGTGAATTAATTTTCCTAAAAACAAAAAAAATGTATCAGCGAAATTCGGAGGTCAATAACTCTCACAAGCAAGAGCTCTCGTGCTGGTAATATGTGATTAGAAGTATACAAGTATCAGCGAAATTCGGCGATGTAGTAGAGCCATCTATTAGCTTCACATTGAACCGTCACTTTGTAACCTCTATTAAAATTACTTGTGGAATTCAGCCTTGCTATGAATGTTAGTCATGAAGAGTAGATGTAGACTTGGTATAAGCTGAATCACTATATATGCATGTGCAATATTTTTTTTATCTCTTCACTTTTAGAAATATATGTTTGATAAAAGCATCCTGCATTTGACTATATTAATATGTTTTTGCATTTAGCACTGTTCAATTTGAAAAGTTCTACAAAAGTTTTTCAAAGTTTATAAACAACCTGTTTATCCCCCTCTAAGTTGCATTGTTACCCTCAACAAAAGTGTTATCAACCATTGTGACAACAAAGGTGTGATATATTTGGTTAGAAATCCTATTTATCACAAATTAACTACTCATATCAACATCAAGAAATATTCATCCCAAATGTCATTGCAAGGACAAGGTTATTGGAGCTTGATTGGCGTCTATGGAGAATGAGTGCTTGTCGAGGCATTGGGAGAGCCAGCATGGACTATGAGCACTATACCTTGGCCAAGAGAATTGAGCCAAGGAGTTTTGTGGCTCAGTCTCTAGCCAAATCTATCAAATTAGAGTTCGATCGAATCCAAGATGGTCTAATATGAGAGAAAGGAGATTGTCGGGAGTTGGTTTGGTCAACTAACTGGTAGCCTAGAAAGCAGGAAAACTTTTCGGACATTGTTAGAGTGTCTTATTAGAATGTGTCAGGTTAACCCGTCAAGAGAGGGTGTTCGGACCGATTATGTCCCTTTTAAGTAAGTTTTTTCTCCTATTTTGTTTAGAACACGTACACAAGTTATTTAATGTGTCTCGCAGGGTTTTCTAGCAAAATTTGGTAAGATAAATACGAGAGCTTGTAGGAGTTTGTGTGTTGGAGTTTGGGGAACAAGTGAGGAGTGAGCTATTGATTTAATTCTATAACTTTCACTTAATAGTGAACTCTTTACATTTGACTCTTTTTGTGAAGAAAGTACTAACACTTGCAACAATCCATGTAAATATCTAGCGTTCTTTACGGTTCGTTTTTTACTTACCCGGTATAGTCTTATTATCTACACAGGCAACGGCTTCTTTGGTCGGCTTACATCACGCTGTGAAATAACGCTGAAGCTAACCAATCCTACAAATCAAGAAGAACACCATAATTCCTTCTAGAAGTAAGTGTTGGCTGAAAAGTGCACACGATTGAGCAAATATGTCCAGAATATATTCGGCTATATATTGGAGCTCAATACCTAGACCTATAAAGCGGTGTGGACTAGGAGGAAAGAAAACGGAAGGCACCGCTGGAAAAGGAGATCGTGAAGAATTGAAGAACCGAGTTGGACGGTTTCCAACATTGGTTGTGATTTCAAGGTAAAAAAATCTAAATTCCCGGTTTCCATTCTTTGATTAATTCAAATTATGTGAACTGTTCTACTTTGATTTTGTCTAGATATTTGTCCCCGAGTGCATTCATAAACTGAACCGATAATGCCAAGCAACTCGTCTCAAAATTGATTTGATCCAAACCAACTCCCTTTATATTTAATTTTGGTTTATTGTCTTCTCATAAAAATATTGCAATTGACGTTGTAACTCGCATCGTTTTAACTTATTTCAATGTTGATATTTGATGAGATCATTGTTTGACTACATTATCATGTTTTATATATATATATCAGATTTGCATGTTAGTTTAGATCAATGTCACTGCATAATGTTACTTTGGTCACACAATTTGTGTACATTTGATTTCCATAATAAAAATTCGTCACATAATCATGTGTTGGGTTTGTGATCGTATTTCATGTCACTTTTGCATGGAGTTCCATGTAGTAATTTGCATATTATATAATATACTTACTAGGTTTTGAATGTTAGATTGACATGTTATATTGATAGTCTTAATAAGGGAATGTTACATGAATCATATGTTTAGATTTTTTTTTTTGGGGAGTCAGAAACACATGTTTAGATTAATTAGAGAACCTATATGAATAAATTACGTCTTGATATTTGCGTATATAGAAAAATTCATATTTGCAGGTCCAATTGTGTTTGCCTTTGCATCTGTAAGCCTATTGATACTTTTGCATGTTTTTGCATATATAGGATTCCATATCTTATTTGCAGCATGATAATTGCCTTGTAAGAGAATTTAAACTTTTCATGAATAGATGTCTTGATGCATCTTTGGAACATTATATTGCATTGACCATATTAACACTTTATTTTCACAAATCACATGTCATAAAAAGAAGAAAATATAAAAGATCATATCTTGTATGCTAATAATTTTAGATTGCATCTTCATTAAAAATGTCACCAAATATGTCTAGGAGTGCATTCAGCAAAATTTGCATATTCACAAATAGCTTCATTCTCTTAATATTGCACTTCTTTTTAGACCGTGTTAATTAGATTGTATTTACATGTTTTTAATAGTTCATTTTAGAGAAGTAATTTATTTAGAAAATATCCATAGCACTTCATGTTCGCATATTCACTATCCTTTTTCAAGTATTAGTTTATTTTGAAGAAATGACCCTTCATTTATAACTTACATGTTTAATTTTGCCGAGTACGGCTCGGTTTCATTCCTACCCGCACTTTACTTGCTTGGATATTATTGGATTTTACTTATGTGTTTGTTTGAATGATTTATGCATGATCACCTGCTTTTCATGTCTTGGATAAAAATAATTGAAAAGATCACATGAATAATCCTTTTCATTAGAAGAGAAAAAGTCCCAAAATAGTCATTTGGCATACCCATGAATCTTTGGTTCGTAAAAGTAAAAGGAGCTCTCGCGTCTTACTTGGTCTCTAATCCATCTCTAATCCACTCATAATAGATTAGTGGTGGATCATGAAGTAAAACTAAATTGTATAATTAATCGATAAACCAAGTCGCAATTTATATGATTTGAGAGAGCTCGTGCTAAACATAGGCACATCATAAGAGAAATCATTCGCGCCTATTTAGCAATCTGCCTCAGGTTTACCTACGAAGGATCGCAACAATGAGCTGGGTACCGTTCGAAGTAAAGAAGAATCAAACTGAACTTGCAGCAAGATGGTATGGCATCGGACGTACGGAGTACTTTGCCCCTAGAGGATCCCCATGTTATCTTCAGATTATAGTAATTAGCCTCATGGCACTACGCTTTGTTATTTCCCAATGTAACCAAGTGTCTTCGAAATACACCTGGAATAAAATAGTTCAGCGAAACATATGGCTTTTCACAAAACAAAAATAAAAAACATTATGCTAGATTGTCAGGAAGAGATAAAAAGGAACAGGACAAAAGATTATAAAAAGAATGGGAAATGGCCAGTCCTCATCTATATCCAATAAGACTCTCCTCCACAGTCCTTGCTTAAGACGAGCTTAAACAGAAGAACAGGACACGAAGCGTAAGATTCAGGGATAAGGATTGCATGCTTCATGCAATTTTACTCGGATTGCACTGCATATTAAGGTTCTCTTGACCTTCATAGCCTTGCCTGTACATGTTACTTAGCGTCTTTGGCAATCTCGCAAACAAAATGGAGCTTTCAGGCTCAGAGCGTTCGTGGCCAGCCATTTCGGTCCCACCGTCGCCTACAATGTTGGCCTCATTCAAAGCACTACTTTGCTGGGGTTTCTAGGAAATGTATATTGAGATGCACATGAATTGTGTTAGAAAAAACTTATATTAGAAAATTTATGTAATGTTGTGTAGTTAATATATTGTAGTTTGTCCATAACTTGTTGGTTTAAACTTTTAATTGAATGTTGATCCAACTAGATTGGTTGACTCAAACTTAAGCTCTTTCTTGGCGATTTCCCCAGGTAAAGGTATGGGATTTTTACTGCATGCTCCTAACAAATGGTATCAAATCCGATAATTGATGGTTGCCCACTCCCAATGCGTATTGGTTTTGGGTCAATATTTTCAAGAAGGAATCTTGTAAACAATGTCATTTCCACACAGCCTTTATGGTTCGATCAAGAGACCTACCGTGAAGGTGGGCGTTGTGATATAGCAACGTAGCCCCATTGGCAAACTTCATGATTCGGAGAGAGAGAGAGGAGGGATGAAGGTTGCAGTTGTTGTTGCTGCAGTTTTCACATGACAAACAATGTGGAGATTCAAGTAGAGACATGTTAACATAGAAGGATACCTAACTAAGAAGGAGTAGACCTAACATTAAGATCATATGTGAGGGCGAGATTATTGAAATGCACTTGTGAGTAGTGTTAGAAAAGTTTCACATCAAAGAATTGGTGTGATATTGAGTCGTCAATTTTATTGACTTAAGCTTTTGAATGAATGTGGATTCAATTGAATATGTTGATAGACTCAAACTTAGGCTTTTCCTTAGTGATCTATCAAGTGAAGGTATGAGATATCTACTGCGTGCTCATGACATTGTATATCCTAACATGTAAAAGTGTGAACAAACAACAACAAAAACATTACATATTGCCTAGGGATGAATACAAGACAACGGAACTATTGCAAACATACACAACCATATAGACATTTTACACAATTGATTAGGCATAATATCATAAGATGAGGCCAAGTTCAGCTCCTCTCTGGATCATCATGTTACTCACCACCTTATGGATCTCTCGTAATGCCCGCGTGAGAGACCAAAACCCAAACGTGAGTCACAAACTCGCCCCCGGTGGTGAGATACTTAGCATGAGCCGCCGTATCATTTGAAGGAGCCACATATAGCATCATATCCGCCCAGAAGTCAGCCAAGACCTTCCAAATTCGCCCCTCACCCACTACTCCATTCACAAGCTGCATTCCTAGCTGCGCACCTTGAGCCACAATCGTTTCTTGGCATTGTTCGTTGTCAATGCCCATCTTTAGCTTTTGAATCCTCTCTTCCATTGAAACCGAGGAACCTCCCAATTTTTCTAGATTTTGAATCCTCTCTTCCATTGAAACCGAGGAACCTCCCAATTTTTCTCTGGCTTCACTGATAGCACAACCAAATATGTATTCGGTCCTGCAAGGGTGGCCAAGGAGCAACGTAGGGGTGAAAACAACCAAGTAAGCAAGATATTGCGATAGCTTAGTCGCTATGTCAAAGTTGTCTCTCTGTTCTTGTGAAAGTTGAGCACAAGCCACTTTATGCTCGCAGAAAGTGGTTGCTATGTGCCAGACCAGTATAACATGAGTAGTTGTCTCAAGATCACATGCCCATGAAAGCTCATCAGACAAGTCGTTGCACCTCAAAGACGCTTGTCCCTTCTCCAAATAGCCGGTAAAATCCTTCCCTAGAGACCGAGCAATCGCCTTCTTCACTTGCTTAGACAAATTGGTGGGAGAAATTTGTTGCTGGCCGTTTATTTTCTGGTCGAGATAAGCAAGAGTGAGTCTATTATATATCCACTTCGGTGGAGAATAGCTATACGATTTGAGGAGCGAGTATTGACGCAATTCTCTTCCCCAAGGCTTCACTAACGAAACTCGGCACAAAATCTCGATCAACTTCCCAGCACATCTGTTCGTTTGCCACCACTCGTTTCGTACATAATTGCATATGTATGTGACCTTTGCCCATTCCGAGAAAATCTTGATGCCAAAATGTGTAAGCTCGACAACGAGGATCGACATCATTAACAAGGCGGTTTCAACAGCCAATGGCACCCGCTTTGCGGAAATCGCGGAGTAGAGTAAAAGCATAGGGATAGCAACCACAGCGGGAAGCAGAAGCAATCTATACACTATAGGACGCCGATGGAGATTCACTGGGTGTTTGGTGTAGAGTAAATCGAAAAGAATTGCAAGTTCTACTTCGATGACTCGGAAAACTCGCTCATAACCATTCTCTTCAGAAAGCATATGTCGAATCAAGCGCCATAACTTGTTGTGAGCTTCTTGGGGCAACGAATAGCCAGTGAATCTCAGGCGAATGAACTTGAAAAGCGAAAAAGACAGGCAAAGATCCTTGAGTCGGCCATCCGAGTCTCCTCCGCTTACACTTAAAAGTCTACCTTTGCAATTCCAAACCTTCTCGACGGTGATAACTTCATCCGTCACCTCCAACTGTTGTCGATAGTCTGGTGCACCCCC
>CM024637.1:6768492-6869433 GCA_014182715.1 Eucalyptus cloeziana | reverse complement strand
GAGGGCAAGATTCAAAAATATTTTCTTCCCAAAGGATATAAGAGAGAGCTCTACAACGGTACCAAAATCTAAAACAAGGTACGCGAACGATGGACCAATACACCAATGAATTCAATGAATTGGTGATTCAGAATAATATCTAGGACCCGGAGGATGTGCTTGTGAACAAATACTTGAACGGTCTTCAATTTTACATTCAAGACGCCTTGAAGTCTCGACATTTGGGACTTAGGAGATGCACACCAACGGGCACTCAAAATAGAGCGCTCGTTCTCAAAGAGAGCAATCTAGTAAGCCTTCTACTCAACCCCATGTTTCAAAAACAACTCGTTACGTCCGAAATACGTTGCTATTCTTGTGGGAGTGGGAGTCATCATCGTGCTAGCAATTGTCGAATCAATAAGAATCGACTAGCCGGTAAAGCCTTCTTGGTGGGTAATGATTCTGATGAGAATGCTGAGGATCCACTTGAAAAGGAGTTGAAGAAGGATGAAGAAGCTGCGGATGATGAACAAATAGTGCATGCTGACACCGGCGAACTTCTTATGGTGAGGAAAAATTTTCTTACTTCCTCGAGATGACACCGAGATAGGTGGCTGCGTACCAATTTTCATTACGCTGCACAATCATGGGAAAGGTGTATCACCTTAATTATTGACTCTTGGTTGTTGTGAGAATATAATTTATAGTAGCGGCAAACAAGTCAAGTTGGAATTAAAAAGCACCACATGCCTTATAAAATGTTGTGGTTGAAGATAGGCACTGAGGTAATCTGCTTCAAACAATGTCTTGTTAATCTGTCCATTGGTTCTGATTATAGTGACAATATATGGTGTGATGTTCTGCCGATGGATGCTAGTCACATTATTCTTGATCCACCATGGCAATTCGATAGGAGGACTACGCATGATGGTTATCGAAATACATATTCTTTTGAATTTGGAGGCAAGAAGATTACGTTGGCACCTAGTAGGGTGGGAGATTCTTCTGATGATGCTGGAAAGAATTCGAGGATGAATTCTTTTAAAGATGGGGAGGATGATGCAGCCTGCATTGATTACCGGCTCTCTCGACCAAGAAGATCGACTCGCATTCAAGCTCGACGAAACCGAGAAGCCGTATGATATCTTGAGTCCATCCGGGAAGCTTGAAAGACACCTTGGGAGCCCGCATGACGCTTTTACTAGTTTCTAGTTACTATGCTATTTATTATTTTCCTAGTTTCCAACGCTTTGCTTTTTATTTCATTAACAATATAAGCCATCCAATTTCTTGTAGAAGACGACATTTTGATAAATGAAAACTTTGCTTTGAAGCAAGTATCGTGAACCTTAGAGTTCATACTTGAAAACCTAGAAGAGTTTTCACTCCATCCTTGAAGAGTCGGAGCTTTCGAAATCTGCATCCTTGAAGAGTTGCAGTCATCAAGCAACCAACGGAGTTTCTATCATTTCCTATTATGTTCGTTATTTCCAACCCAAATTCGACCATCCTACAGTGCTTATTTCAGAAAACCCAAAACATAGAAATTGTAGACCCATAAGCCTTTGTTCATTTGGCTTTGAAATCAAGTCGATCCAATCTATATCGACAAAGATACGACTGTTCTCCGAGTTTTGAGCGTCTGAAATTTCTGTTCGCTTCTGTTTCCTGTGTGCGAGTCACTCTCGATCCTACCTGTTTGAAAGCCTAACCTTGGCTTGCATCACGTTCATTGCAAGACCTGCACCAATAACCAGTGTTGACCTCCCTCATCAGCCAGCACCTCTCTTTTAGCCGCAACACGAGTAAAACGAATATAGGGAAGAAACACGACCAGCAATCCAATGCCGATGCCTGTAATAATCATCATTTAGGTCCTGGATCTAGGATCTTCATCTCACCGATGACCGCCATTAGTAACCCGTGAGGCTTAAGACAAAGAAAACGAGGATGCAGAAAAAGCACTCTCGATCATTGAAAAGATTTTGAAAACCAATTAACATGACTTAATCTGGACCAATATGCTCTCGGTTTAGACAAAAATGAGATTGAACCTTATAGGCATTTCGTCGAATAGATTATGAGTGTAGATTAGGGAGAAGGAAGGCTCTCTAAGAATCAGATTCACGACTCGATATCAAAATGGGATAACAAATAAAGCACAGAATCAATGAAAGACATCTCGGTTCAGCCCACAACGTGTGCTAACGAACTAGACTTAGCTTCAACTAAAACTGGGCAACTCAAGAGATCGGATGTTACCTAGTTCGTGAGGTCGAGCGGAGTAAGGCTTCAGCATTTCCTTTCGGCCAATTAGCCTGATATCGTTAATGGTCATTTCGTGATACGACCAACTCGACATGATAATTTTCACAATTTTTTTTTAAAATTTTTTTTCTTTCACTTTCCTCTTTTTTATTTTCCTTTTCTTTCCTTTTTCTTTTTCTTTTTTTTTTTTTTTTTCATTTCCCTTTGTGGTCCATATCTCAGCGAAAGCCAAGATGATTGATGCTCTTACCCGTGACCGGTTACCTCCACCACCCACCGTTGAGGCAGCAAACCAGAAGAGAGAAATAAGGACAAAAAAGGAAAAAAAGTAAAAAGAGAAAATTTAGAAAAATTAAAAAATTATCTATATCGGCATCAGCTATGCTATGTTAGGTGGCCAGTGTATATGTTAGCAATTAAAAAATTATCTATATCGGCGTCAGCTATGCTATGTTAGGTGGCCGGTGTATATGTTAGCAATTTCTAGTGAAAATTGATTAGAAGAATTACATTGATAATCTCATAATGATTATGACTAAATTGGCCAAATTAAAAAGTTTAGGATTAAATTGGCCGTCATATAATAAGTTCAGAACATTTTAGACAATTTTCCTAGATAATCTTTAAAAGGCAATAATTAAAAACATTTAAACATAACTATTGACGGTAACATCGTCATTGTCACTATTGATTAGGGAAAATTACAGCATATAAGGACCATTACTCACCAATAGGGTCTTTAAGTTTATGAATTGTGAAAGAAAGTTATGATTATCGAGATAAAAAGTTACTAAGAATAAGAACAAGAGATTTATGATAAATTCAAGTTGATTACGATTTTTATGGAAAGTTAGACTCAAATTTGCAGCATGTTTAGTGAATTAATTATTGCTTGTTAAACTTTTTGTTAAAAATTATTAAAAATATAGAGTGAGCAAATGTTCCGTACCATCATCAAAAGAGGGAAGATTGATGGATGACCCACCCCACATGTGAGAGTTTCAACTTCAACTTGAACCGTTCTTGGCAAGGCGTCGGCACTTATACCACCTTTCTTTGGAGCGCCTTGAATCCAATGTTAATTGCTCTCATTTCCAAATCCTAAAAGCACGAAAAGGAAATGTGTTACAAAAAAATCCATACTGAGTTAAGTGCAAACTAGCCTCTGCAATGTTTCCTGGAGGTTGATGACGATTGAGTGGGTAGTTTGATTGATCAAGGGTTAAATGCTTTGGAACCAAGTGCAATTGAACAAACTACTATGGCCTTCTTTGTAGAACGGCAGCTCTCGTCAAATCGGCTTGCCAAGTGACCCTGTTTCCAAAGACTTGAAGGTAGACGAATCCAGGCTTCATGCGCTATTGGGGGGGGGGGGACGGGACAGCAAGGTCTAGAAGATTATTTGGGGTATTGACTATTTTAAAAGGTACGCATTTCATTTGGGGACTCGCACTTGTGCATTAGCCGAAGAGAGTTCGAATAGGGAGGAGAATTAAGCAATCGTCCGAGTGGTTGATTTATAGTCTTGTTGAATTAGCCGAACACCTTAGTTTATGCTGCGAGTATTGTAGAGTTAGTATGGTTTGGGGCAAGCCGGATCAAGATTGAGAAGACACGGGCGATGTCTTTTGACAAGACGACTCTTGCGACAAGTTGAAACGGGCAATAAGCTCCGTTGGTTTATTTGGAAGGGTAGGAATCCAGCAGTTTTTTTCAAGGCAAAAGACCAATACATGAGATGGATGTAGAATAGATAAAGGACGCTATAAGGGAGTTCTTGATGGATAAGAAGGTGGAACACTAGTCTAGATCTAATGATACTGTAAATAAGGGATGGCAGTTTACTCCTCAGCCTGGATTGAGGAGATCTGATGTTATGGCTTTTTGTTGAGGAGTCAAGCAGTGAGCGCGAAGGATCAACTTGACGGTCTAACTCTTTGCAATTTATTTGTTACAAAATTGGGGGAGAAACCTATTTGAGCTTGTAATGACATTACTTTCAAGTGTTTTCGGCAAAAATAAAATATACAAAGAAGAAAACAAACCTTGAGGCATGCGGATGAATTGGAAAAGAGAATGAATAGCAAATTCTTGTCGTCTGGATCATTTACACATTCCACAGAACAATTCCCTGCAAAAATTGCATTACATAATACTATGTGATTGTGAATCCCACATTGCCCCTGGCAACCGGGAAAGCAAACTGCATCATGTAACCCAGTCCATCGAACTCTATATTTGAGCCTTTCCGGAATGAAATCCAAAGATAATTCCAATCAAAGTGATCCAGAAATCAAAAATATAAACAAGAGGTCTCTAGCAATTTTAGCATGCTAGTTCGACCTGATGAAATGGATCTCCTTCCCCCAAATCAATCAACCAACATATCAGGAAAAAACAAAAAAGCAACCTTGATGTGGCCCCTCCACCACCTTGAAATGAGGGAGTGACATCTTGATCAACAGCATCCAAGATGATGGACATGAGTCGCAGGGATAGCAACGTCATTGATGATTTCGACTCGTGCAGAACATGTTACTGGATCGACCCTGCTCATAACAGTTGGATGGCAAAGGATCAGAACAAGTACTGTTCCCACATTATCATAAAACACAAGCAAATGTTCACTTTAATTGGCCATGCCTGGGAAACATAAAGGTGGCAACCATTGTTTTGACTAGGAGTTCAGCAGATGCATCGATCTACATCAAAATATACTGCACACAATCAACTCCTTCGGGTTGGAATCACGGGCTTCCTGCTCTTGGCCACATATGCAAATTGACTGAAATCTGGGGCAGTAGTTGACCTACTATTGAACGAAATCAATGAGGGATAACCAAATAAGAGCTCGAAAAGTAGAGAATCTCTTTGCTGTCATCCTCCTACCTATTCATACATGTGTTGTGCACATCCTTCAAAGGAGCACGGAGACCACTGGCACGAGAACCAGAACCGGGTGAATCTAAATGACTGATATTACTGAGACGAATCTCTCTAATGAACTTCCTGCTATTTCAGAATAGCGGCCTAAATGGGAGATGTCAGCTCCAAATTTTCCTTCAGAACCAGTGAATGACTTGTCTAATCCAGGGGCACAGGTACCTGAAGCCAAGAGATATATCAGATTTCAAACTTCGTCCTGAGGGAACTCTTAAAATATGTAGTCCTCAAAATGCCAAAGAGGCCACCACAGAACCCAAAAGAAATGGTGGACTCCCCAATAATGGTAAGCAATTAAGATAACACTCTGAGAAGAGCCTTCACTTTCAAAATCGAAGTACATGCAGATGAGTCGTGGATTTAGAATTCAGTTCATCAGAGTATGAGCCTAGAAATGGACTGTAACTCACTGCTAAAGCAGGAGGCCTTTTTCAGAGCTAAAATGCATTGTAACATGTAGAGTCAAACCATTAAGGTTCCTTTTGATACATGGCATAACCCCAAGATTTTCTGGCTTCCCAGAAATGTCAACTTTATTTCATGTACACTCAAATACCAAATGATGCAAAAAGATTTCCTGTTTTAAAAAGTCAAATTATGCGCTAAACATGAAATGCATGCTCAGGCTTGAATGTTGCAAACCAATTAGAAGCTCAGCTTAGCTCTACAAAGAAAATGCAGTTTGGCTTTGTCATGTTAATGCATGCATCTTCATTAATTAGATAATAAATGGCTTTCACAATTTTATCCTTAATTCTTTGAAGGTAGTATCTTGTAAAATATCTACCAACATCAATCTAGATTTATGCCAAACATGATAGTATGTTAAGAATAAGAACCAAGAAAATTGCTAAACAAGTACTGGTATTAATAACGCAGTTTCAGTTGACAACATACCATCATCGACAAGAGAATCATCCACATGCATATGCTTTTGTTTTGTGCTCTCCTGAGACAAGGAAAACACAGGGCAAAAGAGTTAAGAAAACTATCTAACTTAAGGTAACAAATCATGATAAAGGGATCTTGCATTGCTAGAATTTTCGTAAAAAGCTGATTGCACCTACTTTTCCACTGTGCCATCAAGGGAGGCTTTCCTCTTGATGATCCTTCCTTCCAGAAAGCCAGTCTCGCCTAGACTGATCGGACGATCACTTTCAACAGGGATGTTTTCTTTTTCATCATCTTTGTCAGTATTATTTGCAGACTGATGCTTGAAATAGGAACTCCTTATAATAAACTTCCTGTTCTCTCTTCTGGCTTCGTCCTCAATTCTGTTTACACCTTTCTCCGACATGTCATCAATGGAGGTTTTCCCCTTCATGATCACTCGCTTCATAAAGTCAGTCTCACCTAGACTGATTGGATGATCACCTTTAACCAGGGTATTTTCCTTTCCATCATCTCTATTAGTTTCCTTCGCAGCATGATGCTTGAAATAAGAGCTCCTTACAATAACCTCTCTGTTTTCCCTTCTTGTTTTTTCCTCAATGCTGTTTACACCTACATTTTTCGACTGCGTCATCAGCATAGGTCTTATTTTTTATGATCATTCCTTTCACACATATGGTCTCACCTACACTCGTTGGGTCACTTCCAACCGGGGTAGTTTCTTTCTCCTTGTCTGTATCCGTTTCATTCAAAAACTGATGCTTAAAGTAGGAACTCCTTACAATGGGCTTTTGCACTCTCTTCTTGTTTTTTCATCAACTCTGTTTACAGGGCTTTTGGGTTGATGCTCCTTGAATGACACACAAGGTTTATGAATTGGAAGCCTGGATTGTTGTAGTAATGAGGGCCCTGGTCTTCCAACCTCATCCAATGCACCTGCACTTTTGAACTTATTAAGTATATAATGGAAGCCAATTCATGACAACATATCTGCACATATCAGAACCCTAAGGCTGCAATTAGCTCGGGCTTACCACTTTCCATCAATTCTGATGCGTCTGGAACTTCTTGTGTGAAACCATCTTCTTCCTAATTGAACAAAGTTTGGGGACATCAACTATCTTCAAATGTGTATGTTTAGACTAAGTATGCAATCAATATTATTCACAAAATTTATGGTGTGTCATCCAGGCAAAAAAAAAATATATATATATATATATATAGTGCCAAGGACAGAGCATCTGCTTACTTCATGTAGCTGAGACCAATGACAATGGTTCACATCAGCCACAGCCTCCTCGGAGTTATGTCCACTGGAACTCTGAGAAAGGTCATCCACTGGACTTGACTGGTTGGAGGTAGTCCGAGGAGCCTTGAAATCTCTCTTCGATTCGAGAGATGCAGAGCCTTAATAGATCAAGGAAACCTTTGGTACCAAAGCCTAATGAGGATGACATTTTAAAGATCTTGTGCAAATCTGTCTAAAGTGGTCCATATTGTCAAAGTGTGGAAGAATAAAAGAATTATCTCTTTGAGCTTGACCTAATTTCCTGATGCTGTGATTCAGCTATCCTTAGAAACCTATTACAGATTCGATCCATATAGATTCCCACTTACAATTTAAAGTACCTCTTTAATTAGATATTTGTACACCTGATGTAGGCCCTGTATACACTTACTAAAAGAAGTTTAGACAGTTTCAGTCACAGATATTCAATCTCTAAGCTACACTTATCTCATCCACTCATGTTACAGCCAGAACATCAAGCAAGATATAGATTCAAAAGCCACCGCAATCAGAGGGCCGTGTATCTTATCCATTAATTGCAGGTGCAGAGGGGCTGTTCATGCTTTATCTAAAATCTAGGGCCACACAAGTTTGCAAGAGGCCCTAATTGTGGAAAGTGTAGCTTGCGACTAGTCTTAAGTTCTTAGCAGCTAAGAAACACTTGATCTCTGATAGTTTCCTTTTGGTTGGCACAACAGGATTGATTGGTTGGAGAAAAGGAAACACCAAATTCTTAATTATTTTCCACGGGATTAGGATTTTGGCAATCCCTGTCAAGTAAACGAAAGGCGAGTCTAGGTGGCAATCAGACTAAGTGATAGAGCTTGTCATTTCAACTAGACTAAGCTCACTCGCTTCCAACAGTCAGCATAATTTTTCTGCGACTTCTGTTCAGACAAGATATTGTGAAGCACTATCTAACTGCACAAAGCATTCACAATAAGGTTTTGCAAAGCATTATACTATACAGTACAGAAAATAAACGCACATGGTATGGAAGAAAAGATTATCAGAAAATGGGGTTTCCAAAGGATACAAAAATATTTCGTCAGGACATTCTTCTGTGCAGGTAAGTCTAGCTTCTTCTTTTCATCTTTTGGCTTGAAAAGTTTCATATAATGTGTTTTGTCAATCACAGCGGCACTAACATCCCTGCCCTGTCAAAATCAGAAAATGCAGATTCATTCAAGCATTATTGAGTACGCACCACTGATCATCTCAGTTATGGTATAAAAAGTCAAAACCATTTCTAAATGTATCCGTCAACACATGGAAGTATGCAGGGCAAATGTCCATCAACTATACTACGCAGTTATCTTGATCTAGGTGTGAGATAATTCTACCAGGTACTCAACACTTTAATTGAAAACATAGTAATAATAAGTGCCTTGCTTAATCTGTCAACATGTACTTTTCGTATTTCACCATAGTCAACTTTATACTAGTGTCTGTGGAATTAAGAGAGTGCATGTTATCACAGAGGACTACCCAAACCTTACTATCTCGTGTCAAGAAACCATTCTCTAAAAGTTTTACTATGGAATTGTTCCAGAACCGGAAGCTCTCATTGTCGCTATCCTTTATGTGAACAGAAGTTCATGCATTGAATTTTACACCGTTACATCAGACCCTCTCAATTCCTAAGAAGTTCAGCTGCGGTTCTTGGGTCTTTCTAATAACAATCTTGCAGCCAAAAAGATCATGTCAACTATGTTAAGGAAAGGTCTTTTACCTCAGTAAAACAAATGTTTGTACTGTCGATGCTTTTTGTTACACAACCATAAGCATTCAAGAATAAACTGAAAAAATAAAGTGAAGTAAATGACACCAATGGATCACTTTCTAGTCAGCAAGGTTGAGAAGATGTTCAGAAAATCTTATGTTCATCCTTGCTATTGTTCTATGTTTCATTAGGAAGATGTCTCCTTGAATTATCCAACTTATCAAATATCTCTTATTCAAGCTTCAGTTTTCGTTAGCTTTTGGAAGATCACTTTGAATGCTGTATCTGCTCACAGAACTTCTTTCTAAATTATAATATTTCCTCAATCAGCTGGCATTCACAATCTAGGCAATGGTATTTACAGCAAAAATGGTGATTACATTCCCTAAATATAAAGGAAAACAGTGGTTTCATTCACTTCAGTAGAAATCTGAAGATGAGGAAAAAAAAAAGTGCACAACCAAGATAGACAATGAATAAATGTTATACCTGAAATGGAACTTTGGTAACTGGATCAAGATCACCTTCTGCAATACCTCTGGCCACATGTTGCAGTATCGGTGTATTTCTAGTTAAGGTTTTGTTCAAATTGCAGAGCATCCTTAACAAGCTAATAATATAATAATTTCAACATCCAAATTGATTCCATAAAAGGATATGGTCCTAAGTACTCGAGCTCATCATCAGCAACATTTGATATATCCATTAGATGTACAATGGCTTTGCTAATTGGATCATAGACCCTTTGATGCTGAAAAGTCCAAATGGCCTTTTGGAATAATTGTTCATAAGTTGGAGGAACCGAGCTGGTATATTTCAAGTGCTTAATTACCTATATCCAATGAATGTGCAGTTACAAAGAAAGAAACAAAAAATCTTATCTAATGATTGAAAGCATATTCTTTTAAGGGTTCACGATATGAACAGTTATGTGACCTATATAACCAAATGTATACTCACCTTATCATATGTTTTGAACTTTTTAATGAGGGCGTGTGCTGTTTTCAGACCAATGCCGCGGAGTGATTGCAAGTAGTCACAACCGCTCAAGATGCACATCTCAAGAACCATCTGCTTAGTAAATCCAGCAAAACTGAGTTCCCTGTTCTGTTGTAGCTTGGAGTATTGGAACTCAACACCTTGCCCGAAGTTGTCCATTTTGAAGATTATCTGGAGAATCAAATTAATACAATCACAGAAAACACTCGTCAGTCAAAAAGGCTATGGTTTGCTTAGTGGATGCATGTTGTAACGGAGAAGCAATAGCTAGAAGCAGCTGCTGAATAACTCACTCTGGGACAGCCAAACGGTATAAGATCCGAGTCCTCTGTAATTACAGCACCGACCTGTTTACTAACTGCCAAGAAAGTCATTTGAGCATCCGCCTCATAAGGGGCAACAACATAAGAAATGTTCTCCTGCTTTAAGACCTTCCATGCCAATCAAGAAGAGATAACTTCATCAGTAATGGCGACCCAATTTACTTTAACAACACATACATGACAGGAAGCATACCTGGATTAGCTCATGTGCCATGGAAGGTGTGATGTCTACTGCTTTCTGATAGCACTCATAAGCAGCAGCACCATTTCCATTTGACTCATGCTCAATAGCACGAGCGAGATTTTCCTCTTGGACCTACATAAGCAAGGTAGTTTTAGTTCTTTAGTGACTCTACATATGATTGCAAGATTTTGAAAGGCTGGACCTTTCCTAAGATAACAAAATCTCATAGAATCAACTGAGCCCTTCCATTTTGGACATTTAGGAACTTAGGACACATTAAAAAAGTGAAGAGGAATGTCCAGACCAGCAGAACTTTAATTCCTTTTAGGCAAGCTCTAACTCTTGTGGGAGGAAAAGGCTCCTATCATGCACATAGAGAAAGATGCACAATCTTTATTGTTTCATGATTTGACTAAAACCAATAAGATAAGTAGACAAATGAACCCACTACAGATTCCAAAAATAGTAGAATATCTTGGGTTCGAGCTCAAAGGATAGAGATTCTACTGCAGAGCTGAAAAAAAAAAATACCTTGCACGCTTGTTCTCCTGTTCAATCTTCATAGGCAAGAGACCTCCATCGAAAACAAGAACTGGTTTAACCCCATAATGCCGGAGCAAATTCACTTTGTGCATGCAGTATTCAATGTGCCTGAGAATTAAACACCACAAATGAACCTAAATTAGACATCTCATAACAGAACGACAAAACCATTTTGGCATTATGGCACTTTATGTCTTTATTGTAAGCATTACTTAATACAAACACTTCCCAACTCGACCGTAATTCTTGCAACCGATTCCCTGATGCCCTGAACATTCTTGCTCTCAACAATAAAGTCGCCAATTGGCAGTCTTCTCATTTCGTATTCAAAACTTTCACTTTCTGACAACACCTATTCCCAACTTCATCAATTCGGACCATCAAACTCACCAGGCAGAAAAAAGCCGATGGGACAAGTCACCATCGAATTTTGAGAAGACCCAACTCATACCTACAAACAGCTAAGACCGATCAAACCAATCACTCGGATCAAATGGGCAGCACCAAATTTCCTTCCTTTCCCCCTCCCCTCAAATTTCACAAGAACCCACCTAGCCAAAAGAGGTTCTTTTTTCCAGGGCGAACTCCAAACAGATTGAGCAGGACTCAAAACTCCTTGCTTTCGTGCTACGCGGCGCACATCAGGCCGAGAAAACGAAAACCCAACTGCCCAATTTCCGATTACGAGCAAGAAACTCGTGGGAGGAAACGCGAGAGACCAACCTGGTGGTAGGCACGCCGTTGCAGAGCTCCTTGCTGCAGGAGAGGGCGCCTTTGTGGAGCCAGGAGTAGGTGTCGACGGCGACGGCGCAGCCCTCCAGCTCCTTCGCGTGGATCGGCGTCATGATCGACTTCAGCAGCGGCAAAAGACCCTGTATCCCCATCTCTCTGTTTCTCTCCTCAGCTTCTCTCTCTTCTTGAGAGAGAGAGAGAGAGAGAGAGAGAGAGAGAGAGAGAGAGAAAATGCTCTATTCCATGGCCAGTTCAGGGCGCCGCGACGGGGAAGAAGAAAGGAAGGCGGGAAAATTCCTGAGCTTTTGGCGGGCGGGTGGCAAAATGGGGATTTTTCCAAAATTCTATGGTAATCCTTTCTTTTTCCCCCTTCGTGATATGTTTTTTTGGGGCTTGATTTTTCATTTTAATATTCTTTTGTGAATGATTACACGAAACGGAGTATATTAATATCGTGAAATTTGATATAAAAATAAAAACCTATTTTGTTGCATCTTTTATTAACTAGTTGATCATTGTTTTAAAATTCAAAAAAGAAAAGAATTAGAATGAGCAGCTTTTTTGCTTGATTACAAATAAATATCAAGTTTTAGGGACGTTTTGAAATACTCAAGCCTTTTCATGAAATTCAAAGGGTATAATGTTGTAAAACATATTTTTGTTTGTTTTAAGATATTATAGAAGGCTTATTAAGTGATTTCATGGCGACCAAAAGTCAAATGTCTTTGGTTGTGAATATTCTACGGAGGATTGCGACATTTTGATGTAAATAAATACAAAATATGTCATAGAATGTGAATTTTTCCTTTCACAAGGTTGCTTTTGTTTTTTCCATCGTAACACAATATTGTGTCCTTTAATTGGTGATATTCAAAAAAACTGCCTTAACCCTTGATGTATTCATCATTTTGTCTCGGACTCCCATTTACTACTTAGCAACAATTGCGGATGCAATTTGAAATGAACCGATAAAACTTGTAATGAAGCTACTCATGAGTTTGCAAAATGGGCTTTTTCAAGAAGTTATTCATGAGCTTGCAAAATAGGCTTTTTCATCAATTAAGAACTGCATCTTCTTTCCTTCTTAATGATTTCCCTTCTAGAGTTAAAAATTTAGTGTTGGCAGAATCTTCTTTAATTTATCATCTCAATGTAAGTTTTAGTTTTTGGGTTAATATCCCAAAAAACCCCAAATTGGTACACTTGTGACAAATTTATCTTAAACTATTTTTTTTATCATGAAAAATCCTAAACCGGTACACCTATAACAAATTTACCCCGACTAACCATAAAAAACCATAAACTTGTACATTTATAACAAATTTACCCCGAAAACTAATTTATTTGATCGCAAAAAACTCCAAACTGGTAAATTTGTGACAAATATACCATCCGCTAAATTGGATTAATACCACAAAAAAATTACAAAAATTATAAACTATGACAAACGGAGTGTAAAATCTCAAATTGGTATATTAGTCAACTGTCACGTGTTATTTAACTTAATAACTTGACAGCAAAATTTAACGAAGACTAACATAGGGTAAATTTGTCAAAAGTATACCAGTTTAAAGTAAATTTATCAAAGGTATATCGGTTTAGGGTTTTTGGTGGTTAAAAAAATAGTTTTAGATAAATTTGTCACAGATGTACCAGTTTAGGATTTTTCAGGATATTAACCCTTAGTTTTTCCTTGTAATATTTGAACTATTTTGATGCAATGGAAGATTTGTTTTAGCAAAAAAAAAAAAACACAATATCGTGTCCTCTCTCAATATAAAATTGAGAATCCATTTCATAAAGACCGTAAAAATATCGATGTCAACATAAAACCAAGCTCGTAATATAATCGAAACGATATTTAAAAATTTCACAATTTATTGTCGTCCAATTGCAGCACCGAAGCCGACAACAGTGACCCAAAAGGATAGTTTGTAACATGATCCGGAAAACAACGTCTGCAGAATGGACGTCAAATTTTCAAGTCCAATCCTCACAAGGGGTTGATACATACGTGATTATAATAACACATTTTTTTATACAAATAGATTCAGAAACAAAAGTTATACTTTGAAATTTGAACAAAACGAATATAATTATTGAAATCGCTGTACTTATTATAAGATGGATATAGTTATTATATACATATAATTATCTTCCCATATACTTATATGAAATAATTACACAAATGGTCTATTAATTGTGACCTAATATTCACTATGGTCCCCGAAACTTTAATTTATTTAATTTGGTCCATAAACTTTATCTAATATACAATATGATCTACGAATTGTTTACGTATGCTCAATTTGGGTCTCCGAATTATGTGAAAATATTTAATGATGTCTTTCCGTTAATTTAAGTTTAGGGACACTATTGAACATTTTATATAATTATGGACTAAATTAATCTTATATTAAAATTTTAGCGATTATATTAAATAATTCAAAAGTTTGAAGACCATATATTACATATTAAACAAAAGTTCATGGACCAGGGATCATTTCTGTCATTTACTCTATACGTGCGAGTGATAAATAATATATTGAAAATGTTTGCTGATGTGACTCAAACGAAGACGTTGCTCCCACGTCTGTCTTCTTCTCCTCCATCTTCAACGTGCTACGTCGTCGCATCGGACATCAATAGGCATGAATATCTATTGCATGGGGACACAATTATTCCAGTGGTTGAGAAGCCACTGTCGGAGAAGCACGTGAAATAAATGGCTAATTGATGTGGAATAAAAATCCCACCGCCTTTTGCAAGGGGGTCCTATCCGACATGGTTTTGTGGTGGGTGACCTGCCCTTGAGCTTCGTGCCTACCCAAATTGGGCTCAAATTTGAAGTATCTCCTCCATGGTTTGCATCAATAAGATGTAATTATTTTAAGAATAGTCTACTAAAATGTTATTCGGCACAATCACCCCAAAGTAGCTTCGACCATGGAAATGGGTTTTGCAATTTATATCAGGCGAGTGCCCAAACTACGACAATTTATCAACCATTCTTAAGAAGGTCTCTCGGCTAACTTTAATGTTGTTGCGATTTTGGAATATGTATTACCAAACATATAAGTCCAATGCTTCGCAATACAATAAGACAATGCGTCACTGTACTAGTCAGCCACAACTATACCAAACAGATTCCTTGATAATGTGTCCGCTTGCTCCCGGTTGTTGAATTCGTAACCCACTTATTCAAAACACCATTATTGCTGGTCCTATCATTTAATAAACCAATTTTGTCAATTGGTCTTGCGGTACTGAGCATCGCTCGTTCCTTAATGCAATAGTAAGTTATTACCGATTAATCAGAAGAGGCAGAACTGTCAAATGTATATAATTCAAGATGAAGATGGTTTTTTATGGTAGCGGCTTCTAATTTGTGGTGTATATGTCACGGAACAGTTGCCTTCACGTCCACGCGGAGTGATTGCACATCTGCAGCCATAATAACAAGTGCCCACAAATATCCAAGAATCATTATTGTGACTCTTGTTGCCTGAGGAAGCATAAGAACTTTGTATATAAATGCTTTTCCTTTTGCAATTTATGTGCAAACGTACAAGAGAGAGAGAGAGAGAGAGAGAGAGAGAGAGAGAGATTTGCGGAGATGCTGCCCAATTCGTGTCTCTCCGCAAATTCCATATGCAGTGCTGCAGCAGGAATTGCAGGTACATATGCATGAGGCTTCACTTCATCTGTTACTCCATAAAACTTGTTTTGGTACTACTAGTATTGAGTTGGCCAACACTGATAGAGCTGAAATGATTTTGCGAAATCGCCTCGTGTAAAATTGAATTGGCAAAGAGGTTTCGGCTTAGATTGTTCCTCTTCCCGAATTGATCGATGCAAATGCGATCGCAGAGAGTTCCGGGAGGTCATCCTCGTTTAGATCGATTGGTTCGTTCTGATTCCAGGATGAATTGGAAAACAATTTGCTTTCTGCTAACTTGTGGGCATTCCGTGTATCTGCAACTGAATGATTTGTGAATGCGAATTCGTCGTCTCTAATTTCTCTCGTCCTGAATTGCAGGAAATGTCTTCGCCCTCGTACTGTTCATGTCCCCAATGTAAGTTGTTACCATACGCACTACAGTTAAGCATACGATTCCGATAATTTTGATTCGCTGCAAACGGGTTCCGATGTTCTTGCAGACCGACATTCCGAAGGATTGTTCGGAATCAGTCCACCGAGCAGTTCTTGGGATCGCCTTACATATACACGCTCTTGAACTCCTTGATATGTCTGTGGTACGGCTTGCCACTCGTGTCGCCCGGCGTGATAATGGTCGCGACCGTCAATGGGGTTGGGGTTGTTTTTCAGGCCGTCTACATAACCGTCTTCATTGTATACGCCAGTAAAGCCAGGAAGGTAAATTGATTAACCACGAAAGATTAATCCCCTGAAATCAAGCCTTATAGATTCGAACAATCATACCTCGGAAAACTCCTTCACGTGTTTTGCGGGTTCTGATTGATTGAATCTGTCGTATTCGTTCCATGGCGATCCGTCAAAAAGATTTTCTCCGAGCCGTTGCTTGGTTGATTCACGTTCTGCTGCTTCTGTACTCTTCTGATTTCACAGCGACTTTGCTACAGCTGAAGATGTTGGGACTGAGCATGTCAGTTCTCGTGCTCTTCCTAGTCGTGGTGATCATTAGCTTGCAATTCTTCGATTCGCGCTCGCAGCAGATTTTCGTCGGGTACCTGAGCATCGCTTCCCTTATTTCCATGTTCGCGTCGCCCCTCTTCATTATCGTAAGTCCATCTGAATAGTTCTGCAGACCGACATCGAACGGCACCTTTCCTAATACTAGTACTTTGCTTTCTGTTGCAGAAGCTGGTGATCAAGACGAGGAGCGTCGAGTACATCCCTTTCTATCTCTCTCTCGACTTTTCTGACGAGCCTTTCTTTCCTCACGTACGGATTGTTCAAAGCCGATCCATTCATCTATGTAAGTTCCCATTTCTGTTATCTTCACGATATCCTGCATATTCAGTCGCCATGACCGGGAAAAGGATCTAACATTTCCGGTATTCTCTACAGTTTCCGAATGGAATCGGGACGATTCTGGGAATAATTCAACTGGCGTTGTACTTCTACTACAAGAATGTATCTACAGTGCACTTGAGAGAGCCCTTAATAAATTCGTGCGCCTGATAAGATCCATACACGACGAGGGACTGACCTTTGTGTCGGCTTCCGTTCTCTTGTGCCGGGTGAGAATAGAAGCTGGAATTGTAGCGGGGCCAAAGTCATCCAAATCCGAAATCTGCATCGATCTCGTGGGGTTCAATTTTCTATTGATGGTCTATAGCATTTCAGGAAGCGATTCAGCATCTCGAGACGTGTTTGTCGGATCCAAGCGTAGACCTGACACCTTTAAAAAAGGGGATTTCGTGGAGAAGCTGATGAATATGCATAAATCAAAGACAGACTAACGTGGAGCCAATTCCTCATGTATGCTAAGAAGACCTGTCTTAACATCCGCTGCAACTACAAGCTGCGTAAAATCTTCAATTAATGAATGAAACTAGGGATAAGTCCATCCTCTCTCTCTCTCTCTCTCTCTCTCTCTCTCTCTAGAGCACGCAGTGTTAGCCGGACACCTTTCTCTTGTTCAACTTTCCTTTCCTTCTCATGCTCAAGTTTTGTTTCTCAGTATTACTATGCGCTCGATTGGTTAGGGACTTGAATTGATTGGAGGTGTAGATTTTGGCGTCGCACTCTCAAATTTTTTGCCATGTCAATGGTTTGGTAAATCAAGTGACACAATATCATCGAGACGTCCTAATTGTACTTTCCCGATTATGGAGGTGATTAATGGAAAGCAAAAAGCTGAATGAAAACTGAAAAATGAAACTCTTGGGTCTTTGGCCTCCACATTGAAACTCAACTTGGCCAATTTGCACCAAAACTTAGAAATGTGTGTCCAATGTGTAATCAAATCCTAAATATTTTAATTTGTGCAATTAAGTCATAATTATTATTTTTTTTTTATTGAATTTGGTTGATTTCCATAACACCTCATAGGAGCGGCGACCCTCATCAACAGCCCTCCCGCTGCTCCTGGGATGTGGGATTCTCCACCCACGGTGCACTCTCTCCCTCTCTGTCATGATTTCTTGGGTTTTCCATTTTTCTAATAGGTCGTGCTATCTTTACTCCTTATATGACTAAATCCACCCAACTTTCATCGAAAAGATAAAATTGCCCTCTTTCATTTAATTGCAATTTAGATTTGTGTTCTCAAATTATTTACTTTCCTTTTTGATAGGTTTTTCTATACCTATGTAGGAGCTACTTACCATAATTAATACTTTCATATGTTCAGTTTTTATTTATTGTAGATTTTCTACATATATTAAAGGTACTATGCTTTTTATTGTTAGCATTACTCCATAAAAATTTGTTTCATTGAAAAGAGAAATTTCTAAAAATCTATTTCTTTTCCACGTTGTCAATCATATTTATGAATAAATTGTTAAGTGATGAAGTTTAATTAAATCAAAATATTACATAAAGTAAGATTTTTTTGGGGGGGGAATACCAGTGAAACATCATTAGTTTGAATTGACAAAAACTAATATCTTTTACGAATTGTTTATAAAGAAATATCAAGACACCTTATTGTGCAAAATTTTTTAGGGTATTCCTGCATATTCCTTTGATGTTTTATGTGCTCTGCAAAATAGTAACTCACTATTATAATAAGGGAAAAAATATCATTTTTTTGTATATAGTAAATAAAGAAACTTGATATGTATTGTAGACTAATAAAATTAATGAAAAGTTCACCCAAAAAGTGAGTTTTTGAGATAAGAGGGATAGTTCGACCAAAAAAAAAAAAAAAAAAAGATAAGAGGGATAGAAAATAAATAAATTATTATAAGATCAATGATGAAAAAGAGACTTTTTAGTTTTATACTATATCAAATAATGTCTTTTTTTCCTTACTATTGGCAAGATGATTCTACAAAGACAATGGAAATTGTCATAGAAATATTTGAGAATGCATTTTTCTTTAATATACTAAAAAAGTGAAATGCTTAATTATGGTAATTATCATAAATAAAAAGAAAAATAGAAAAAAATAAAATCACAATTGAAAGATTAATGACAGCTTTGTCATTTTAGAGTAAATGGGGGTGGATGTAGTTATTTAGGGGTGGAAAATACGTGGCCTTTCGATTTGGCCTTTTTTATTTCTTCTTATAAATTTTAAATTTTGACCTTTAAAAGGGATAATTACCAAAATAAAATCTTGAACCTATTGTGCAGATACTATTTCAATCATAAACTTTTCGATTTGACCAATTCAATTCTAAATCTTTTAACAATTTATCAATAATCATTCAAGCTAATTTTTTATGGAAATTACTTACATGGACACCGACAGTTCTACATGATACGATTGATGTTAATGTGGATAATTTTTGCAATTCCTTTTATGTTCGTTCTTTAAAAAGAAAAAAAGATGGAAACAAGGAAAAATTTGTAAGCTTTTTAAAATGTGCAAAAGGTTATCCACATCAATATTAGCTGTGTCATATAAGACTGTCGATGTCCACCTCATGATTTCCAATCAAAATTGACCAAAAAATTTACATTGGCAAATTATCAAAAGGTTTAAGATTACATTGGTCAAATTAAAAAGTTTAAAATTGAATTGGCATCCCTATAGTAAATTAAGACTTTTTTTTTTTTTTTTTTTTTTTTTGTAATTATCCCCTTTTAGTATGGCACGGCAACAATTACAATGTATGAATCTATTAAAAAGCTATATGAAATGTAGAAATTCATATTACTTTAAATGTAGTTGCAAGAAAACTTTATGCTTAAGTTGAAGAGAAATTAAACTCATTGCTATTCAAGATGGTGATCAAATGTGTAAAGTTAAGCTTGCCAATTTTAAGTAACAAACTAAGTAGAAGGAAAAAGAAAAAAGAGTTAGATGAGTTGGTAAATATAAAATAAAACAAAAGCATTGAAAGTAAGGGTTTAAGGGAGCAACTCATGCCCTACCTTAAATCCTCCTTTTAGGCATTGTTTGGTAACCATTCAAACAGTACCTGATTTTGATTTTTTGTTCTCAGAATCAGTTTGGGAACAGAATCGCGTTTGGTAAAATTTTTGTCCAAAATTGATTCCGAGAACAAATTTGTTCCCGGAATCAGTTTTGGACAAGAATTGAGAATAAAAAAAAATATGGTTCTCGGTCTGAGAATCAAAAAAAGAATCAAAACAATGAAAGTCTTATTCTTCCCTTCCGCCATCCCGCGACCACCGTCCACCACCGCCCGCCGCCACCCGCCGCCGATCGCCATCCGCCGGTCCGGTGAGCTCCCGAAGGCTTGCCCACCACCGGCGAGGCTCGCCCGCCCCGCCTCGGCCACCGGCATGGCCGAGCCTCGCCGGGGCTAGGCAAGCCTAGCGACGCCTAGCCTCGCCGATGGCCGGGCGGGCCTCGGCGGGCCGGGCGAGCCTCGCCGTGTTGCCGGCGATAGGGGTGTCAAGAACCGAATCGAAAACCGAACCGAACCGAACCGAAAAATTTGGTTTTTTCGGTTCGGTTCTCATTAAAAACCAATATTTTTTTATTGGTTTGGTTTTTATCGGATAACCGATAAAAGATTTCGGTTTTTTTATTGGCTCGATCTCTCCTTGTGAACCAAGAGCCCGATCCCCTAATCAAGAACGCCCGGAGGAATCCGACCCCGATGGCCGCCCCACGATGACCCCGTCCTCTCCTCCTTCGCGGCTGGAGGGGCGGTGGCGGTGGCGGAGACGTTGGGTTGGGTCAGATTCGGGAGCTTGGAGACGGGCACAAAGAGGGTCTCAGTGGGTTTGGTGTTGTTGCCGTTGATGTCCACGATGCTCTGTTTTGAGACCCTGAATCTCGCCGCGACGCTCGAGAGGTTGTCGCCGGGCTGGAGCACGTACGAGACCAGTGTAATTGACCTCACCCGCCACTTGGGTCGTGTTCGGGCACTTGCGGAAGATGGGGAACACCACGTCGTCTCCGATGGTCAGGTTCGTGGGGACCAAGGAGGGGTTCACGACCTTGACCGACCGGGTATGAGGTGAGGTTCTCAAAGGGCTGGGTGGAGACGAGGTAGAAGGTGTCGCCAAAGCGGATGGTGTAGTTGGTGTTGGCGCCGGAGATCTTGTTGGTGCCGTTGGTGGGGTTGCGGGAGCAGGTCAGGGGGACGAATAGGGGTTGGTCGGCGACGAGGGGGGCGGATAGGGCGGAGGCGGAGGTGGAGATGTTGCTGGGTTCGGCGATCATGAGGCGGTTGACGCCGAAGAGATCGCCGATGGAGGCGAGGTCGGTGTAGTTCGGGCGAGGGCGCCCGGTAGAAGGCGCGTAGGTCCGGCGCAGGGGTAGCCGGTCCGGCTCGCTAGGAATCCCACCGCCATGCAAAGACGGGTCGAGATCGAGATGGAGATGGAAAGGAGAGAGAGGAAGGTTCGGGAGAGCCGCAATGGAGATGGAAAAAAACCAAAACCGACCGAACCGAACCGAAATTGCGGTTCGGTTCATATTTGGTTAAGGTCTCATTCGTTCGATTCGGAAGATTTTAACGGTTCGGTTCGATTCGAGTTTTCAAAAAATCGAACCGAACCCAACCGTTGACACCCTTAGCCGGCGAGGCTCGGCCAACGAGGGCCGGCCTCGCGAGGGCCGGCGGCGCGAAGAAGAAGAAGAATAGGAGAAAAAGGAAAAAGAAAAGAAAAAGGAAAAAGAAAAGAATAAAAAGGAAAAAAGTAAAAAATTTATTTAAAAATTAAAAGAAATTGATTTGGAATAGAATCAATGAGCACGGTACCAAACGTAATTCTATTCCGTAATCGAAATTTTGGACGATTCTAAACGCGTTCTTTTATTCATAATCAATTCCCGGGAACAGAATAAAAAAAAATCATTTCTGATCAAAATCTACTCCTAAGAACAAAATCGTTACCAAACACGCCCTTATTGTGTCGTTGTTGAAAACGAGGATGCGAGTCGAGTTGGTGGAGCAAAAAGTGTTAAAAAAAGGGGAAGACAATAAAAAAAAAAAAAAAAGGTGTTTACCAAAAAAGAAAAAGAAAAAGTGTGATAGTGGGTCAGAGTAGGGTCCGCACGCAATGCGCCGTACTCTTCGCATGGTGGTTTTAGAGAATCCCCTTTTCATCATATTTTATATATAAAAAAAATTACTATAAACCATAAATTATACCTTCTGCGACACATTTATCTTAAGCTTTTTCTATAATAAATTCCACACCTGTATCGATATGACAAATTTACCTTTGGTCGAGGTCTCATAAATAAACATCATTAAAAATCTACCTATATAAATGCTGGAAATCAAACTTGATATGAAAAACTATCTAATGAAACTTTCACAGAGGATAGATATGTCGCATAATATAAATACGGGGTTTTTAAAGTTACAATAAAAAATTTAAGTTAAATTCGTTATAATGAATATATAGTTTGATGTTTTTTATCCTAGAAAAAAAGTTCAAGAAATTATGCCTTAGTGAACATACTTTGAGTTTTTAGTATCTTTTTCCCATATAAATATATAGAGAATCCCAATTTCCAATTTCAATGTTGTATCATAATTTAGAAAAATACATAGGTATGATCTCTAAATACAATATATTTATATATGTTTTATTTGTCTAGAAAAAACAGTAACCATATGTTTTTTAAAATAATGGGTTAGAACAAATAAAAAAAAAGAAAAGGATTATTCTATTTCTCTTTCTTTGACATAACAAACCATTGTTTGGATGCAAGCTTCAATAAAACGCGAAATAGAAAAGATCTTGGTCACGGATGCCTTGTGGGGATTTTGTTTAGTAACAACAAAATTATCAAAAAAAAAAAAAAAAAACTAAGTTTATTGTATTTGTGCCAATTCAATCTTAAATTTTTTGATGAATTATCAATATAATATATCAGGCCAATTTTGATAAAAAAAAAAAAAACTATTGATGTGGATGTTGGTTGTTTTACGTGTTACGGCCGACACTAACGTTGACAATTTTGTAAATTTAATTTTTTTTTTTTACTTTGTAACTTTTTTTTCCCCTTTTTTTTCTTACCTTTGTTCATTTTTTCTACAACTTTATTGATGCCCACAGGCGAGGCCCAAGCCCCATACCCAGACTTTACTTGTGGCTGGCAAGCAATTGGGAAAATAAAAGAAAATAAGTAATAAAATATCAAAAAATTTAAGAAATTAAAAAATTATAAAAATTATCTAGGTGAGCGCCACCCAATATTCATACCCACGATTTTCAACTAAAATTAATCGGATGAACTACATTGGCAAATTATCAAATGATTTAAAACTTAGTTGACATAATTGAAAGATTTATGACTAAATATGTTACGCTTCGACCCTCGAGCACGCGCACATCCCTCGGTAGTCGACTAAATTGCGATGTTCCCAGGACGCATCGCCGACCCAAACGATTCATGCACGTGCAGAAACGAAATAACAATCCCCTGACAATAAACAGATATGGGATAGAAAAGCAGGACAACAATTTCCACACAACATACTTTTATAAACAAGCCAGGTTTATATACATGACTAATCCATAAACAGGGCCTAACTTCAAAAAGAAGAGCTACTGGGCCATCTAGGCACTAGACTCCTCATCCATAGGCTCCGGGTTCACCACAACACCATCAGGAGTGTCGAGATCTATGGGATGCGTTGCTTCCCACTCCCTGGTCCCAACGGGAGGTTCGTCGAAACCCCGAAGGGGACCCTTTTGACCCCCTTGAGGGAAGCTGATGTACCACGCTATGAATCGGTGAGGTACCAACTGAGGTAAGCCCTCTTCGACCTAGACCGTGGTCTCAACCAACTCCTGGCTCAGAGTGAACCTGGGAATAGGGAAGTAGGTAAACTCAAACTCCATCATCTGCAGGACCCCATATAGCACGCAACGTGCCTCCATCTAAGGACCTGAAAAATTGAACCACGATGGGGTGAGACAATATCTCAGCGAGTTCACGCCCAAAACCCTGATTAGAAGGAAATTCACCTAGAGATAGCCTATACACATATCATATAAGACTTATCTTGCTTCAGCACCTTCCTGCACGTCAGTACAACTCATATCATATATGCATATAGTACATGCAATCCATGATTGGAACACTTCCACTCATATACCAATCAATCACAGGGGTCCCGATTATAAGGCTAAATCGTTATGACACGTCCCATTCCGTGCCACACAATTTTGTCCCCTAATTAGGCGCGGTCATCTCACTCATTCAAGCATTCCAATTAATTACGGCCCCACGAGTACGGCCAACTCAACAGTTGGCGATCTTCTAGCATAATCGGATATTGTCTCACCCAATTGAGCATGGCAACGTCTACCTTTAGACGGCATTCCCGAAGGAACTTCAGTTTGGCCTCTACCACGATTCGGCATCTGTTGATGTGGGACATTCCATATAGGAGCATCACCCGGCGTAAACGCTCGTGACAAGTTCTCATAACGATCATACACACATCCAATCTCGACCAAGAACATTGTGCCTTGCATTCAAATGCCTCAATTTTAAATAATGTATTTGACATATTTTCTTAATATTAAAAACACCTGGTAAAATAATTGGGCATGATCCCACAGTCAAATCGTTCCACAAAGCATGATATTCTCTCCTTTAAAAATCCCACAATTTTATATAGTACTTAAAATATTTTTGGCCTAAAAAACCGACACTCGGTATTTTTCTAATTAAATACCAAAAATCCACATTTTTTAAATAATAAATAATAAATCAACGCTCAGCATCAAATTGCACAAATTAACACTCAATTGCACAAACCAACTGCACCACGACGATCATCATGAAATTCTAACAACCGGCTATCTCGGTATAATTTCCACTAATTAATAAATAATTAAATAAATTACAAAATAATTAAATTAAATCACTAATTAAACTATACACACTAATCTAACCACCTAATTGGACTAATTAACTACCCTAGCCTAGGATAAATACATTACACTAATTAGGCTAATCACCTAGGCTACCTAACCACCTAATTGACCTAACTAATTAACTGAATAACTAATTATACTAACAAAATTAACCTTTAACCCTATCTAGGCCTAAACTAATCCACTAATTAATCCACTAATCAACTTCTAATTGCAATTAACCTAATAATTAGGGATTGGGACGTAAACTCACTGGTTTAACGAGTCGATGAGTTCACGACGATGGCGGCGCGACGAGGAGCAAGATTCGGGCCTACGACGACACCAAGGGAGACTCGAATCGGGCTAAAAACAGCCTAACGCGGCTCAGCTAAGGCTGAGCTTTGGCCTTGATTCTGCGGAGGGCTGTTGGTCGGTTCGAGTGGGTTGGTCTAGGCTCGGTTTGGGACTCAACTGCGGGTTGTACGCTGCCAAAGGGAGCTGCTGGTGGCATTAGTGGGGCTGCTCGGTGGTGGACGCTGAACTGGGCTGGGCCGTGAAGGAAACGGACGAGGGAATGGAATTGACGGGGGGTGTTTAGTTGGGGTTGACTCGATGGAAGGTGCGTTGGCGCGAGTGGAGGGAGCTCGTGGGGGTGTGTGGCGTTTGTTGTTGGGTGGTAGAGAGGGAGATGGGACACGTGGGGAGAATGGTAGAGACAGTGACCGTGCGGTGGAGCAACAGAATATGCGGGGAGGGGTTGAGCTTTGAAGGAAAAAATGAAAGAGAGGCAGAAACAGAAGGGGTTGGGGGAAGCTGGCGCACAAAGGGAGAAGAGAGGGAAGGGATGAGGGAGAGAGGGGACAAGGGGAGAGGAAGTCAAGGCTAAATATCTAAAGCACTTGAGTGCTTTTCCCCCTTATCTTCAGCCAAGTTGGAGCCAACATAATCAATTGGTCACCCAAGGCCAATTGCTCACACATCTTCACCAACTAGAGCTAAATTGAAGACCAAAATGCAGCTGCCCCTCAAGCCTACGAATTTTGCATCCATTCACTCAAGTTCTTCACAAATCTCTCCAATTTGATGGCCAAATTTGTTGAAAAGGATGCCCATGCCAATTTCCACACTTGTCTTCACAAACTAGTCCCTTTTGAAGGCCACCTGAAAATGGCCAACTTAATTTCTTGAATTTAATTTTCCCAAATTTGATTTTTCGTCGAAAATCCCGGGTTCGCCGAAAATTCTTTAAAGGATGAGTCGACGTTCTAAAAATATATCATGACACGCTCGAACTTTCGATTCCCGAAACCGAGTTCAATTTCGTGATTAATTTCGATCGGACGCAATTTTAGCGTAACCTAACATACCGGGTAGCTTTTAGGAATTTTTAGCCCATTTGACCTATGGTCGATTATTTTCGATCCACATTGTGCATCTCTGACTCATAGGCGACTCTCGGTTGTCATAAAAATCTTAAGGTTTCAATTACGGGCACTGGGTACAGAATCGATAGAAAAATTGGTTTAGTGCCGTTCGACGCGAATTTTGTAATTAGGTGGAATTACCCACACTTTAATTACATACTTCTATCGAATCAACCTATCTCGGTCTCTAATTGATTATAACATTGCCGTATTGACCCTTGTCGATTAGCACGGTCTAACAGTCGATTTCTGGTTGAATTCTCAAGTTTGTCGCGTTTATATCCCTTAATAGCTTCACCTGATAGATTAGTTACTATAGGCGCATCGATGAAAAGCCCAATTCACATTATCGGGATTGGGTCGAAAATCAGGATATCACAAAATAAGTACAAGTATAATAAGTTTTGAACTTTTTTGGTAATTTTCCCGTTAAGTAACCATCTAGTAAAATTAAGAAATGCATAAGGGATTGCAATGGCTAGGCTTTAGTTGAAAATTACAAATTGAATTTAGTGTTGAGAAATAAGACTTATCATTTTGAAAATGCCATTCCTATTCCTAACTAGACTAAAAGGAAAGCACAATCAACATATTGAAAATGCACAATCACATAATAGTCAAGATAAAAATGCGCAAACAACGAATTATCATTTGTCTCTAAGAATATTTAAATCTTCTGGTGAAGTCCTCGATACTCTAACAGCTCATTCAATTTAAAGCACAAGTTTTTGTTTGTCAAGGAATTTCGTACATTTTTAGAGAAAACTAGTCAAAAACCTATTCTTAAGCATTTGCATAGCTTTTAGAAAAAATAGTTTTTTTTTTAAAATTTTTAAATATTTTATAATAAAAATATATTTTTTAATCCGAGAGTGGGAGTCCGGCTGGGCCACGGACATCAAAGCCTTAAGAAAGGGATGGGCTAAACGAAAAAAACCTAATCCGGCCACTACAAGACGAAACCCAAAGCCTACTCACTTACCCCTATGGTAAAAAACGAAGCCCAAATTCGCCCAAATTCACCCAAATTAACACTTCAAGCCCAAGGCTCACCAAGCCTAAATGAACCCAACGTCCACTACTCTCCCTCATCAATTTCCAATCCCACAACATGTCTTCTTCGAGCACGGCCGGAGCACCCGAAGATCTGCCCACTGATTCAAGAACGCCAAAACTCCAGCCGTAAACGTTATGTTTTACAGTTAATTGATATATGCTCGTTCACCAGGCCTCCACCGTTGGCTGCCATGTTCGACCATCATTATCGATCACCCAACGCCCAAACCACCAAACCACGGCCTCAACGCCAACATCCTTCAACACGCACCTGAGTCGCCACCATGAACTCTCACTTTCATCGGACTGCTTACGGTCTTGTTGACACCTAAATTTTGGCGATCTTGTCATTTATTTATTGCATAGAAAATTATGGGTTAATTTCATCACTGAAAAAATATTTTTAATTGCATAGCATATATATTTAGGTACATTTACTTTTAATTTGCATTTTTTTTTTTGCATTTATTTATTCGACCGGTGACGGATGGGTTCAAATTAGTTGGACTGAGCCCACGAAGCGAGCAAGTTGGCCCAAGTCCATGTTTTTTAATAATCAAAAGTTATCTCCTGGGAAAATAGAAATTTAAAATTTTTTGGAATATGATGAATTTTTTGGATAGGGCAAGTGGAAAAAAATGAATATTACGAATATTGTGTTTGGGAAAAAGATTCTTTGTGGATATCAATTTTGAAAGATTAAAAACCCTAATTCGTTTTCTATAAATAGATTAAAATGAATAGGGTTTGGGAGGCTACAGATTGAATACACGGCCACGTGAAGGGGCTTCTCCTCTCGCTTGCTAGGTCAAAAAAATTCCACCGAGAAGAAAAGCTTTTCCTTGGTCTTCCTTTCGTTCTTATAAGAACACAACACAAAAAAACAAAAGAGAAAAAAAGCTGCTGAGGAAGGGGAAAGTCAGCAGGTTAGCAGAAGTGTGCAGAATAGTACAAGGCAGAGGTGGAAAGGGACGCGTGAGAAGAAAGGGGAGAAAGAAAAACCAAAAACAAAAGAAAAAGGAAAAAGCAGAGCAGAAACGAAGGCAGCTATTCGTCTTCTCCACTGAGCCGATCGTCGGTCTCCGAGCAGCACCGCCGGCCTCCGAGCAGCACCATCGCGCCTCATAGTCGTTCGAGCCTCTTCATCGCGTCTCTGCCTCATCCGCGAGCTCGCACCATCCATTGCACCCACGTCGCCGCTCCCGCAGCCAAGCCCGAGCGCTGCCCGTCGCCCAGCAGCCGGACCCAAGCCGAATCGCCGTCCGACGCGACACCCCTGTCCGCGAAGCCACCGCCAATTCACCTCCTCAACGCTCGCCCGCCACTGGTTCACCCTCACCGGAGTTCCCCGATGCCGCCCGAAGCCGCACCCCCTGCACCCGGCGTTTCCACCGCCTCGGCTCGAGCCTCCACCTGCGACGCCGGATTTCCTTGTTTCGTTGCTGGTCCGCCTCAGCCCAAAGACCAGCGATCGAAGTCCTTGCTCAACTCGACGCCTGCAGATCTGAACAGCAGCAGGCCTAGATCCGATGCCGTCCCTGTCTCTGCGTCTCCGCGCCCGCGATGACCTAAGCCAGATCTGCCTGACGCCTGCCCCGACGATCGCCTCGCCTTGGCCGCTCGTCAGCCCCGCGGTCGTGATGCCCAGCGCCCGTGTTCCGCCATCGGCAGCCGCCCTTGCCGGAGTTCCCCTCGCCGGATCGATTGATCTACTGCCTTTAGAGACCCATCACACGAGCAAGCCGTGCGTGTGAATGGAGGAACAGAAAAAAAGAAAAAAAGAAGAAAAAAAGGGAATTAGGTAGTTTTTTTTTTATTATTATTACTTATTCACTTATTGTGTTTTTTCTTTTTTATAGTTTATATCTTGTTTTTTAGTGAAATTGTTCCCTTTAAATATATGATTGAAATTCCAACATGGATAGCCCCTCAAATTAGGGGTTAATAGTCTGATTTTCGCGCCCGAAATCCGACTCATAATCCCCTGAAAAATCGACAATTTGATCTCATGCCCGAGATTCGATTCGCGATTTAATTTTAAAATTGGTAAACCCGATCTCATGCGCGAGATATGGTTCGCCAATTTTGGATATCAATCTTATGTTGTTTGATTTGCCGTGGTGATTTTATTTTCATGAAAAAAAAAAAGAAAAATTTGAATTTGTATTAGGTTTGTTTTTTTCATCTTGCATGATTAGAATATGGATTTTATTTTGAATCATGAAAAAGAAAAAGAAAAAGTGCATTCATTTAGGATGTTAGTTTTTATTTTATTTTATTATTATCTGAATTGCATGTTTAATTTTAATTTCGAATTTCATAAAAAAATTAGAATTAGAGCATTCTCTGCATGTCATTGCATATTAGATAAAATTGCATGTTTAATTTTAGGTCTAGATAGATCTTTAGATGAATTGCATGATAGGTTATTTTTTTTAAATGCATGTTTAGAAAGCATTTAGAATAGATAGTATTTCACTTTAGTTTGATTTTCATTTTTAATGATTTTAATTATGAATTTTCGTTAAATAAAAAATAAAAAATAAAAAAATCATGTGCACGTCATATAGAATTAGATTCATGAAAAGCACGTCATGTAGAATTAGGTTCATGAAATGCATGACATTTAAGGATTATTGTTAGTCATTTAAGTATTTCTTTTTTTTTGCATGTTAGATATTTAAACCTAAGTTTCGAGTTGGTATGGGCTTGGGAGAGCTCCGAGTTTCAGCTAGAATCTATTAGCCTAATTTTAGGTGGTGCACCCAAAATTTTGGTCGCGACAGGCCTAGACCACAAAAAAAAAAAAAAAAAAAAAAAAACCAGAGAAATGCCACTACAAATCTAGCCTAGGCAAAATGTCGAATGCCAGGGTGCGTCGACTAAAGAACTAACGAAAGCTCAACCAGGACATCAAACAACAACCGAGAAACCACTGGGGGTCCGCCCTAGTGGCCACCCTTCCATCTTGGAAGGGAGAGGTTGGGGGTTCAAATTCCCACCTTCTCGGGGATTGGGGGTGGGGAAGATTTCATTTCGGGAGTGGGTTTCGACTCCCACGCCCGGCAAGGAGCGCAGGGCAAAAGTCTGAGAGTGAGTGTTAGAGTAGGATTAGCGTAGAACCGACCAAAAAAAAAAAAAAAAAAAAAAAAACGATCGAGACCAAAAGCAAAAAACCAGGCGGTGGTCCGGAGACAACAAATTGTGGTGTCGCCGGGGTCGGAACTCGCACGAATCGAGGAACTGTGAGCCCCAAAAACGGGGCAAAAGAGTGCGTTTGTGAGCTCGGGTGATGGGGCCCTACCCAGCTTGGTGACGGCGGCTAGCAGGCGGGCCCAAGACTGATCGAGTTGTGCCCGGCCAGCTTTGGTTTCGTTGAGACGGGATCCTCGGGTTGAGAGGGGTTGAACTCAAAAGGACTTACGGAAGAACGGATGCCGGGAAATGGGGTATCGGGGCGCGGCTAAGCTTCGTCTCGATCTCCGCCCTCTCTCAACTCTCGTCCCTCGCATCTCTTCCTCTTCGTTCCCTCGTCTCACCCCTCTCGGTCTCGAGTTCTCCGAATCCCCCTTGGCTGACTCTCCTCTCCCTCTCTCATTTTTAAGCACCGGCGCGCATGGCCTCTGACATGCCCGCCGCCCTCGGCTGGCCTGGTCTCGACCACCACCTCCCAGTCGACGCCCCCTTTGCATCTTCGTTTCCTTGTCCGTGCCGTCCTCTCTGTCTCCTCCCTCTTCAGCCAACGTTCAGGACAAAAGAAAGGGAATAAGAGAGATAAGGAGAAGGTCGGGCCTCGGAGGAGAAGAGAGAAAAAAAAAATGGGCTGGGCCCAAACGAGAAAGAGGAAGAAGAAGGGAAGAGAAAGAAGGCCAGGCCGCCCGCCCGCCCGGTTTCGCCGCTTGCTTCTTCTTCTTCTTTTTCCTCTTTTTAATAATAATTTTTAATAATTTTTTTAAAAAAATTACAACAATAATTGCAAATGTGCCTACTATCTATATGCAATGAAATTTTAATGGATATTATTTTTGCTAGGCATTAAACATTAATATATGATTTTCCATGTAATTATCAAATGATTAAACGGGTTGCCAAAATTTTATGTATCGGAAGTGAGCAATAGTATAATTATAAAAATTTGTGAATATATTGAATGGCTTATTTGATTTTGTTATCGAAAGTTAAGGGACTTGATTGAATGTTTAGGAATAGTTCAATAATAATATTGAACAAATTAAAAAATCATAGGTAATATTTTTGGCTGAACTAAAATTTACAAACCAATAGTGTCATTTTTGGGGAAATTTTAGGACACAACTTGGACCCACGTCAGATAGAAAAGTAATGTGAGGTCAAAGTCTAACTAAGTAACCCACGACCTCGCGGGGGAGGGGGGTAGCTTTAAGATGGCATCGTTTCTGGCTTCATTTTGCCACACGCATAGTAAAAAATTAATCAAATCAATCATTTTGTTGAGGAAGGATCCTGGAGATACTTTAGTTTTAGAAGTGTAATTCTAATTTAATTTATTTTCTTGACAAAGGTTGGTGTTAATATTTATCTTTCATTATCTGAAAGTAGTCCAATCTGTGTAAAGTGATGAGGACTATTCCAAATAAAGTAGAAGAAGAAAAATCTTTCACTAAACTAGACAATACATTCACATTCCCTTGGACTAAATCTCCATAATGGAAATAATGCTAACTATAGTTTAAGGAAAACATTTTCTTCTTTCATCTTCATATAGATGAACACAACTACATACTGTATGATTTTAATTTCTCATTTTACTTTGACGTAACATATTTTAGATCCTTACAAATAACCTACGCGATAAGGGCTTACATCTAGTGACAACATGCAGGCTTTTGTGCACGGAATTTTTTCTTGGCGGTTCTAAATATCTATATATTAAAGTCAAAATCATTATTTATCTCAATTTTTACTTTCTAAAATTTCCATTGTATTATGTAACTCCCATTCATTAAGTAAAAACTCAATTTTCTTTCTAGGGTTATTACCTTGTAAAACCTAAAACCCAGACACCTGTGACAAATTTATCTTAAATTATTTTTTTGATCATGAAAAACTCCAAACTGATATATTTGTGATAAATTTCTTTGACGAAGATTCACAAAGGGAAAATAGGAACAGACCAAAAGAACGTGAAAAAGAATACTGAAATGACCAGTCCCAATCTATATCCGATAAGACCCTCCTCCACAGTCCTTGCTTTGGACAGGCTTAAACAGAAGGAGAACACAAAGCGTGAGATTCAGGAGAAGAGGATGCATAATTCATGCAAATCTATTCAGAATACGGCTCAAAGGTCTCGATACGGTTCTGCGGAAAGGCACTATTGACCTTCATAGCCTTGCCCGTACATCTTTCTTAGCATCTTTTGCATGATCTGGGGACGAAGCAGAAAGGGAGCTTTTGGGCTCATAGCGTTCGTGGCTTACGTCATTTCGACCCCTGCCATCGCCTAGAGTCTTGGCCTCGTTCTAGTTACTCTGTTCTGCTTCGTGAAATCCCCAATATTGTTGTCTACTTTACTGGTGGTTCTGGGAAATTTGGACCCTTTCAATGCATATACTCTTAACATGCAGAAGGCGAGGGGAAAAATAAAATCATTGCATATCGTCCATGTTCAACATAAAACAGCCTCAGAAATGCACAACCAATTTGAGGCTTCAATAATATATATTGGACCAAGCAACACGTACACCACATAGAAGAAGAGACCACGCATCATACACAAGAAAGTTTTCTAGAGCCTGACCAAGGTTCGGTGCGATATAAAGAGACTGCCACAAACATACACAATTGTAGAGACATTGTAATGAGTTGATTAGGCATAACATCATAATGTAAGACCGAGTTCAGCTCCACTCTGTATCATCACCACCAAGTGGATCTCTTGTGATGCCCGTGTGAGTGACCAAAACCCAAACATGAGTCAGAAACTCACCCCCTGTGGCAAGGTACTTAGCATGAGCAGCCGCATTTTTTGAAGGAGCCACATACAACATCATTTCCGTCCAGAAGTTGGCCAAGACGTCCCAAATTGGCTTCTTAGTAGTCACTTCCCTCACAAGCATTTGTCCTAGCTTCGCACCTCGACCAACGATGGTTTTGTCTTCAATGGCCTTCGGCTTGATTAACTTTTCAATCCTGTCATCCATTGAAACCAAGGATTCCCCAAATAATTTGCTGGCTTCGCTGACAGGACAATCAAATATGTATTCGGTCTTGCAAGGGTGACCGGGGAGCATTCTTGGGGCAAAAGCAATCAAATAAGAAAGGTATTTCGATAGTGTAGTCGCTATGACAAAGTTGTCTCTTTGTTCTTGTGAAGGAGGCTTTTTATGCTCACAGAAAGTGGTTGCTATGTGCCAAGCCATTATAACATGAGTGGTTGTATCATGATCACATGCCCATGACTCGTCATATTCTTTGTTGAGCCTCAAAGACGCTTTCCTCTCCCCCGAATTTTCGAGGTAATTTTCCCTTAGAGACACAGCAATCGCCTCCATCACTTGCTTAGACAAGTTGATGGAAGCAATTTGTTTCTGACCATTTCTTTTCGGGTCGAGATAAGCAGCAGTGAATCTATTATGTACCCACTTGCATGGAGAATAGCTATACGACTCGAGGAACGAGTATTGACGCAGTTGCCTCCCCCAAGGCTTCAGTAATTGAACTCGGCACATTATCTCGATCAACTTCCCAGCATATATGCTCCTTTGCCACCCCTCGTTCTGCACATACTTGCATATGTATTTCACCTTTGCCCATTCCGAGAAAATCATGATGCCAAATTGTGCAAACTCGACAACGAAGATTGACATCATAAACAAGATGGTTATAAAATAACCAGATAACTTCACGGAGTAAGATTCATGATTATGGGGCCATAACCTAAGCAAAGGCCAAGGCCCCAAGGGGAGTGAAATCAGAGCAGCAGCAACCACAATGGCAAGTTGAAACAATTTATACACTGAACGACGCCAGTTGAGATTGACAGGGTATTTGGTGTAGAATAAATCGAAGAGAAATGCAAGCTCTACTTCGATGACTCTGAAAACTCGCTCATAATTATTTTCTTTAGAAAGCATATGTTGAATCAAATGACATAACTTATCATGAGCATCTTGGGGCAACGAATAGCCAGCAAATCTCAGACAGATGAACTTGAAGAGCGAAAAAGACAGGCAAAGATCCTTGAGTCGTCCATCAGGGTCTCCGCTTACTAAAAGCGTCCCTTTGCAATGCCAAACCATTTCGACAGTGATATCTTCATCTGTCATCTTTAGCGATTGTCGATAGTGTGGCGCATCCCCAGTTTTCCATTGTGCTTCCTTTTGCCTCCACATTGCTGTTGAGCACAATGAGTGCACCTTTGGCTCTTCTGCCACTCTAACCTAGTACCTGTACCTGTGCATTGTAGCGGGATCTTCGGGACCTTGATCTTCGTTTCTTGGAAGGTGCTCAGTGCTCATGTAGTCTGCTATTAACTTGTATTCCTTCTGCATCACAGAATTGCTTGCCAACATAAAAGCTCGTGCTCTTTCATCGACTTTCACGAATAGAATGACGAAAAGAAACACCGTGCAAAATATTGGCACCGACGGGGTCACTTATTGTTATAACTCATGAAACAACAATCAAAACAGAAAACATCTCTGTTGATTGAGGGAGAGAAAGGATGAAAAAACAAAGCGTAGCACTTCATACGTCTTGTACAAAAGAAAAACTGTCGAGTACCACAACTAAATACAAAGCAGAAACTGCTCACATACGTGCAACACATAACTGCACACAAACGTGCTATTAACTTCCTAGAAAATAGCAAAAACACTAACTACATAACCAAAATGAACTTGACTGTTTTTTTTTTTTTAAAAAAAACAGAGGAAAACACGACGGAAAACAGTAGCATTGAGACAATTCCAACAAACTCCTCCTTGGATCAGTTGCTGCTGCAAACTCCTATTTTCTCTCTTAACAGTTCAAATCTTCCAGCCTGAAGTGGCTTTGTGAACATGTCTCGCAAGCTGATCTTCAGATCTGCAATAGACCAACTTAACTTCACCACTTTGTTGCACCTCATGCGAAAGAAAAATTTGACTTTGAAATGCTTGGTTTTGCCATGGAAAACTGGATTTTGTGATATTGCTAGAGCAGCCCGATTGTCCACATTGACTTCGATACAATCACCGGAATTCAACCACAAATCCTTCATTATCTTCTTCAGCCACAAAGCTTGATTTGCAGCTGCAAAGAGCTGCTATAAACTCAGCCTCTCGCTGTGGACTCGAGCTACAATCTCTTGCTTTTGGAACTCTAGGAGAAACAAGCAGAACCAAGACCGAAACAATACCAGATGTACTTTTCATGTCATCCACCGAACCAGCCCACCACTATCGAAAATCCTTGCAAATTAAACTTCGACCTTTCTTAAACTTCACACCAAAGAACAATGTTCCTTTGAGATATCTCAAGACCCTTTTTGCTGCAACCAAATGTAACCGACTAGGACTACTCATAAACCCGGATAAAACACTCACAAAGAAATAGAATATCCGGGTCCGGTTCCGTAAGATACATGAGACACCCAATCGACTTCTATACATAGAAGCATCTACTGCATCTGTTCCATCATTCTTCTGTAGCTTCTCTTTAGCAGCCATAGGAGTGCTTACACTTTGACAATCTTCCATCTGAAACTTCTTTAGAATTTCCTTCATGTATTTTTTCTGACAAATGAAGATCTCATATGAAGCTTGTTTGACTTCCAGACCCAAAAAATAAGCCATGTTTCCCAAGTCTGACATCTCCAAAACTGCAAATAAATCTTGCTTCACCTTCTCTATCAATTCCATATCATTCCTTGTCACTAATAGATCATCTACATAAAGTGACAGAATTACAACACTGTGATTCACCTTCTTGACATAAAGAGTGAACTCACTTAAGCTTTTTACAAAGCCAAAATCCTGCAAATATCGATCTATCTTCCCATACCAAGCTCTTGGAGCCTACTTCAGTCCATATAGAGCTTTCCTCAACCTGTATACACTCTCTTCTTGCCCTTTGATACCGAAGCCTTCGGGTTGTTCAACAAAATCTCCTCCTCAAGCTCTCCATTCAGAATGCGACTTGACATCTAACCGAAATATAGGCCACCCCTTCTCTCGCTGCAATAGCTAACAAGTAGCCTTATTGTATCAAGTTGTGCAACGGGAGCAAATGTTTCAGAATAGTCTACTCCCCATATTTGTGCATAGCCTTTCACCACCAGTCTAGCTTTGTGTTTATTGACAGAACCATCAGGATTAAGTTTTGTTCTAAACACCCACTTAATCCCAATCACATTTTTATCGATGGTCTCGTCAACAAGCTCCCATGTGTGGTTTTTCCGGATCATTGCAATCTCCTCCCGCATTGCCGCAATCCACCTCGATCCTCCTTAGCTTCCACAAAGTTAGATGGTTCGAGCATTGCCACATTGCTTCTTTCATAGATTTCAGCAAGTGACCTTGTGCCTCTCACGGTAAATCATCCATACCGTCTTCCAATCCATCTATAACTTCATCAACCTCTACATCTATTGCAGGTTGTTTTTCGAACCGCCGTCGTTTCGCACTCTTTCCTTCCATCCAATTCCACTCATCTTCCTCTAGAAAAATAACATCTCTCGCTCACATTCACCTTCCTTGTCATGGGATGGAAAGTCCCGTAAGCCTTTGATTGAAGACTATACCCAATAAAGATTCCAAGCTCTACTTTCTTATCCAATTTGTCCCTCTTGACTTCAGGAACATGAGTGTAACACAAACACCCAAAACCTTCAAATTCTTCACGAAGGTCTAACACCATGCCGACTTCAAAAGGTGTTGACTTCTCTAGGCCTTTGTGGGCAATCTATTCAATAGAAACACTGCAGTATTAGCTGCCTCAACCTAGAACTTCTTAGGTAACTTCTTCTGTTGCATCATACATCTAGCCATCTCCATAATGCTTCTATTTTTCCTCTCACCGACCCCATTCTCGTTGAGGTGAATAGGGAGCAGTGAACCGCCGCACAATTCCCGCTTGCTCACAATTCAACTTAAACTTGTGAGCAAGTATACTTAACCATTATCGACCGAGCATTTTAATTTTCTTCCCACTTTGATTCTCAACTAAAGCTTTAAACTTCACAAACACATCAGCAACTTCAGACTTGGCTCGCAGAAAATAAAATACCTGCTACCATTGAGAGAAGACTCAGACATAGGTCCACATAAATCTGTGTGAACTAATTGCAACTTTTCACATGCTCTCCAGCCTCCTCCTTTGAAAGGAAATCTGGCTTGCTTGCCAAGAAGACAAGTTCTCGCACTGTGGAAATTCCTCCTCCAAATTTGGTAAGTCATCTCGCAAGTTATTTTCCGCATAAACGACATGCTCTTCCCGTGAACATGCCCAAGTCTTTTATGCCATAGCTCGCATTTTCTTCTTTGCACTTTAAAGCCATTTGTTGCATCTCTTGTGGCTTGAACATGAAACTCTTGTCCTTCATTGGGATTCTTAGCACTTCTTTGCTATCTGCATTATTAATAAGACGTTCCTTCCCTTCGAACTTCACTTTATAGCCCTTCTCAACTAATTGACCAACACTTAATAGATTCTGGTCAATATTTGGCACAAAAAGAACATCACTGATCAGCTTCATCTCCTGATTTCCTTCAATAGCAACTATACCCTTCCCTTGCACTTCGATATACCGTCCATTGCCAATTCGACTGGACTCGACCGACTTGTTTAGACTTCTAAACAGCTTCAAATTGCCAGTCATATGATTGGTACAGCCACTATCCACCAGCCATGCATCATTCTCAACAGAAGATTTAGAAAAAGAAGCTACAAACAAGTGCTCTTCCTCAGTTTCATTCACTGCTACCCGTGCTTCTCCTGTTTGCTGGTAATTTTTCTCTTTGCAGATTGCTTCCATGTGACCCAACTTGTGACATCTTCTGCATCTAGCATTAGGCTTTCTCCAACATCTAAAAAACTGATGATTAGTTCCACCACAATATTGACAAGGCTTTTTGTTCTTCTTCCATTTGCTAGACCCACCGGAATTTCCTTCTTTTGCTACAAACTTGGAGTCACCGGCATTTTCTCTGGACTGAATCCATTTCTTCCCTTTGCCTCCATCATTTGACTTCACTCTAGCTTGCAGCGCACCCTCTACAAACTCTTCTCTTCTCATCAGTCTTCTGTGCTCTTGTGCCTGCAGAGCATTTAATAATTCTGCAAGCTTTATATCGACTAAGTTTCTTGTATTTTCCAGAGAAGCTATGGTGGCTTCGAACTTCTCTGGAAGAGACACCAGGATCTTCTGAACAAGCCTTTCATCCTTCAAGTCAGTCCCTAAAACTCGATTTTTTAGCTATCCCAACCAGCCTATCGAGTACTCCTTCACCGACTCGAATCCTTCATCCGCTGTCTCTCAAACTCCCTCAAGAGATTCAGCACCTTCATGCCTCTTATCTTCTCATCTCCCTCGTATTCATCCTTCAAGAAATCCCATATTGCCTTTGCAGAATCACATCTCATGATCCTTGTGAAGATAGTGGGTGAAACAAAGAAGATAGAGGCAAGACTTTGCCTTAGCCTTCCTTGTGATTCTCTCTTTATGGTACTTTATCTCGATTTAAGGTCGGATTATTTGGAAGTGGAGCAACCTCATAATCATCCTCCACAGCCTCCCATAGATCATGACCCTCCAAGAATGCTGTCATCTTGACAGCCCAAGCTTGATAATTTTCCCCAAGTAAAGACCGGAGCGGCCATTGCGGAGAATCCACTTGATCCCGCCTCCATCGCTTTTTCTTTGCGATTGGAAGCAATCTTCACTCACTTACCCTCACTTCACAGTCCCTTAAGATCCCTTAGACGCTCTGATACCAATGTTATAACTCATGAAACAACAATCAAAACAGAAAACATCTCTGTTGATTGAGGGAAAGAAAGGATGAAAAAACAGAGCGTAGCACTTCATACGTCTTGTACAAAAGAAAAACTGTCGAGTACCACAACTAAATACAAAGCAGAAACTGCTCACATACGTGCAACACATAATTGCACACAAACGTGCTATTAACTTCCTAGAAAATAGCAAAAACACTAACTGCATAACCAAAATGAACTTGATTGTTTTTTTTAAAAAAACAGAGGAAAACACGACGGAAAACAGCAGCACTGAGACAATTCCAACACTTATGAAGCGATCATCCAACTTGTAACGAAACATTTAGCAGCGGAGTCCATGTTAAATGACTTCCACTGTTCAATGTCCTCAATACTGTGTGCATTGTAGGAATCTGCACTTTCGAGAACCACCACCAGATAAGCCGCCCAGATGGGGAAATTTGAAATGCAGAAAGGAGCGCTTTGGATAAGGCCAAGTGTGTATGCGATAATGGCGGGTGAAAGATAATAGGCCACAAATCGAACCAACGCGAATGCGCGGTTGTCACTGCGTCGCCCGAATGACCCAAAGACCCCAAGAAAGACTAAGACGGCAATAGCGATGACCAGCAGTGCCTCGATTCTTGCCAGTCAGATAATTTGACTTTCGTATGTGTCCACTCGCTTGCAGCGATTACACTGCTTTGGCAAGTACCCGGGCTCAGAATATGAGCAGGGTTCGTGCATGATCATTGTTGACACTTAAATTTTGATTAGTTTTTTTTAATTAATTAGGCTTTAAATTTCTTTTATTTTTTCCTCTTTTTTGGATAATAAATAATAAAAACAAAACAAAACAAGAAAAAACATACACAAAAAAAAAAACAAAAAAAGAAGCACCAAAGGGGATAGGCCTACGAGCTCAGCCCCTCCTTCTCTCTCACGCGGGCCCCTATGGCCTGGCCCGCGCGAGTCAGCCCAGCCCTTTTCCATTTCTGTCTTCTTCTTCATGCCCTCCTCTTTGTTTTTTTCTTCTGCAACACGCGTGCCGGAGGCCGGACGCGCACGATGCCGGGACACAAGAGGAGGCTTTGACGTATGATGCAAGCTGAGGGGACGCGCCTTCAAAGCAATCAAGTGGGCGGCTGAGGCGACGCCCGTCCGGCCGCACCAAGGCCGGTCGGTGCGTGGACTGGCGACCGAACCTCAGTCGACCGGCACCCCCTCCGCCTATAAATAGGGCCCCGATGAAGGCAAAAAAAAAAAAGACGAATGCCGAAAAAGGATCGAGGGTTGCTAGCTTCGATGACTTCCCCTTGAGAGACTTTAGGGGAGGCTCGAGGACGAGTAGGCCGAGATTTGAGGTTGGCCGGAGTAAAGGGGGCAGATCAGAGCGTGAGGGGGCTGAGCGAGAGGGAAACTGGAGTGAAAGAGGCAAATCTGAGCGTGAGGGGGTTGAACGAGGTCAGTCGGAGGAGAGAGAGCCGTTGTCTTGAGCAGAGCCGTCGCCATCCCGACACACACCACCTCCATTCGCCGCCGTGTCACACCGTTGCTGCAGACAAGTAACGGTGGGTTCCTTCGCGTCGTCACCATCGTTTCACCCCTCTTCTTTTGAAACCCTAGTCTCAGCCTCGGTCCCGTTTTGGTCGAGAGGCTCGGCGTTGCTACCAAACTGCGTCCTGTCGAGTAGTCGGTCATTGCTGTCTTCCATCGCCCGTCGTCGCCGCCGCCGTTGTCGTCTGTCCGGTGACATTTTGCCTCTCCCCACTGCGTCGCGAATGAGCAAAGGAGAGAGAGCGCCGCGAATCGGGTGGAATCGGGTCGGGCACATGACCCGGTTCCCTAGGGTTTAGTCGCGCGGTTCGAATTTGCACGGGCCTAAGGGAAGTGGGCCTATTTCGCTTTGTTTTTGGGCTACGATTGCTTAAAAAGAAAAAAAGAAAAGTCCCGGGCCGGGCCTGCGTTGGAAGCTCGTCCGGGTTGCGGGTCGATGACTCGGGTTGGACCCAACTCGGGGATCCGACCCGGTCGCATTTTAATATTATAATATAATATAATATTTTTAAAATAAAAATATCAAAAAATAATTTATTTTCCAATAAATAAATAAAAACATATTTTATTTTCCATAAAATCAAAAAATCAAAATTATCTCTTATTTTCCAAAAAAGCCAAAAAGTCAGAAAAAGCCAAAAAAATGATTAGAAAAAGATCAAAAATACTTTTATGTCCAAAAAAATGAGAAAATAATCCAAAAAATGTTTTACCTCTACAAATGCATGGAAAACCCCTCAAAAATCCAAAAAGCCTTAAGGTTTAAATAAGATTAGGTACCATAAGGGCATTAGTGATTAACTAGTGTAATCAAGTCCCCGATCCTAATTTCTCTGGTTGCGCAGGAGCCAGTATTTCTCCCGGTACTTCGCTTGGGTTTCTAATCGACCCACCCCAAATTGATTAGTGGCGACTTCGTTTTAAAATTAACTCATAGGTTAAAAACATCAAATCATTAAGTCGTGAATTAGTGGACTTGGGAGAGTCCGGGCTAAAATAGACCTAACCGAACCATTAGCCTCCACAAGGCGCCCACCCCTGAATCGGGCGCTGAAAAGAAAAAAAGAGGTCGCGACAGTTGGCGACTCCACAAGGGACGTGAAGACTTAGGCCTTTTTTATCTTGTTTAAATGCTTTGTTGACTTTGGTTTTTTTTTTTCCTTTTGTGCAGGTTAGTAGCTTATAATTTTATTTTATTCTGTTAAAATAAAATGTTTTGAGATTATAAACTATTGTGCATGCTTTAATGTTTTAGCACTACACTTGGCACACACAACCCGGCCGCCAGACTTGGGCCACTATAGGATATTTAGGATGGTGTTAAGAAAGATACAGCCTTGAACGCGAGACTGCGTTATAGAGGTTGCCTTTCTTTTCTCCGAATTTCTTTAGCTGAGATTAAGGGGGTGCATTTCTAGCGAGAGATGGCGACGAGCGGACACCCTTTTAATTTCAATAAACCTTCTCGGTTAGAAATCAAGCCACACGTTCCATGTGCATGTCCCTGTGCTTGCCATTTTTCTTTAAAGGCAAAGTAATTTCTTTACTCTTACTCAGTCATTTTTTATTGGCCCATGGCAATTTAGGTAGGTTTTTCGAGTCCTAGTTTATATGCGATGGGAGAAGATGATATCCAGTTTATTCCCACTCCCAAAGCAGAGCTCTTCAGATGGTGGGGTCAATTGGACCAGTATGCCTAAGAGCGCATGAAAGCCAAAGTCGGTCATCTTCTATCATTAATCCAAATCACTGTTCATCCCAAAGTCATACAGGCCATGGCACATTTCTGGTGCCCGAAGACGACTACTTTTATGTTTAGTGAGTTCGAGCTAACCCCAACTCTGGAAAAATACAACATCGTCACCTGGAATGCCTCTCGAGAAAAAGCTTGTTAGGCCATTAACAGGCATTATCCCGTTGCGTGGGTTAGCATGACTGTTGACACCTAAATTTTTGCCCAAAAATCATTTCCAAAAAAATGGGAACTTGCTTTTCCACAAAAATATTTCAAGTTAAATTCTTGCATATAGATTATCTAGGCATTTAATATAGTGTTTTAAATGGAAGATGTTTTTACTTTAAAAAAAAATTGAAAAAAAGATTAAAAAAAGAAAAGAAAAAGTTGGGGCCAACGATCTAAATGTGACTAGCTAAGCCCGGGAGATCGATTGGAATTCAAATGGCAAATTGGGGCCAAAATGCAATTTTCAAAAGTTGAGGAACCAATTCGCAAATTTTGCAAAATTTGCGCCTGAGCCCGTAAATCATCATCTTGGTCACTAATTGAGTTGAAATTGAATTTGGGCCAAGTCGAATAAATCAAATCGAGCCAAAAGGACCGAGTTTGTATTGAATTTTGTATTTTCGGATAAGAAAATGGCCAACTTTGAGGGACTTTCTTGCAAAATTGGGTGGGCAAAATTGCGAAATCTGGTCAAGATCTTAAACTACTATGCATGAGATTGCTAATTGATAAAAAATCGCAGCCAAATTGATGGATTAAAGCACCTAAACCAGCTGACAAATCTCAGTCCACAAGTTGGTCGATTTCGGAGTTCTTGAGTAAGCAACTTGGTGGCCCCACCATATCCTCCTCACCTGCCCAACCAGCCTGATCTTTGCACGTGATGGAAGGCCATAATTAGTAGTGCAAGTGGACAAGAATTGGCCAGGGATAAGCTGCTGAAAGCACGGGAAAATCGCACCAAATTCGGACACTCAACAGCTGCAGAAGTGGAAAAATTGACTAAGTCAGAGAGTGGGTGAAGGAGCTCAGTGGGCAGGCTTGGTAGGTGGACAAAAAGCCGACCAAGAGATTGATGAATTCGGTGGATAACATCTACGAAGTATGCTCTTTTGATGTACGAGAGAGAGGAGACGAGAAGGAGAGGAGAGAGCACACGGTCGTCCCCCAAAGAGGTTCTCAGAAGCAACTCCAGAAAAGTAAACCAAGAAATTCCAGATCAACCTTGGGGGAGAAAAGTGCAATTTTCACAAACTTGCAGCCAAAATTAGCTAAAACCTTCAACTAGAGAGTGAAACTTCACTCAACGATCTTTCCAACCATATGTTGCACGTCCCAAATAGAGATTGGGAAGGCCTCCTAAAGCTCCCCAAAAAACTACCCTCCTAGCGGGTCAAGAAAGTCTGAAAATTTTTCTAAGTGTTGAAGACGGTTGGTCACGGGTGAAGGAAAGCGAGTTCTGTTGAGAAAATTGAGAGACAAATGAGGGAAACCATGAGTTGAAACCCAAACTATAATACATATAGTTTTGTTTGGTGTTCATGGTTCCAACAAAAAAAGTCATGGAGTTTAATTTTGGAGGTGAGCTAAAACCTTCGTTGTCAGTTCTTTTTTCTGCAGATCTCATTTCCAGTTTGAAGGAGCCAACTTCCATGTGCTCCCCGAGGATAATTTCTTGGTTTTCTCGGCCAAGAGCCACTTGAAAAAGAAACTAGGAAGCAAGGTAAGTATCCTAGATGTATTTTTGTTCGAGTTCGAACGTGTTTTAATAGTGCAAAATCAAGAGGAAAACCAGCTCGGAAAACTGATTTCAGAGGCTGAAATTTTTCCAAGTGTTTGAAACCTCTTTAAGAGCCATACATGTTTGACTTGCTACTCCCCTTTGCATGTGTTTTCTATCTTCACGAGCTTGATTAATGTTATATGGGAGTACAAATGATGCATAGGTCAGCTTGGTTTGGTCTTTAAATCCCCGTGTGAACTATGATATCGTCAAAAACCAAGCCTATCCACATTAATTCATGGCTGGTCAGTGTGGACTTTGCATGTGTGCTTCTTGGAGAGGTCGTTTTGATGTGTTCGGTTAGTCATTCTCTATGATGTTTGTTGCATTTGAAAGTTCATGTTACCTACTTTCACTCGGATCAAGTAATGTTTCCCTTAGATCTCATATGTGATGAGTGTCGGAGCTTGAATATGGGCATGCAACCTTTTTGCTTGACTTGGGTTCAAACCCAGATTTCAAAATCAGCTCAACCCACATATTTGAAGCCGATTTTAGCTTGGTTCTTTTGTGTTGTAGGCTATGATTTCTACCTAATCTTGCTCCTTGCATGTGGTAGTATAATCTTGATGCTTTAGTTCCACATAAGATTGCTCATGGGTCAAATTGAAGGTCATGAATATGGCTCGGGGAAGTTGCTTAAGGTGGGTTGATGTACACCAATTGTTCGATGAAATGTTCAAACCGAGTTTCGATTTGAAAACGGTCGATTTGAGCTTGATTATTATGATATTCATGTGCTGTGTTACTCCATGTTAGCATAGATCAGTTTAAGGAATTATTATTAATATTTTAAAAAAATAATAATAAAAAAAAAGAAAAATATGAAAATTTAAAAAATATCAAAAAATGTTGGATGTTATCAAATTAAGCCAAAAATGACATCTAGGAGATTTTCCTAATTTTATAAAGTCATTTTTCCTAATTTAATGCTATTTTGGTATTTTATGATCATTTTTGTAAATAATCCATTTTGCATAGATTAAAATTATCTAGAGTAATTTCATGCATCTAAAGTAATTTCATGCATATTTAAATTTCCATTTCACTCACGGGGGTCCTGTCCCGGGGCGTGATAACAAGGCCATGTAATATTATTTGCCCGACTTGTATCGGGTTTTTCTTTTTCGCATTACTTTCAAGTCATTTCAATTTCTTGGATATTTACTTGTGTAGCGCTTTTCATTAATTTGAGCGTAATTTTCTCTTTTAAATTATGTTAGGATTGGTGTAGACATTAAGGAAAACAAACCTACAAAAAAAAAAACATTTGCATGGACGCTTAACGGTTTTATAAGGATTATAATTGGTAATTAAGATTGTGTGGCCATTTAGATGAACAATCTTTCAAGTTAGTGGTACCGTAAGGGCGCTAATAGAAACATTAGCGTAAACAAGTCCCCGTTCCTAGAAATCTCTGGTTGCGCAGGAATCGAGACAACACTCCCGTGTCTCGATTGGTTTCTAGCCGACCCCAATAGGTTAGTGGCGACTCCTAGAAATATTTAGGTTGTTAAGAACTAAAAAGCGAAATCCAATGTTGCGCGAGGTATGGGCTTGGGAGAGCCCGCGCCTAATTTAGGGCCATTGGTCCACCTCTTTAGGCAAATACCCCTAAACCTTCTTCCTTTTCCCCCGGACGGAAAAAGAGAGGTCGTGACAACGACTTTTAAGAACTGAAGTCTATGTTATGAGGCAAATTCTTGAAAACAACCATAATACCTGCCCACTAGCATTTTTGACTGCCTGTTTTGAAACTCAACCCATGACCCAAAAAAGTGAGATTTTCTTCCTGGCCTTTTTCGGGTTCATCATTTTCCCCCATCAAAGAAACGTCATAAGTCCAAAGATGGCATGGATAGTTGATCAGATCTCAAGGGGGCAAAATTATGTCAACATGATTTTAACCGAAACATTCTTGTCCCTCAATCATTTTAATGAAAACGCGGAAAAAATCATGCGGGTCTCCCCGGAAATTTTACAAGTCTGGTTCTTTTATCACCTAAGCGAATATCGATGCTTCATGCAATCGTTTGAAACAAATAATTTTGAAAATCCATTACAGAAATTTATGGTTTTAGGACCATACATTCCTAACCAAAGCTGTTTAAATTGGATAAACTTCCTAAGATACCCGACTCCTGAGGTATTCCAATGGTGTGCTGGTTGGTTCCATGAAAAGAGAGCTCGCTTTGCTTACAAACGCTACCATCCAATTCCGTTGCTCGGCCTCACCGACACCGTTTCCTACTTCCTATATCGGGTGGCACGACAATATGGAGCCCTTCAGGAGATCCCACCGCCTTTCAAGAGGAAGGCCCTTCCACTCCTTTTCACCCATCAAAGTTGTGAATACACATTCGAGATTGACATTATCGAGGAATCATGGAACAATCGCCATCGCAAAAGGATCGTGATACCTGAAGGGCTTGAGGGACGGGAAAAGGCCCATCATGCCTCTGAGTCCTACATCTACAACCATCGTATCCCGACAAAATTGAAGCCATCGATCCCTCACCCAATCAGCGAGATCAGCCAACACGAGCAAACAAAACTTATGCAAAGGGATTTAGGAATGGGCTGGATACATGTCTCAGAGCCAATCCAAGGAAGCAGGCATCCTTGCAGGAACAAGGTCCTCGTCGCATATAAAATAGTAATCATGTGCACCCTAGCATTAATATCGTGAAAGATTGGTCCCATTGTTTAGGGACTTTTGTTTAAAACCTAGTATTTTGTTCTGTCATTTTAATTTCAAGTTTTAGATGTCAGAAGTCTGCAATCTATACAATCCTCTTTTGATAAATAAAAAGCAGTTAGACCATTGCCATGGATCAATCTTTGTTTACTTTCGTGCTCATTCATGATTTTTACGATAGGTAGTTATGAATCGTCGACTATTAGCCACCCGCGAATGGCCTCACATGATAGGGCTCGATCAGAATGATGTACAAAATCATCTCGCCAACATTGAAGACAGCGTAGGACAGATGTCCATTGCCCTTCGACAACTCTCAAGGCAAATGGAATCCGCTCAAGCCAAACCCAACTCTGTAGTTGCTTTAAGCACACTTCTGGCACCTGCGAATTTGCTAGAGGATGACCAACAGGATAGACAGCTTGAAAAGATCATGAAAAAACTGAGCCAGCTGCAGGAGTAGGATCCCATGGACTTGTCTAATTACGCTGGCATTAAGATCCCTGAAGAGCTCAAAGCACTTGAATGCGAAAGGTATGCTGATACCTCTCGCCCAAAGACCTACTTATAGGCCTACCTGGTCCAAAGGATGATTCAATCATACCGATCAAACCTGACTGGCCTCGCCTTGCGATGGTACATTGTAAGGAAGCTTAATCTCCTTAAAACTTGGGGGGAACTAATTGATGCTTTCCGTCAAGAGTATAATGTTGACATTAGCCCCAACATCCCCTGCCCTACAAAGAACCGATGGTCGTGGAGCACGAGGAGCCAATAGTCATAGAGACAGGAGAAGAAGATGTCAATGAAGCCTTGCACGATAAATTGACAATCGAGCAATATCCTAATACCGAGAAGCTTCCCACTAGGAAGGGTAAGGAGCCCGCAGACGAAGTCAAAACTACTCAGAGCCGAAGCATGATGGGACGGCTTCTCAGGCTTACCGCAAGAGCTAGGGTCCAAAGAATGTTGACCCCCATCAACCTAGGGAGCGAAGCTCCACCATCTCCCACTTCCCTTGACAAAGTCCAGCTAGCGAAATGAAGAGCTTTACTCAAAAGGTCCGGATTAGGAGTCAAGAAAAGAAAGCCTAAGCAGCTCGAGTTAACGCCTACCACTGAACGTAGGCGAAACTTGACAATCAATGAGTCGCCGCACCCACACTTCGAGCATCCCCTGAGGATCCAAAGCCCGTTAGAAGAGGGAACATTCGTCTTTATCCACCATGGCTTGTCTCCCAATCAACTGCTAAGCTTGTCACCCGACCATTAGGATGACATAAACGCCTTATCCTCGTTTGGTGATTTTGACCCGGAGGAAAGCAATGAGATGAACTCGGGAGAATCTAGCTTTCCTGAAGCAGCAGAGTTTACCACCGCAATGAATATGCAATGGGAAAACCAGTGGCCTAACTAGGATACATCAGGCCCGTCTTGCATTCATAGGATCATGACTCCCGGAGAGATGTGGATACCTAATCTCCGCAAGTATAGCGGCACGACTTGTCCCGTGGCCCACTTGCAATATCTCCACGTAGAAATAAATCAGTACTATAGCCCGATGTCATTCACAACTCATGCCTTCCAAGAAAGTCTTACAGGGTCTGCATTGCAATGGTTCGTCACAGCAGATATCAACCTCATGAGGGATTGGAATGAGCTGTCTGTCACATTCCTGCATCAGTACCAAAACCAGATTGGAACTGAACTGCCTTGCGAGATAGTTCACTTCAGAAGAAGACCAATGGAGGATTTCCGAGCATATGCAAGGAGGTGGAAGGCTTTTATGATGCAAACCTACCCTTAACTGGTCGAAGAAGAAATGATAAAGCTGTTCATAGGAGCTTTACCTCGCAAGCATCGTTTTTGGTTGAATGGGTTGCATTTCCATAGCTTCAATGAACTGGTTCTCTCATGCGAATACTTCGAGTCTACTGGAGGCGAGGAACCCGAAGGCGCTTAGTTTCGGAGCCAGCACTATCAAAGTGCTCCTTTTCATAGGAGTTTTCATGGGTTTTGCTTGTTTTTATAATTTCGTGTTTCTTATCATGACTAATGTGCTACTGTTGCATTTTCCATTCCAGTAATCTAACGTACAGTTATAATATTTTGTTTTAAAAGTATGAGGCAGTATCCCAAACCAGCCCGATGATGCTATCCAACCATGAAAAGAAAATACCATCCAAGGAGAATACTGAGGGCTAGGCTTCCTCATGCTTTCTTCCCCCCCAAAAATATATACTTTTGAAAACAAAAAAAACATTTCATTACCAAGGCTTCTGTCAGACAAGATGTTTGTTTTTCTGACTCATCTACTTCGTGTCTCGGAATATCATACCCTTCAACTCAGCATGACAGGGTGCATTTGAAGCCAACACCTCATATGAACTTGCCAAATTTGAAAATACTTTCAAAAGAGGGCAAGGGCAAACAAAAGGGATCATCCCGCTTCAAAAAAAGGTAAGTCTCATTCCCTAAGCATGATTTTAGAAATGACGTCATCTCTCTTCTATTTACAGGAGACAAAAGAAAGGACGTAATAAGCATAGGCATACGTTAAAATCGACACATGCGCACCATGGTAGCTCAAGGCAAGATAGCCTCTCCCATGCTACCTTCAGCCTTCACACTTTCTTCGATGAGCCAAGAAGCACAAGGAAGAAATTTCTTCAATCCCTTTGAATTGGCTACTGTCAATAGTAAAAATCCAGACAATCGAAGCGGGTCTCTAGCCCCCTATTTTTGATGATAACGTTAGGGCTTGGAAACCCCACTTCTTGCTCCAGACGCATGCTCTCCCCAAAGAAGTGATTGCTATAAGAGAATTGGAGGTTTTGATTGTCCATCTCAGATTCCATGGAAGCTTGAGGTACATGACTTTACCAAATGCTGCTAATGTTCATATGGTCAAAGACAAAAGAAAAATTCCACAAAAGGAAGGCGTTGAAGATAAATCAATAACCATCAATCATGCATATATGGCCACGAATGAGAAAGGCCAATCAAAATAGATGTTGAATTGAGTCAAGATGAAGAGGCTATCATCGACATTCAAATATCCCTAGGAATCAACAAATACAAACTCTGGGGAAGGGAAGCATCGGGATTCAAGAGCCAAACTTGATGATTAAATTTGGCAAATCAATATTGGCCAAGCTAGTACATGAAAATGACCTGCATCAAATTCATTTGACTTCGTGTAGAAGGACGTGTCATCCAGGAGCCAATTCAGAGAATAATTGACCTAACGAAGCAAGAGACGCAGGACTTCGTGTCCCTCTCTCACTTCAGGTTCACCCAACCATCTGCAAACTAGTGAAGGGTAAAGTTGTATCGTTTCCAGTTATTCGACTCTTGAAAGAGTTCATGACCAACACATTTCCTCTTGTCTGTTGCAGGATCACTTGACCGTAAAAAATGCGGAAAATAAATCAATGGGAGGGGCAAAAGCAGAAAGGCCTGTCAAATCAAGGATCAGATTCCCAACCCCGGCTGATCCTTCTTGTGTCATTTCCCTACTTAATAGGGACAACCCATCGACAACCCTTTGTGAATAACTCTTTTGATGTTCAAAATTTAACACATTTGTAATTCCACCAAGTAAACACCCCTAAAGTTGTCAATAGGGTTTCTTGAGTAAAAACCATTCATTTGTTTTGAGAGTACAAACTCTCTTATACTTAAAAATGCTGCATCCCTTCTCCAAATGGATTTTCGCATGATGATTTTGTCTGTCCAAATCACTGATTCCATTGAGAATTATTAGAATAGACAGCTAAGTAAAGAATACAAGATTGATTGAGCATGCTGGATGAGGCGCGTTAGAATGATGATAGGCAAGCCATATCCTACACACAGTCCCTTATCTATACACTTGTGAGATGAGTGCAGAAGATTCCGTGACTGCAAGGTAAAGAGTTCTCTTGCGAATGGTACGATAACCAAAACAGTGAGAGGCATTTCATTGCTCACCCCTCTTTTTGAGCTCCATACACTGGTGAAGCTTCTCTCATCAAGAATCACCCCATACTGGGGCATGTCGAAGACAAGGCAAATCAGCATCACAAGGTGAGGAAAGGGATAGAAATTTTCTTGCTCGCACTTGCATCAATCTTCGGGTGTCTTTATTGCATATGAACACTCGCATTAATTTAAGTGCCCTAGAATGACGAAGAGCAATTCTTTCTTTACACACTTGTATTCATTGTACAACCCAATTGAGTCTGTAAATTCAGCCTCACATGGAAGCAAAACAGAAGTTACTGCCATTCGAGCAGCATAATCAGGAGCGTTGGCAAAAGATGAAGACTCAACAGTCTAACAAAGGCGTTTGCTTGAACTTGCCTAGATCAGTTCCTCAAGCAACAAGAACAAAAAACTAGGGGCATAAAAAAACAGTGTACCTAGTAAAAGCAAGGTCAATGCCCATGAATTAAAAATTGGAAGAAAAACTAGGGGCACGAAAAAGCAGTGTGCCTGATAAAAGCAAGGCCAATGCCCCTAGACGAAAAAGTGAATTTTAGCCATTGGTGCTTCCAAACAAGAGTTATTGTTGTGGTTCGATTAATAGAGCCTCCATCTGACAGTGAGAAGAAAGACAGGTGACAAATGCCAAGGCGATCACCAACTCGCGCCCTTTTACACATAAGTCAAGCCTACATTTCGTCCCATTGTAAAAGTCTCTTCAGACTAGGGACACTTCAATTAACATAGGATTTCATATGTTTATAAGCATCGCTCGAAGAAGTACGAGCAAGACTATTCTATCTCTTTTCGTAGGGTTCCTGACTTGCAAACCCGAAGATGATCGTGCAGCGTCCCATTCATAAGCCTTGACCGTGATGGTCCCCGTTGATGAGCCAATAACCAAGCCTACATTACGGTCTCGAAGAAGACCTCTCACACTGGTAAAGTTGTACCACTTGCGAGAATACTCGGACCCCTGCTGACATGATGAAAGTGAGAAGTGTGGTCCTTATAAATCATGCATCAATGGTCAGGATAGCCTTTTCCATGAGAGTGAGCGTAAAGTCCTTTCAGACTGAAAGTCCCTCATCTAGCATGCTCAAGACATCTACATTCTAAATGAAGGTTGTATTTCAAAATCTTCTCCAATGGAACTCAGGTGATGCAAAACTGACAAAATTATCATACATTAATCCATTTGGCTTATGAATTTAAAGCATATACAATCATGTGTGCATACTGTGCAAATATCAGACGTACTTTCAGAGAGCAGAGATGTCATCAGGTAAACATGTCTTTACCGTTATTTCAAAAAATCCTGTTTACAAGTACCTACCATCGTTTAGGTACTCTTTTCTTGCACTCGACCTATTCGAGTTGTTCCTTGAGTTCTGGTGCTTACAACTATCTAAGTATCCCCTTGTCTTGGAGTACCCACCACTTGTCGGGTACTCCCTCTTATCAACACTCGACCCATTTGAGTTGTCCCAAGAATATTGATATTTGTGGCTGTCTAGGTATCCCCCTGTTTTTGAATGCCTGCCGTTACTTGGGTGCTCCCTCTGTTAACACTCAACATGTTCGAGTTGTCTTTAAAGTTTGGATGCTTGTGACTGTCCAAGTATCCTCTCGTCTTTGAGTACTGGCCACCGTTCAGATACTCCCTTTCTGTGACACTCGACCTGTCTGAGTTGTCCTCAAAATTGTGTCATTGAATACTGGCAACCGTTCAAGTATTCCACCACCTTGTGTGCCTGCGATTACCTAGATAAGCCTCGTGATACATTCAAATTCTCAATTACAAGGAGGTGAGAGACCTCCATGAATATCTTAGGTATGTCCTTAATATTCCCATTACCAGGAGGTGAGAAACTTTCACGAATATCCCAGATACATCCTCAATATTCCATTTATCGAGAGACTTTCAAAGACGACCAAATTTTCTCTAGAGTTTTGTACTTGTGATCATCCAGGTACCGCTTCGATACCTGCGAACGTCCAGGTATCCTTCAGAGTTCAGTACTTGTGATCATCCAAGTACCCCTTCGATACCTACGAAAGTCCAGGTATCCTTCAGAGTTTTGTACTTGTGATCATCTAGGTACCCCTTCGATACCTACGAAAGTCCAGGTATCCTTCAGAGTGTTGTACTTGTGATCATCCAGGTACCCCTTCGATACCTATGAAAGTCCAGGTATCCTTCAGAGTTTAGTACTTGTGATCATCCAAGTACCCCTTCGATACTTGTGAACGTCTAGGTATCCTCTAGAGTTTTGTACTTATGATCATCCAGGTACCCCTTTGATACCTGCGAAAGTCTAGGTATCCTTCAGAGTTTAGTACTTGTGATCATCCAAGTACCTCTTCGATACTTGTGAACATCCAGGTATCCTCCAGAGTTTTGTACTTGTGATCATCTAGGTACCCCTTTGATACCTACAAAAGTCCAGGTATCCTTCAGAGTTTAGTACTTGTGATCATCCAAGTACCCCTTCGATACTTGTGAACGTCCAGGTATCCTCCAGAGTTTTGTACTTGTGATCATCCAGGTACCCCTTCGATACCTGCGAACGTCCAGGTATCCTTTAGAGTTCAGTACTTGTGATCATCCAAGTACCTCGTCGATACCTGCGAACGTCCAAGTATCCTCCAAGAGTTTGTACTTGTGATCATCCAAGTGCCCCTTCGATACTTGTGAACGTCCAGGTATCCTTCCGAGTTTAGTAGTTGTGTTCATCCAGGTACCCCTTCAATACCTGTGAACGTCCAGGTATCCTCCAAGAGTTTGTACTTGTGATCATCCAAGTGCCCCTTCGATACTTATGAATATGCAGTTACTCTTTAAATGCCTGTAAATGTCCAGGTATCTTCCAAATCGATGCCTTGAGAAAGGTCGGCGCGTCTCTCGAGAAAGGTCGGGTACCAACCGGTGTCCTTGACTGAAGTCAGGCACCCCAACAAATTGATGCCCTGAGAAAGGTCGGCGCGTCTCCCGAGAAAGGTCGGGTACCAATCGGTGTCCTTGACTAAGGTCCAGCACCCCAACAAATCGATGCCCTGAGAAAGATCGGTGCGTCTCCCAAGAAAGGTCGGGTACCAACCGGTGTCCTTGACTGAGGTTAGGCACCCCCAACAAATCGATGCCCTAAGATAGGTTGGCGCGTCTCCCGAGAAAGGTCGGGTACCAACCGGTGTCCTTGACTGAGGTCAGGCACCCCAATAAATCGATGCCCTGAGAAAGGTCGGCGCATCTCCCAAGAAAGGTCGGGTAAACAACTTATTGCTCTAACAGGTGACCGAAGAAAGGTTCGGGTCCTGGGAAGGCGATTCCCCGTCAAGGCGATTGAAGAAAGGTTCGGGTCCTAGACAAACCACTTATTGCTCTAACAGGTGACTGAAGAAAGGTTCGGGTCCTGGGAAGGCAATTCCCCGTCAAGGCGACCGAAGAAAGGCTCGGGTCCTAGACAAATCACTTATTGCTCTAACAAGCGACCGAAGAAAGGTTCGGGTTCTGGAAAAGCAATTTCCCGTGGAGGAGTAACTTCCTCACGTCATCAGGTAAGATGATATCCTGATACTTGCCAAACTCGAGATTCGCACCCTAGCTCACTCGTGCCCGGTAAGTAACTACAGGTACCTTCTTATCTGTCTTACTACATATAATGCTATATTGCTCTTTTCTGCATAGGACACTTTGTCCCAAATAAGATATAATATATTGTATATGCATTGACAAAATTGAGGTATCAGTTTGTCTTTGAATGCAACCTCTGAGAACTCACCTTCAAAGAGGGGTAGCTGTTGCTACCAAAATTTTGATTAGTTTTTTTTTAATTAATTAGGCTTTAAATTTCTTTTATTTTGTCCTCTTTTCGGATAATAAATAATAAAAACAAAACAAGAAAAAACATACACAAAAAAACAAAAATAGAAGCAGCCAAAGGGGCCGGGCCTATGAGCCTAACCCCTCTTTCTCTCGCGTGGGCCCCTATGGCTTGGCCCGTGCGAGTCTGCCCAGCCCTTTTCCATTTCTATCTTCTTCCTCATGCCCTCCTCTTTGTTTTTTTTTCCTCTGCAACATGCGCGCCAGAGGTCGGACGCGCGCGATGCCGGGACGCAAGAGGAGGCTTTGACGTATGACGCAAGCTGAGGGGACGCGCCTTCAAAACAAGCAAGTGGGTGGCTGAGGCGACGCCGGTCCGGCCGCGCCAAGGTCGGTCGGTGCGCAGAGGACTGGCGGCCGAACCTCTGTTGACCGGCACCCCCTCCGCCTATAAATAGGCCCCCTAATGAAGGCAAAAAAAAAAAGACGAACGCCGAAAAAGGATCGAGGGTTGCTAGCTTCGATAACTTCCCCTTGAGAGACTTCAGGGGAGGCTCGAGGACGAGCAGATTTGAGGTCGGCCAGAGTAAAGGGGGCAGATCTAAGCATGAGGGGGCTGAGCGAGAGGGAGATCGGAGTGAAAGGGGCAGATCTAAGTGTGAGGGGGTTGAACGAGGTCAGTCGAAGGAGAGAGAGCCGTCGTCTTGAGCAAAGCTGCCGCCATCCTGACACACACCACCTCCATTCGCCGCCGTGTCACACTATTGCTGTAGACAGGTAACGGTGGGTTTCGTCACCATTGTTTCGCCCCTCTTCTTTTGAAACCCTAATCTCAGCCTCGGTCCCATTTTGGCCGAGAGGCTCCGCGTTACTGCCACACCACGTCTTGTCAAGTAGTCGGCCGTTGCTGTCTTCCTTATCCCTGCCGCGTCGTAGATCCGTCGCCTATTGTCACCGCCGTCGTCGCCGTCTGTTCGGTGACGTTTCGGTCTCCCTCACCTGCGCCGCGAAGGAGCAAAGGAGAGAGAGAGCACCGCGAACTGGGTGAAATCAGGTCGGGCGCATGACCCAGTTCCCCTAGGGTTTAGTCGCGCGGGCCTAATTTGCATGGGCCTAAGAGAAGTGGGCCTATTTCGCTTCGTTTTTGGGCTGCGATTGCTTAAAAAGAAAAAAAGAAAAGTCCCGGGCCAGGCCTGCAACACAGGCCCGTCGGGTTGATGACCCAGTCAAATCCAACTCGGGGATCCGACCCGGGTCGCATTTTAATAATATAATATAATATAATATAATATAATATTTTTAAAATCAAAAAATCAAAAAATAATTTATTTTCCAAAAATAAAAAAATATTTTATTTTCCAGAAAATCAAAAAATCAAAATTATTAGAAAAAGATCAAAAATACTTTTATGTCAAAAAAATGAGAAAATGATCCAAAAATGTTTTTCCTCTAGAAATGCATGGAAAACCCCTCAAAAATCCAAAAGCCTTAAGGTTTAAACAAGATTAGGTACCGAAAGGGCATTAGTGATTAACTAGTGTGATCAAGTCCCCGATCCTAATTTCTCTGGTTGCGCAAGAGCAAGTATTTCTCCCGGTACTTCGCTTGGGTTTCTAATCGACCCACCCCAAATCGATTAGTGGCGACTCCGTTTTAAAATTAACTCATATCATTAAGTCGTGAATTGGTGGACTTGGGAGGGTCCGGGCTAAAATAGACCTAGTCGAACCATTAGCCTCGCAGGCGCCCGCCCCTGAATCAGGCGTTGAAAAGAAAAAAAGAGGTCGCGACAATCATCAACCCTCTCTCAAGTGAGCGGAAAAAAGGAGCACCGATGCCAATGATGAAGAAGGATCGATTATACTAATAAAGTGAACAGGGGATGAATGTGCGGTGAGGTGATGCTCTAAGGTCCCTTTTAACTGATGCAGCTTTGCCTGAGCGCCAAGAATTAGGAACTTCTTAGGTAAATTACATTAGCAAAGAAGTCAGAATCATTACTTAATTTTAGAGTAGTAACACAATGCATTACCGATATAAATATTTTTTCTCTTAAAACAGTATTATCCATTCTTAATTTGACAATTAGTAAGAGAATGAGAAGTTAAAACTCTCAAATTAAGGAAGATTGAAATCGCTTGTTTAAAGTTACCTTTACATTTGTGACATATCCTAATGTTTGCTTAATTTTAAAGCACATACACAAAAATTGGGATCGATTGTTGTGATAATTCTTGAAATGCCCAAAAAGAATGGGCTGTATTTTCCTTATCCTCAAACCAAATATCATATCGGTTGGTTATATTAATGTGAACATCACCTACATGCAAATTTAAGCAAATCATAACATAAGAGATTTCAATATGTATAACTCATGAACAAGAGGTTTAGTGATGGAGGAAAACAAAATGATTTCCTTCCTGAGCAAATTCCTTGAGAATTTTTATGTTTATTAGATTGCATCGACAAACAAACGGAGCTATCGAAGGAAAAAAAGGTGATCAGGGCATGTGTACTCCTCAAACTTTTGCAAAAGTAATCAACTCTTGGAATTGTTATAAAATATTGCGTTGCAAATATATAATAGAGAGAATAGAGAGATTGAGTAGAGAGAATTAGACATCAAAGATTGTAGAGAAAGTCAGAGGAGATAATTTTATTTCTAGTGTATCACTGTTATATCACTGTTATAACTACAACAAAAACTAAGCTCCTATTTATAGGAAAACAATAATGTACTTATCATTAATATCAATGTATCGAATAATACATGTATTGGATAGGGACATGAACATTCATTGTATAGGGAGATGTACTTAGAATGTATGATACAAATGTACAATAATAAGTGTTGACACATAAATTTTTGTCCAAAAATCATTTCCGAAAAAAATAGGAACTTGTTTTTCCCCAAAAATACTTCATGTCAAATTCTTGCATATAGATTATTTAGGTGTTTAGTATATTTTTTTAAATGGAATATGTTTTTCCTTTAAAAAATTTAAAAAAATTTAAATTAAATATATAAAAAAAGAAAAAAAGAAAAAGAAAAAAAAAAAAAGTTGGGGCCAATGATCTAAATGTGACTAGCCAAGCCCGGGAGGTCAGATTTGAATTAAAATGGCAAATTGGGGCCAAAATGCAATTTCCAAAAGTTGAGGGACCAATTCGCAAATTTTGCAAAATTTTGCCCGAACACTTAAATCATTATCTTGGTCACCAATTAAGTTGAAATTGAACTTGGGCCAACTCGAATCAATCAAATCGGGTGAAAAGGACCAAATTTGCATTGAAATGGGTATTTTCGGATAAGAAAATGGACAACTTTTAGGGACTTTCTTGCAAAATTGAGTGAGTACAATTGCGAAAAATGGCCAAGATCTTAAACTACTATACATGAGCTTCCTAATTGATAAAAAAACGCAGCCAAATTGATGGATTAAAGCACTCAAACGAGCTACCAAAACCCAGCCCACAGTTTGGTCTCAATTCGGAGCTGCTGAGTAAGCAACTTGGTGGCCCCACCATATCCTCCTCAGTTGCCCAACCAGCCCGATCTATGCACGTGATGGAAGACCATTATTGGCACTGCAAGTGGACAAACATTGGTTAGGGATAAGCTGTTGAAGGCACGGGAAAATCGCACCAAATCCGGACACTCAACAGCTGTAGAAGTTGGAAAAATTGGCTAGGTTAGAGAGTGGGTGAACTAGCTCAGTTGGCAGGCTTGGTAGGTGGACAAAAAACCGACCAAGAGATTGATGAGATCAGTGGATAACATCTATGAAGCATGCTATTTTGAGGGAGGAGAGAGAGGAGATGAGAAGGAGAAGAGAGAGCTCAGGGTCGTCCCCCAAACGGTCCTCAGAAGCAACTCCAGAAAATGGAAAACCCAGAAAATCCAGACTGACCTTGAGAGAGAAAAGTGAAATTTTCACACACCTGCGGCCAAAATTAGCCAAAACCTTCAATTAGAGAGTGAAACTTCACTCAAAGATCTTTCCATCCATAGGTCGCATGTCCCAAATGGAGTTCGGGAAGGTCTCCTAAAGATCCCCCGAAATCCACCCGCCTGGCGGGCCAAGAAAGCCTGAAAATTTTTCTAAGTGTTGAGCTTGGTTGGTCACGAGTGGGGGAAAGTGAGTGTTTTTGAGAAAGTTGAGAGACAAATGAGGAAATCCATGACCTACAAGCCAAACTAGAATATATATATATATAGTTTGTGTTTGTTTGAATTTGGCCAACAAAATAGGTTCTGAAGCTTGATTTTGAAGGTCAATGAAAACCTTCGTTATCAGTTCTTTCTTTGCAGATCTTGTTTTCCAGTTGAAGAAGCCAACTTCCACGTGCCTCCTGAGGATAATTTTCTTGGTTTCCTCGCCAAGAACCACTTGAAAAAGAAACTAGGAAGCAAGGTAAGTATCCTAGATGTATTTTTGTTTGAGTTTGAATGTGTTTTAATAGTGAAAAATCAAGAGGAAAACCAGCTCAGAAAACTGATTTATGAGGCTGGAATTTTTCTAAGTGTTGAAACCTCTTCAAGAGTTTTGCATGTGTGCTTTTTGGAGAGGTCGTTTTGATGCGTTCGTTCGGTCATTCTCTATGATGCTCGTCATATTTGAAAGCTCATGTTACCTACTTTCACTCGGATAAAGTAATGTTTCCTTTAGATCTTGCATGTGATAAGTGTCGAGGCTTGAACATGGGCATGCAACCTGTTTGTTTGACTTGGGTTCAAACCCGGATTTGTAAAATCAGTTCATACTTGCATATTTGAGACCGATTTCAACCTAGTTCTTGTGTGTTTTAAGTTATTATTTCTATCTAATCTTGCTCCCTGCATGTGGTAGTATAATCTTGATACTTTAGTTCCACATAAGATTGTTCATGGGTCAAGATTGAAGGTCATGAATATGGCTCGGGGAAGTTGCTTAAGGTAGGTTGATGTACACCACTTGTTCGATAAAATGTTCAAACCAAGTTTCGATCTTAAAACGGTCGATTTGAGCTTGATTATTGTGATATTCATGTGCTGTGTTACTCCATGTTAGCATAGATTGGTTTAAGGAATTATTATTGATATTTTAAAAAAATAATAATAATAAAAAAGAAAAATATGAAAATTTCAAAAATATCAAAAAGTGTTGGATGTTATCAAATTAGGCCAAAAATGACATCTAGGAGATTTTCCTAATTTTATAAAGTCATTTTTCCTAATTGAATGCTATTTTGGTATTTTATAATCCTTTTTTTGTAAATAATCCATGTTGCGTAGATTTAAATTATCTAGAGTAAGTTCATGCATTTAGAGTAATTGCATGCACATTTAAATTCCCATTTTGCTCATGGGGTCCTGTCCCGGGCGTGATAACAAGGCCATGTAATATTATTTGCCCGACTTGTATCGGGTTTTCATTTTTCGCTTTTTTTTTTCAAGTTATTTCAATTTCTTGGATGTTTACTTATGCACCGCTTTTCATTAATTTGAGTGTAAATTTCTCTTCTAAATTATGTTAGGATTAGTCTAGACATTAAGGAAAACAAACCTACAAAAACATTTGCATGGACGCTTAGCGGTTTTATAAGGATTATAATTAGTAATCAAGATTATGTGGTCATTTAGATGAACAACCTTCCTAGAAATTAAGTTAGTGGTACTGCAAGGGCGCTAATAGAAACATTTGCGTAAACAAGTCCCCGTTCCTAAAAATCTCTGATTGCGTAGGAATCGAGACAACGCTCCCGCGTCTTGATTGGTTTCTAGCCGACCCCAATAGGCTAGTGGCGACTCCTAGAAATACATAGGTTGTTAAGAATAAAAATACAAAATCCACTAACAATGTGTTAAATGTTTTTGTAGGTTTGGAGTAATAAGGGGTGGAGTGTTTGTTAACCCATTTCTTTTGCAGAGAGGCATAGGAATGAATGTCGATGTGGATGAAATTGAAGTGTTATTTGGATATCAATTGATGTGCGTGCCTTATACTTATCTTAGCACTACACATTTACACACACAACCCGCGATCTAAAACCCCGATCGCATTAGGAAGCCCATAGGAGGTGCCAAAAGATGGAACCCGTGCGGGGAATGACCCATGGTTATCCACTTTTGGTCCTGCTCATTTTGATTAATGATAAAGAGAACTGTCCGACGTAAGTGCGGAGTGGGGAAAACTTTTTTGATCTAACCAAAATGGGGACCTTAAACCTTTAGAATTCCACCTTTATGCGTCAAACCTCACAAGTTTACATTTGCGTGTCTATGTGATTAAAAACAAAAAAAAAGTCTCTTCACCCACTGTAAGTATGATTTCTCCATCTACTTGCTCACTTCGGATTGAAATTTTCATTTTTTGGAGATTCGTGGAAATCAATGGAATGCCCTTGGCAATATGGGCTCAGCACTCACTCTTAATAAATAAGCATTTCAAATATGTATGATCTACTGAACATATGTTTTTGTTTAAATTTTTAATTATGAACTCACAGTCACATTTTGTATAGAAATTCTTCCAAGTCAAGATTACATTTTGGGGCATTAGAATTAAAATCAAATTTTCAATAAAATTCTTTATTGGTCACGTTCCGAAATTAAAATTCAAATCACATTTTGTGTATTGATTTCTCAAAATAAAATCACCTCACCTTTGCATGAGTGAAATTACAAATTAATCTTTCAAAATCAATGCCCCATTTGTGTATGAAACTTTTGGAACAGAGTGGCCATTCAATTGATAGCCGCAGATCGATCTTTTAATGAAATCTCCTCTTACTAATAAAATCTTGACGAAATACCAAATTCTCGTAAATGGATACTACGGAGAAGGTATCGTCGCCTTGATTTCATTGTAAGAGGCGGCTTTATTGAAAGATCAATTTTTCATTCATGTATTGACAATATCTTCCTTTTGTAGGTCATGCATGACAACCATTCCTTGAACTCCTCTTGCTTGACCATGCCAAAAGTGGACTTTAAAGCTAGGACGAGAATTGTGCTTATTATGCTCCTCTACAAAAGAGCTTCTTGTACTTTATCCTTGTCATTATTCCGATTAGGAACCGCGTTTTGCGTTTTGGATTTTGATTGTGGACCCAATCGAATGCTTTTGTAAATCATACAACTCTAATTTTTGAATAATGAAGTTAGAGTTCATAAAAGTCATATTCTTTAAAACACTTGAAGTGTTTCAAACGGACCCTCTGGGCTGAATTTTATGCCTTAGCATCAAAATATTTGAAAATGAGTTTCAAGAAGAACTTGCGTAATATTTTATCTCTTCACTTAATCGCTTTCGCAGGTTGATCTGCAAGATGATTCTTTGAGAGGGTAAGATTGTAATCGTTCCAATAGAGATTTCTTGAGCAACAACTAACTCAGTCATCCATTTTTTGTTAAACAGGCAAAATGACGGTTTTGTTCAAGATTGACATTTACTTTCTCTGGAAAAACAAAAGCGTGGGCCTTTTCCTAATAGAGCAAGTCATGAAATGCACCAATTCATGCTCATTTATGGGTATATTTGGTTGAGCCATGAACTACAAGAATATTTTCGCAGCATATGAATTCAAGCATTGCGATTAAGTGTGAAAAGAACTGTTAGAGCCTCGAAGATCACAAATCTACTAGCCTAACAGCAATCTCTATTGCTTCGAAAGCGACTTCCGCAGAAGTTCCACATCCTGGATGACCTCATATTAATTTGACATTCTTCGTGGAAGAAGAAATCTATAGACATTCTTTGGCATTAAGCTACTTCGTTGGTTGCAAACAAGAAGCAACTGCAATCCCTACACTGCCAATGGTGTCTTGGCATCCAATCCTATATGGAGATAATTATTGGTGGTCTGTAAGACAACACTTCAAGATGTAGATGTACACAAACAAGAATTGGTCATCAAATGTTGCCTTCAAATAAAAGGTGCTAATCGTTTCAAGTTAACTTCGATTTATTTTAGGAATGACTTGTCCTTGCACTTTGTGCAGATTTTAGTGAGGCAAATTACTGACAAGCAACAAGATTACATGGGGAGGACAACTTGGTCCAGAATCACACGATCTCTAAAAGAAAAGGGGTGTGTTCGTTCCAAAAGTCAAAACAACTCATTCATAAATTGACATAGCCACCCATGCTTACAGATTGTGAAGTGGGAAATGCATTGACGCAGCAAAAATGGCAAAAAATCACCTAGCCTAAAAAGGAAATTTTAATTGGGGCAGATGGCCACAAAATGGATAGGGAGCACGCAATGCCTGAGTCACCCGACTTCTAAAAAGGGAAAGATTCAAATGGAATAAACATTTGCCAAGTGAATTACTGTCAATCATGAGAGCAAATCCCTCTCCATAGCCAAGGAAACAGGATGGAACAATGTCATCAGATATGCCGTAAAAGGGAGTATACCGTTCCTAGAATGAATCATGTGGAATATGAAAATAACATATTGCGTCTTTTTTCCTTGTAGTTGATAAATGGGGCAAGTCACTCAAAGTAGAGCAACTCTCACCCGTGAAGCAAGATGAAACAAAGTCAATTAATTCAGTACAAAAAAGGAGAAAATGTGCACATTGACCGTTGGAGCAACACCTTATACTAAGAAGGCATGCTAAGGCCCAACCATCCATTTTGATGGAATCAATGGAGTAAAACATCCAAGGAGCAATGCCCTCACATGTCGAAACAAGGAGTACCCCTCTCCTTTCATCTTTGACGTCCACTTAGAATGAGTGAATTAGATAACATCTTTGAAAGCAAGATCTTCAAGGAAATATTAATACCTGAGGAGCAAAGGCACATGAAGAGGAAACACAAGACATTTAAAGTCAGATGTAGGAGAAGGGTAATTCGGTATCGTTTCCAAAATGCCTCATCTAAACTTCATTTTTGACGTAGTTCCCTTGTTTCACAGGAAGCGTCAGTATTCGAGGAACAAACTCGAGAAATTGATTTAAGCATAATCTATATCGACCAAGCAAGCATATGGAGGTAACACATGTAAAATTCACTTAACTTGGTTTAAAAGATGTGGAGTTCTAGAGTCGGTTCAATTAAATAAAAAAAGAAGCGCCCCATGGACACTACCAGCGCTTCGGCCTAGTGGTATGGGGGAATGAAGTGGTCCGGGAACGGCTGGGGTTCGATCCCGGAAACGGCAACAAGGTTGCCATGTAAAAAAAAAAAAAAAAAAAAAAAAAACTTTTTGCATCTCTTACTTTTGCAAAATGAGGAAAATGCTTGAACTAATGAGACCAAAGACCGAGAATCTCTTCAAGTCTTAAAACAATAGGTTCATGCTGCTGTTTGTCGCCAAATGGTGAAACTGACCAAGGGTAATGTTGTATCGTCTCCAGTTTTATGATCCCTGAGGATTCATGTACTAACACATTCCCTTTCGTTCTTCGTAGGGTCGCCTGACTACTAAGGAATAGGTAAGTACCCTTTTTCTCAAAATCAAATGGAAAATAAATGGAGAATTTCCATCGCAAAAAAAGAACATTTAGTGTTTTTCTAGAAACAAGGGCAAAAAATGGAAATTGAAGAAACAAGTTTTCCACAAGGTTTGCAAAAATCTTTTTACCTTTAAATTGTCCATCCACTCGATGGATCACTCATTTCGAATCAAAGTTCTTTATGGAGATTAATCCACTCAGATGATCTCAACAAAAATGAAAGGCGACGTTGCTTATGCCAAGCGAGAAACACTTAGGATGAGGAAAGGCAACCCATTTCCAAACATGTCCTTTAAGCACTCTAGGATTCGAGTGAAAAAGAAAACCCGTGTCGTTTGAGGTCAATGAATTCATTCGCAAGTGGTACATAGATCAAGATGATAAGAGGCATTTCTTTCCTTTATCATACACACTACGAGGTGACAATAGTTAGCCCATTTGAGCCTTTTAATGTGAAGAATTTTCTACAAAATACCCCTGTCAAGAACCACCCCACGATGGGGCAATTATGGAGGTTTGGGTTGACATTATTTGGAGAGGAAAGATGAGAAAGGTTTCTTTGCTCTCACTTGCATAAATCTTTTTGCGATAACTTCAGGTGAATTCTTATGGAAGCTCGAGGCATCCCAAGGTGAAGAAGAGCATTATTTTCTCTACCCAAACACCTATACCCATTGCTTAAACCATATTGAGCCTAACTATTTATTTCTAAAACCTAAGTGGTGATTATCTCCCCACATTGGGGGCAGGGCACATGATTTACTAATGTAATTGGTGTTTATATGAGAATATGAAAAGTATCTCGAAAGTCCTAAGAGCTCAAAAAGTTCAAAAGAGCAAAAGTCAAGTGAAAATTAAGGGGCATGAAAAAGCAGTGTGCCTGGTAAAAGCAAAGCCAATGCTCGAAAAAAAAAAAAAGGAGAGCGAGTGGAAGAAAAACAATTGCATCAAGAGGAGTATCTCTGTGAAAGCAAAAATGGCAAAAAAAAAAAATGCCTGCATTGAAAAGAAAATCATTGCAAATGCAAAAGCCATTATGTTAAGATGATTAGTGAAAGGACTGTCAAAACAATTTCAATTTTAAAAGTCGAGTGCTTTTAAAAAAAAAATGGATGATATGGTAATGATGCCATGATAATCACCAACTCCCAAATCCCCCTTTGACAAAAAGTTCTAAGCCTTTTGAGCTAAGCCTTTTGAACCTTTTCCCGAATCAACATTACAACCCATTTCCAAAGTCTCTTCAGATTGGGATGATTCAAAGTGGAAATAAGGACTTCCTAAAGAAGATGCCGCTCGAAGAAGTGAGAGTAAGGTTGTCTTATCTCATCTTAAGGTTTCTTGACTTGTAAACCTAGCGAAGATGTTGATCAGTGATTAATTCATTTCATAGGCAATGATGCTTATCCATTGCTAAAACCATGACCAAACCTGCATTACGGTCCTTCTAAAAGACCTCTTAGATTGGTCAATGTGTACTTATTGCGAATGATTCAAAGCCCTGCACACTGGAAGAGTGAGATTGAGTGATCAGTTTATTTCCCACATGAATAGATGGGATCAAATAGCCCTTTTCTTGAGAATATGCGAGAATCCCTTTCTGACTAGGGGTCCTTGCTTGGCATACTTAACAAACATTTCTCATAAGTCGAGGTCATTTCGAGAAGGACTTTTCTCCCAAGGGAATTTGACGATTAATGATATCATCCAAGCGTGATGATAGTTTTGTGAGTTTGTCAAGTGGCCGGGATTAGTTTGATTTGTTTATGCAATCATTGCCTTCTCATTACCGATACACTTTTGATATTGTTTCTGATGACATGTGATGAAATTGATCTCATCTAGTATGCTTTCGCTACTAGAGTACTTGTTATAATGAATTCTATTTGATGTGCAGTACCCATTTCAGAATATTCTCGAATGACAGGTTTCTCCAGTGAAACCACACAATTTCAAAGAATTCATGGGTCAACATTAAACCATGCAATTTCAAAGGGTTCTTGGGTTAGCCTTAACCATGCATTTTCAAAAGGTTCTTGGTTATCCTTAAACCTTGCAATTTCAAAGGGTTCATGAGTTAGCCTTAAACCATGCATTTTCAAAAGGTTCTTGGTTATCCTTAAACCTTGCAATTTCAAAGGGTTCATGAGTTAGCCTTAAACCATGCATTTTCAAAAGGTTCTTGGTTATCCTTAAACCTTGCAATTTCAAAGGGTTCATGAGTTAGCCTTAAACCATGCATTTTCAAAAGGTTCTTGGTTATCTTTAAACCTTGCAATTTCAAAGGGTTCATGCGGTTAACCTTAAACCATGCATTTCAAAGGGTTCATGGGTTATCCTTAAACCTTGCAATTTCAAAGGGTTCATGGGTTAACCTTAAACCATGCATTTTGAAGAGATTCTTGGTTATCCTTAAACCTTGCAATTCACAAGGTTAGTGGGTTAACCTTAAATCATGCACTTTCAAGAGTTCTTGGTTACCATTAAACCTTGCAATTCTAAAGGGTTCATGGGTTAGCCTTAAACCATGCATTTTGAAAAGGTTCTTGGTTATCCTTAAACCTTGCAATTTCAAAGGGTTCATGGGTTAGCCTTAAACCATGCATTTTCAAGAGGTTATTGGTTATCTTTAAACCTTGCAATTCCAAAGGGTTCATGGGTTGGCTTTAAACCATGCATTTTCAAGAGGTTCCTGGTCATCCTCAAACCATATAATTTACACGGTTAGTGGGACTGCCTTAAACCACAAGGTTAGTGGGTCTTCCTTAAACTACACAGTTTGTGGGATTGCTTTAAATTACAAGGTTCGTGGGACTACCTTAAACCACAAGGTTAGTGGGACTGCCTTAAACCACACGGTTAGTGGGTTTGCCTTAAACCACACGGTTAGTGGGACTGCCTTAAACCACAAGGTTAGTGGGTCTGCCTTAAACCACAAGGTTAGTGGATCTTCCTTAAATCACAAGGTTCGTGGGACTGCCTTAAACCACAAGGTTAGTGGGACTGCCTTAAACCACAAGGTTAGTGGGACTGCCTTAAACCACACGGTTAGTGGGACTGCCTTAAACCACAAGGTTAGTGGGACTGCCTTAAACCACAAGGTTAGTGGGTCTTCCTTAAACCACACGGTTAGTGGGACTGCCTTAAACCACAAGGTTCGTGGGACTGCCTTAAACCACAAGGTTTGTGGGTATATCCTTAAACCACACTTTTCAAATTGTTCACAGATACATCCTTAGATCATGCTCTTTACATTAAGCTCACTTGCATTTTCATTTTGCTATTGTAAAAAAAACAAAACAAAACAAAACAAAACAAAACAAAACAAAAAACAAAAAGACAAAAAAAAACAAAAATTAGGTGTCGCCTTATCTTTGAAAGAAATCTCTTTGAGCTTCATTCCAAAGAGGGGAAATTTAACACATAAATTTTTGTCCAAAATCATTTCCGAAAAAAAATGGGAACTTGTTTTTCCACAAAAATAATTCATGTCAAATTCTTGCATATAGATTATCTAGGTTTTTAGTATAGTTTTTTTAAATGGAATATGTTTTTACTTAAAAAAAATTAAAAAAATTAAATTAATATATAAAAAAAGATAAAAAAAAAAAAAAAAAAGAAAATGAAAAAAAAAAAAAGTTGGGGCCAATGATCTAAATGTGACTAGCCAAGCCCGGAGGTCAGATTGGAATTAAAATGGCAAATTGGGGCCAAAATGCAATTTCCAAAAGTTGAGGGACCAATTTGTAAATTTTGCAAAATTATGCCCGAACCCTTAAATCATCATCTTGGTTACCAATTAAGTTGAAATTGAACTTGGGCCAACTCGAATCAATCAAATCGGGTGAAAAGGACCAAATTTGCATTGAAATGGGTATTTTCGGATAAGAAAATGGCCAACTTTGAGGGACTTTCTTACAAAATTGAGTGAGTACAATTGCGAAAAATGGCCAAGATCTTAAACTACTACACATGAGCTTGCTAATTGATAAAAAAACGCAGCCAAATTGATGGATTAAAGCACTCAAACGAGCTACCAAAACCCAGCCCACGGTTTGGTCTCAATTCGGAGCTGCTGAGTAAGCAACTTGGTGGCCCCACCATATCCTCCTCAGTTGCCCAACCAGCCCGATCTCTGCACGTGATGGAAGACCATCATTGGTACTGCAAGTGGACAAACATTGGTTTGGGATAAGCTACTGAAGGCACGGGAAAATCGCACCAAATCCGGACACTCAACAGTTGCAGAAGTTGGAAAAATTGGCTAAGTCAGAGAGTGGGTGAACTAGCTCAGTTGGCAGGTTTGGTAGGTGGACAAAAAGCCGACCAAGAGATTGATGATTTCGGTGGATAACATCTACGAAGCATGCTCTTTTGAGGGAGGAGAGAGAGGAGACGAGAAGGAGAAGAGAGAGCTCACGGTCGTCCCCCAAACAGGTCCTTAGAAGCAACTCCAGAAAATGGATAACTCAGAAAATCCAGACTGACCTTGAGAGAGAAAAGTGAAATTTTCACATACCTATGGCCAAAATTAGCCAAAACCTTCAAGTAGAGAGTGAAACTTCACTCAAAGATCTTTCCATCCATAGGTCACATGTCTCAAATGGAGTTCGGAAAGGTCTCCTAAAGCTCCCCCGAAATCCACCCTCCTGGCGGGCCAAGAAAGCCTGAAAATTTTTCTAAGTGTTGAGCCTGGTTGGTCACGAGTGAGGGAAAGCGAGTGTTTTGAGAAAGTTGAGAGACAAATGAGGAAATCCATGACCTACAAGCCAAACTAGAATACATATTGTTTGTGTTTGTTTGAATTTGGCCAACAACATAGGTTCTGAAGCTTGATTTTGAAGGTCAATGAAAACCTTCGTTATCAGTTCTTTCTTAGTAGATCTTGTTTTCCAGTTGAAGAAGCCAACTTCCACGTGAGTCCCGAGGATAATTTCTTGGTTTCCTTGGCCAATAACCACTTGAAAAAGAAACTAGGAAGCAAGGTAAGTATCCTAGATGTATTTTTGTTTGAGTTTGAACGTGTTTTAATAGTGAAAAATCAAGAGGAAAACCAGCCCGAAAAACTGATTTCTGAGGCTGGAATTTTTCTAAGTGTTGAAGCCTCTTCAAGAGTTTTGCATGTGTGCTTTTTAGAGAGGTCGTTTTGATGCGTTCGTTCGGTCATTCTCTGTGATGCTTATGATATTTGAAAGCTCATGTTACCTACTTTCACTCGGATCAAGTAATGTTTCCCTTAGATCTTGCATGTGATAAGTGTCGAGGCTTGAACATGGGCATGCAACCTGTTTGTTTGACTTGGGTTCAAACCCAGATTTGTAAAATCAGTTCATACTTGCAAATTTGAGACCGATTTCAACCTAGTTCTTGTGTGTTTTAAGTTATTATTTCTATCTAATCTTGCTCCCTGCATGTGGTAGTATAATTTTGATGCTTTAGTTCCACATAAGATTGCTCATGGGTCAAGATTGAAGGTCATGAATATGGCTCGGGAAGTTGCTTAAGGTGGGTTGATGTACACCACTTGTTCGATAAAATGTTCAAACCAAGTTTCGATCTTAAAACGGTCGATTTGAGCTTGATTATTGTGATATTCATGTGCTATGTTACTCCATGTTAGCATAGATCGGTTTAAGGAATTATTATCGATATTTAAAAAAAATAATAATAATAAAAAAAAAAAAATATCAAAAAATGTTGGATGTTATCAAATTAGGCCAAAAATGACATATAGGAGATTTTCCTAATTTTATAAAGTCATTTTCCTAATTTAATGCTATTTTGGTATTTTATGATCCTTTTTTTTTTTGTAAATAATCCATGTTGCGTAGATTTAAATTATCTAGAGTAGTTTCATGCATTTAGAGTAATTGCATGCACATTTAAATTCCCATTTTGCTCATGGGGGTCCTGTCCCGTGGCATGATAACAAGGCCATGTAATATTATTTGCCCGACTTGTATCGGGTTTTCATTTTTCGCATTTTTTTTTCAAGTTATTTCAATTTCTTGGATGTTTACTTATGCACCGCTTTTCATTAATTTGAGTGTAAATTTCTCTTCTAAATTATGTTAGGATTAGTCTAGACATTAAGGAAAACAAACCTACAAAAAAATTTGCATGGACGCTTAGCGGTTTTATAAGGATTATAATTAGTAATCAAGATTGTGTGGTCATTTAGATGAACAACCTTCCTAGAAATTAAGTTAGTGGTACCGCAAGGGCGCTAATAGAAACATTGGCGTAAACAAGTCCCGGTTCCTAGAAATCTTTGATTGCGTAGGAATCGAGACAACGCTCCCGCGTCTTGATTGGTTTCTAGCAGACCCCAATAGGCTAGTGGCGACTCCTAGAAATACATAGGTTGTTAAGAATAAAAATATAAAATCTAACGTCGCGCAAGATATGGGCTTGGGAGAGTCCGCGCCTAATCTAGGGCCGTTGGTCCGTCTCTTTAGGCAAATACCCCTAAACATTCTTCCTTTTCCCCCCAAACGGAAAAAAGAGGTCGTGACAATAAGTACATTAGATAAGATGAATATAATGAATATTAATTCATGTATTTCATAACATGAATTTCTTTTTCATCTAATTATATTCCTAGACTATATACTTTTGCACCAGTACTCAAACTTTTGCAAAAGTAATCCAATTTTGGAATTTTATTTTTGTCCAATTTGATTTCTGGACCATACACCTTTTCACTCATATTGATCTTGCTGTAAGAAAAATGAAAGAAAATGCCGACATGATTATTAATTTCTGTTAAATGCTGCGATGCCTCATTTCCCTAACTTACCTAATCACTAGATTAGACGATCAAGGAGTTTGCAAACAGAAACCTTCTATCCTCCAACGCGTTTTCAGCGAAAGGAAAAAAAGATTCTAACTAGAAAATTTTCTATAAGGGCACCTTCCCATCGTTGTCTATACCAAACCGCAACTGTGGAGTCTACCTCTCTCGTTTGCCTTGGGCTATTGAGAAGTCTTCACAGCAGAACGGCTTTTGAGAAGCAAGGAAAAAAAAAAAAAAAAAAAGGCAAATAAACAAACTGCTGATTATTGCTCGAAGTTTCCCGTTGAATTTGATATAGGCACGAGTTTATGATGATCATGATGTTTAAAGTGTTTGACCATTGAAGACGGAGACGGACTCTATCGGAGAATGCAAGAAGATGGCTCGCTTGGGGATTGGACAAACCAGGCAACTCAGCAGGCACGCACCCTATTTTGGTACATAACTTGTCAGAACTGTAAGGAGTTCTTTCTAGAGCAGCTGTTGAAAGCATAAGAATCGGGCCTATGACAACTCATAGAGAACAATTTAAGCCTTGTTTGGTATTCCGAACTATGATTGGGTTTTAAGGGAAAGAGAATGCTAGATTTATCAAAACTAGTTTATAAAATTAATTTACTAATGTGTTTGATTGATTTTAAGTGACCCTCAAAATAGGTGGGTCTCAAACGACGAACAAACAATGTGACACATTATTGAGTAAATTAACACACATGGTAACTTTATAAACAGAAATGATTGAAATTTTTATTAAGATGAGAAAATTAGATATGATGGTATATGCATTTCTTGTACATATATATGTAATTTGGCTAGTTTTATAATAATTTACACATTTAAATCTATGAATCATGTTTTCAGCCCCAAGGTGGTATTATAGGCTAGAATTAGAGATTCGTTACCTTTCCCTTGCCTTACTTTTTTTTTTAATTTAGATTTATTTTATTAATCTTATTGTGCAATTCCTATAATCAAACAATTTGAAATCTTTCATGCTAGGTGTTCTAAGTTATCAAGAACTAGTACACAGCGCTCATAGTTCGCACGTATATCAATTAAATTGCGTCTATAATGACTTGTACTTTTGACGTGGACGGAGTTTAATTATCAAAGCCTCAAACCTCAATAGCATACGGCTCCTAATAAATTTCTAGAACGGTGAAATGGCATGAATTATTAGTAACACATTGATGAGGGTGTAGCTAGTGTACAGGGGGACCGAAATAAGGAATCCAATCATTTCAATACCCTTTATTTACGGCCACATAAATCCTGTTGTTGTCCAGTATCTCAGAAAGCTTCTTTAAGAAGTTGACCTAAAATAGAAAAAGCGAGACCAAGTGTTAACAAAAGGTAGGAACACGTTTTAGATGGAGATAACACAATGACCTGACCCATATTAATAAAATATTTTCATATTTAATCAAGTTTAGGAAAACTTATTCTTATGTTTTTTTTTTAAAGATTATATTACTAAAAAACTTCCAAGCAATACAAATCCAATCAATAATTTTTCAAAAAAATTATTTCTTATATATATATTTTAAAAAATGGTATTGCTAAAATAGTTTTTACAGCACAAATTTAATGGACAATTTTTATAATTTTTAAAATAATTATTTTAAAAAATCGAATTTTTACTTTTTTATTTTTTAAAATTAAATTTTAAATTATTTTTATTTTTATTTTTTAAATATAATTTTTAATTTTCTTTTTCTTTTTCTTTTTGTTGTTCTTCTTCTTTGGTCAGCTGCCGGCCACGACGATGGCCGGTGGTCGGCCACGGGCGAGCCTCGAGCTCGCCGGCGAGCTCGCGGCTCGCCAGATCCGGCAAGCTCGAGCTCACCCCTCGCCGGATCGGGCGAGGCCGTGCCTCGCCGGACATCGGCGAGGCCTCCACCTCGCCGGATCCGGGGCGAGCTCAAGCTCACCCTCGCCGGATCTCGGTGAGGCTCCTTCGTCTCACCAGATCCGGCGAGCTCTAGCTCGCCTAACGCCCAGCAAGCTCGAGGCTCGCTCGGCCGGTCACCGGCCATCGCGTGCCGGCGATCGAGGAAGAAGAAAGAAAAAAAAAGGAAGAAAGAAAAAGAAAATAAAATAAAAAAAAAAAATATTTATAATTTCGATTTTTATAAAAAAATATTTTTGTAAAGTTAGAAAGAGAAGAAGAGAGAGATTGTGAGGTTTTGAGTGAATATAAATGGGTTCATTTTTAATGGGTTGATAAATGGGTCTTAAATAGGTCAGAGAGCTGACCTATTTAAGATCCATATAGCTCAATCTCTTTTTTTTTTAAATCCATTATGGGTGCTTTAGGAAGTAAGGCTTGATCCATTAATGACCCATTTAAACATAAATGGGTCCATAAATGGGTTGATGACCCATTTTGACACCTCTAACCACAATGGGGCAAAATCAGTTGTTATGCGCATGTTTCACTCGGGATGGTAATCATACTAACATAATCCATATATTAGTGGCACATCTAGAATCATGTTATTTGAGCAGGCTTAATATTGGACTTTGATATGAATTTATTCTACAGGAAATACATGTTGCTGGTTAGGTCTGCTTGTGGCTGGACTAGCTACACTCTCTTCAATGTGGAATAATTCAAGTATGCTCCTCCACCATCTTAAAAGGCCTCTAACAGTCGCATCTTATCCAGGTCTCTGCACTTGACCAGCAATCCTCCCCTGCAAAAAATTATTCCTCGGATGAGCTCAAGAGATCAAACGTATCAAAACCATTGATTTTCCAATAGGGAGGGTCATATTCTCGTTAAACGAAAAGTCCTAAGAATGCAGACCCACCAAAAGACACTGATGTCCATATAAGTAATAAACCTACTAGGTTACATTAGGCCATCTGGCCAAGAGATTCCTTCATTCACATTCAAAACAGGATATATTCACTAGTTAGCCAATCTCATCGTACCCATTAGTCACCTTGGATCAAGTTCAAGATCTTTTAGGGTGTGTTGATTTTGCATGAGTGAATAAAATATTTCCCTAGTAATAATCGGTTGTTTCACTTATAAAAATAAATTAATGAAAAATATTTTTATCATCAAGAGAAAATGTTCAAATTAAGAGAAAATGTTCAAACATATATTATGGTCGATAATACAAAGGTGGTGCTATTTTTACACCTTTTTTTTTGTGTGTGTGGCTAAAACACACCCTATTTTTGTTAATTGACCAAATTAACTTTCAAAGTCATAAGCATGTATTGATACTTAACACATTTTTTTGGGAAACAAATAATATATAAGTTGTTACTTTCTTATCTCGGTTTCTATAAGATGGGTAGGGGGACGATTGGGAATGCAGTACAAAGGTTGGCTGACAGAGATGAGTATCGAGATGAAACCCTCAATCAGAATGACTATGGTGGGCAACGAAGGAGAGGTCGTCATGGTGAAATGATGGTTGGTGGAATCGCAAAGGTGGAAGATGGTGTGGTTATGACAACGCCAACGAACAGTGGGATCGTAGTTACGAGGATCAACATTACGATTTTGACAATTTTAAAGGATTAATGGTGGTGATGACCGTGGCCGTCAAAGACAGGAGGAGTTCAATTTGAAAAGGTAAATTCCAACCTTCTATGGAAGTCTAAATATTGCTGACTTCATGGATTAGCTCACTGAAGTGATTTGATTTTTCTTGGTGTGTCGGTTCCTAGACCTGTGACCCTCAGTTCCAAAAATTGGAGCCAAACCGATTGGGTTCCAGGCCGGTTCGTGGGCGCCTTAGAAACTAACTTATTCATATGCTTTGGGTAAAAATCCAATTTTTTTATATTACAATATAAAAAGTTCCAACATTTCATTATATAAGCATCCTTGGTTTTATGGTTCATTGATCGAATTGAAAACCAAGTTTCAAATCTCAATGGTTGCAAAATTATTATTTTTTTCCCCAGAAGAACCTTCAAAACAAGTTAAAAACCGGTTCCCGGAACGGACAGTTCTGGCCTTAGTATGGAAATCAAATCCATTAGAGATATATTAAGAAAAGTCTATATATTTTTCTCGATTGATCATGATTAAATATAATTGATATTTAGGTAGTCATTTTAAAAGCCTATAAATATTAAATGACTTTTGAGCACCTATAATGGACGCAAACAAGCAAAGGGTACAAGTTTGTGGTATGGATGCAAAAATGGAAAGCTAATGGAATAAGAAATCTATAGTGGTCATGTCAATGAGGTACCAACTACTGGCTCGAATCATAGTTTGCCAAATAAATGACATTAACAGGATCCAAAAATGATTGTCATGTTGTATTGCATTGTTTGATCTTGATTAGGACGTAAGAGCAAGAGACAAATTCTAATATAAGCTGATCCGATTTATTGTGAGTTGAATGAAAATAGATCTCAATCATTGTCTATCCCACTAATTCATTTGGGTCCTACACCCGATAGCTATAATGTTTCCTCCTTAATAATTGATCTTGGATGTCGTGTCACATGTTTATATTTCCTCTTCAATAATTGATGCTTTGAGCGGCCCCAAAAGATATCCATAGATTGATAAAAATTAGCAGCAACCAAATCATTAGCATGCCCTTGAATACAGTGAACCATAAATTATACATCTCTCTCGCTATTGAACTAAGCAATTACTTACAAACAATGGTTCCACCAATGTCAATTGTGTGAAATGTGGGATTTGTAAAAGAAGGATTCAACACCCTGGGTATTAATGATTTTCCTTTGGTTGATTGATGAATCACATGCATGCTTACATCTTGCGCGAGATTAAGTCATGTGGGACGCATATGTGCCAGCTCTACTTGGTAAATAAATTACATTAACAGGATCCAAAAAATGATTGTCAAATAAATGACATTAACAGGATCCAAAAATGATTGTCATGTTGTATTGCATTGTTTGATCTTGATTAGGACGTAAGAGCAAGAGACAAATTCTCATATAAGCTGATCCGATTTATTGTGAGTTGAATGAAAATAGATCTCAATCATTGAATATCCCACTAATTCATTTGGGTCCTACACCCGATAGCTATAATATTTCCTCCTTAATAATTGATCTTGGATGTCATGTCACATGTTTATATTTCCTCTTCAATAATTGATGCTTTGAGCGGCCCCAAAAGATATCCATAGATTGATAAAAATTAGCAGCAACCAAATCATTAGCATGCCCTTGAATACAGTGAACCATAAAATATACATCTCTCTCACTATTGAACTAAGCAATTACTTACTAACAATGGTTCCACCAATGTCAATTGTGTGAAATGTGGGATTTGTAAAAGATGGATTCAACACCCTGGGTATTAATGATTTTCCTTTGGTTGATTGATGAATCACATGCATGCTTACATCTTGCGCGAGATTAAGTCATGTGGGACGCATATGTGCCAGCTCTACTTGGTAAATAAATTACATTAACAGGATCCAAAAAATGATTGTCAAATAAATGACATTAACATGATCCAAAAATGATTGTCATGTTGTATTGCATTGTTTGATCTTGATTAGGACGTAAGAGCAAGAGACAAATTCTCATATAAGCTGATCCGATTTATTGTGAGTTGAATGAAAATAGATCTCAATCATTGTCTATCCCACTAATTCATTTGGGTCCTACACCCGATAGCTATAATGTTTCCTCCTTAATAATTGATCTTGGATGTCATGTCACATGTTTATATTTCCTCTTCAATAATTGATGCTTTGAGCGGCCCCAAAAGATATCCATAGATTGATAAAAATTAGCAGCAACCAAATCATTAGCATGCCCTTGAATACAGTGAACCATAAAATATACATCTCTCTCGCTATTGAACTAAGCAATTACTTACTAACAATGGTTCCACCAATGTCAATTGTGTGAAATGTGGGATTTGTAAAAGATGGATTCAACAGCCTGGGTATTAATGATTTTCCTTTGGTTGATTGATGAATCACATGCATGCTTACATCTTGCGCGAGATTAAGTCATGTGGGACGCATATGTGCCAGCTCTACTTGGTAAATAAATGACATTAACAGAATCCAAAAATGATTGTCAAATAAATGACATTAACAGGATCCAAAAATGATTGTCATGTTGTATTGCATTGTTTGATCTTGATTAGGACGTAAGAGCAAGATACAAATTCTCATATAAGTTGATCCGATTTATTGTGAGTTGAATGAAAATAGATCTCAATCATTGTCTATGCCACTAATTCATTTGGGTCCTACACCCGATAGCTATAATGTTTCCTCCTTAATAATTGATCTTGGATGTCATGTCACATGTTTATATTTCCTCTTCAATAATTGATGCTTTGAGGCGCGTTTGGTAACGATTCTGTTAGAACAAATTACGATCGAAATGATTATTTTGATTCGTTAAGGAACCGATTCGAGTAAAAGAACGTGTTTGCAGAATCGTACAAAAATTTCGATTCCTGAATCAAGTGCGTTTGATCTAGTATTCATTGATTTGTTCCAAATCAATTTATTTTAATTTTAAATAATTTTTATAATTTTTTTCCTTTTTTTCTTCTTTTTCTTTTTCCTTTTCTTTTGTTTTTTCCTTTTATTTTTATTTTTTTTTTATTTTTTTTATTTTTTAATTTTCTTTAATTTTATTTAATTTTCCTTTTCTTTTATTTTTATTTATTTTTTTCCGTTTTTTATTTTTAGTTTTTAATTTTCTTTAATTTTTTTCCTTTTATTTTTATTTACTTTTTTTTTCCTTTTTTATTTTTATTTTTATTTTTTAATTTTCTTTAATTTTCCTTTTTATTTTTATTTTTATTTTTATTTTTCCTTTTTTATTTTTCTTTTATTTATTTATTTCTTTTTTCTTTTTCTCCTATTCTTTTTTTCTTTTTTTCTTCTTCTCCTATTCTTCTTTTTCTTTTTCATTTTTATTTTTATTTATTTTTATTTTTATTTTTTTGGGCCGGACGAGAGCCTCCGCGAGCTCGCCGGACCAATTGCCGGTGATCGGCAACGGCGGATGGTGGCGGGCGACGGTCGCGGGATGGTGGCCAATGAAGAAAAAGAAAAGAGAAGAAGAAGAGTTTGGATTCTCAAATTGATTCTCGGAACAAGAATCAACTTTTTTTTTATTCTTGATTCTCTTCCCAATCGTTTAGGGAACAAAAATTTTACCAAACGCGATTCTCGTCCGAAACCGATTCGGGAACAAAAATCAGAATCGAGCACTTTTTGGATGGTTACCAAACAGGCCCTGAGCGGCCCCAAAAGATATCCATAGATTGATTAAAATTTGCAGTAACCAAATCATTAGCATGCCCTTGAATACAGTGAACCGTAAAATATACATCTCTCTCGCTATTGAACTAAGCAATTACTTACTAACAATGGTTCCACCAATGTCAATTGTGTGAAATGTGGGATTTGTAAAAGATGGATTCAACACCCTGGGTATTAATGATTTTCCTTTGGTTGATTGATGAATCACATGCATGCTTACATCTTGTGCGAGATTAAGTCATGTGGAACGCATATGTGCCAGCTCTACTTGGTAAGCTGTCTTTGATTATCACTTTAACAAATTTCTAATTCTGCATCTCTTATTGTATGCATTTTTTTTTTATAGTAACCTCTAATACGTGTGCAATAAATAATATAATTATTTATATTTTGGTACTAAATCTGTAATAGATATACCCGAAATAATAGAATAATGCATATTTTCGCAAAATGTTTGAGAATATATATTGTGTATATAGAGACTCCATTTTGAAATGCTTTTACATTTTATATGTGTAAAAACAATTGTTACGATGATGTTTTGAAAGAGTTTTAACAAAGTAGGGATATTTTATCTCATGTTTGACTTATATTTGACAAATTATATCAAAAGATCTGATGTTGGGTTCATATTGGCAAGCAAATTCTACTAAAGTCACACTTGGCAAAACATAGTATCGACAAATCTTCGATGTACAAAAATAGTAGAACTATGCATGCTTTGGTAATAAATGTTTATGTAGAAATAGATTCTATTTTAAAATACACACATATAATTAAATGAATTGTCAAAGAACTTTGGTAGATATAATCCCTCCTATTTCATAATTGATGTGACAAAAATCCAATACCGGGTATAGCTATAATTACTCTATAATTCATAAGAATAGAGTCCGATATCTACATTAATTCCTATCACTGGTGTTATTTATATATTAAATTTTAACAATTCTCTTATAAATCTCAAGAGAGCCTATAAAGAAAGGTTATATGTTTAAAAATTTCCAGTCCATGGTTGTGCATATGTTGGTAATAAATGTTAAAAGTAATTGCTAATTACACATAGTATCTATTTTCAAATATTTAAGTTGATGGAACAAATTCTTCCATCTAAGATACAAAAAGAACATTGAAGAAGAAAAATTAAATGTTCAAAATTCTATATTCCATGATGGAATTTATATTCAATGATTGTGCGTATTTTGGTAATAAATATTCAAAATAATTGTTAAACCTGTCTATATACATTTTGAATTTCAATGGAGGAGCACCCACAATGGATGTAGACAAGCAGAGGGTATAGGTTTTGTGGTGTGGACGTAAACGTGGAAAGGTAATGGAAGAAGCAATCTACGATTGCCATGCCAACAGGGTAGAAATTGCTGACTCGGATCAAATTTTACTCTCATGATCTTGTCACATTAGCATTCCATCAATGATCCTGGAAAGAACAAAGTGGTTCTAGATGTTTTTTGTGAAATGAATGATCTTAACGGGACCCGACGTGATCTTCATGTTGTAACATTTTTTGTTGTTAATTAGGACGTGGGAACTAGGGACAAATTATTGTATATGAAGATTGAGTTAAATGAATCTCAATCATTGTCCTTCCCGCTTTTTTTTTTTTTTTTTTTTTGGGATCCAACATGAAACATATATCTTTCAACAACTATCATCACGTGTTCATGTTTACTCTTTAATCAGTCATCTCGGATGTCAAATCACAAGTTCATGTTTCCTCTTCAATTATTGATCCTCGATGGCAAAATGTCATTTTTGTCCTCCCTCAAATTTTTTAACATTATCAAGAAGGGTGTCAAAATTTTTATTCGATTTGAAATTGCATTTGTTCAAGTGTTGAAAAGGCCAAACATCAATAAATAAACAGCCCCAAAAAGTATTAATTGATGGATACAATTTGTTGTCATTCAAGACGAATGATTAAAGAGGAAACATGAACATTGATCATAACTATCGAAAGATATATGTTTCATGTTACAAAAATAATTAAGATTCATTCCACTCACAATGAATTGAATTTTCATATACAAGAGTTTGTCCCTATTTCTCATGTCCTAAAAAAATGCCATACAACTTGAAAATCAATTTGGGTCCCATAAAAGTTGTTCATTTAAAAAAAAAAAAACATTTGGTACCACTTTGTTCTTTCTAGGATCATTAATGGTATGCCAATGTTGAGGTAAGCTAACAATATCACCCGAAGGGGATGAATAGGTGATTTCAATAAATCCTGGCAAATTATTGCAGAAATTAAGTGTTGAAATGAATATTATCAAGAGCAGATAAAATAGAATACGAATATTATTAGATTTTGGTTATATTTGAGTTCTTAAGTGTAGTGTTACTATCAATGAATAAATGAATATTAGCAAAGAGATAGAAAATTTTGTACACGAAGCTTTTATGATGGTTCGGCTTATTTATGTTCACTCTCCCAGTCAACCTACTAACTGAATTTCACTAATCAATCAATGAGAAGTTACAATAGCAAGTGCTACTTGAACTCAAGCACTTCTTGTCAAAGAAAGTGTTATCTATTCTCAAGCTGATAGGGCTCAATAATCTCCCACCTTACACATACTATCACTCTACTAATACTTATCAAAAGATTACAATTGAATGCTCACAAAAGACAAAATGAGAATATATGAAGCTCTCTTTGACTTTTAAATTTTGTCTCTTAATCTCTCTCTTCGATGTTTGGTCTTCTTTTATGCTTCTTAGCATCCAAAACTTCCTGTTTGGACAATCTTCAAGAGGATCAATCTTCAAGCTAGCCATTGGACAATTATTGAGAATATTAGGGTAGCTGTTGAGGTTGAATGGTCAAAGATTCTGTCAATTTGGTCGCCCATATAAAAAATATTAATTTCTATACGTGGAGTATTTCAACTAATGAAAGAATCTTGTTTTCGGGATGATTATCAATCAATCAAGATATCTTGGGTGATTGAAAATATCATTGATAATCTTTAAGATTGAAGGTCATTCAATATCTTCTAAAGTTGGAATTCATGCCAGATCACAAGTTGTAAAGTCATGAGATAAAATATCTCAAAATGATATTGTCGTAGTTTGTAGCAAGAGTTTCATCATAGGCAAAATAGGTGCTCTCCTACTATTCGGCCATGTTAGTATTCTAATGATATTTAGAGCTTTGCTGATATTTAAGTGTAAATTCTACTAAAATCCAACGTTGTTGCATTGTTGATATTCATCCAGTAGCTATGTTAATATTCATGTAGTTGCATTTATAATTCACAAAATTCATCCAATAGCTATGTTAGTATTCTGAAAATCTTTCCATGAATCGTTTGTAATAACCTGCCAATCCCAAAAAGCTTCTGATCTTTGTCACTGTCCTCGGTCTTGGCTAGTTGATCACTGCTTCAATCTTAGCTGGGTCCATGGAAATTCCTTCACCTAAAATCACGTGACCTAAGAAAGTTACAAGAGTTAACCAAAACTCGCATTTACTTAACTTGGCGTACAGTCCACGATCTCGCAATGTCTGAAGCACTGTCCTTAACTATCTTTCGTGCTCTTCTGGACTTCTCGAGTACATCATAATGTCGTCAATGAAAATGATCACAAACTGATCCAGATACTTCTTGAACACTTGGTTCATCAGATCCATGAAAGCAGCTGGGGCGTTTGTCAAACCGAACGGCATTACGGTAAACTCATAGTGACCGTAACGCGTATGAAATGCCGTCTTCAGTATGTCCTCCTTTCTGATCCTCAGCTAATGATACCCTGTCCTCATGTCGATCTTAGAAAATATTGATGCTCCCTGCAACTGGTCAAACAAGTCGTCGATCCTTGGCAGCGCGTACTTGTTCTTAATCGTCACCTAGTTGAGTTGCTGATAGTCAATGCAAAGGCGCAACGAACCATCTTTCTTCTTCACAGACAGGACTGGTGCTCCCTAAGGTGATGCAATAGGATGTATGAATCCCTTATCCAACAACGCCTGCATCTGCACCTTCAATTCCTTCAACTCTGACAACGCCATGCGGTAAGGAGCCTTAGAGATTGGATCCGTCCCAGGGGCCAACTCAATCACAAACTCGATCTCCCTTTCTAAGGGCAGACTAGGTAATTCATTTGGAAACACATTAGCAAACTCTTGTACCACTGCAATGTCTTCCATCTTTGGCTCATCGATTGTCGTATCTACAACAATCACCAAGTAACCTTGGCAACCCCCATCTAACAAACGGGTTGCCTCAAGCGATGAGATTCAGGTAATCGAGAGTTCTCCTCGACACCCAACAAACTCGAAACTTTCACCCGCTAATAGGTTAAACTAAATCGTTTTACGATAATAGTCTACTGTAGCTCGTTGCTTGGTGAGCCAGTCCATGCCAATTATCACATCCAAATCATACATGGCTAGGACTATCAAATCTATCATTTCCTCTCGCTCACTAATAACCAACTTGCAACTAGGACAACCTACTGTAGACAACACATTACCCTTTAACGGTGTAGATATACTAATAATTGACTCCAACAATTCAGGTATCAACCCTATTAACTTAACGTACTGCTCAGCAATAAATGAATGTGTAGCCCAAGGGTCAAATAAAGCATAAGCAGCATGGTCGTTCAGCGAGACCGTACCAATGACTATGTCAGGTGAGTCCTCTGCCTGTCGTTGGGTGACATCATACACCTTTCCTTGAGCTTGAGGCCTGTTCATACCACCGTACGGTGTATTTTGTGGCTTGTATCCTCTGTTCTGTCCCATCGATGGTAGTGGAGATCCCATCTTCCTACAGGGACAATCTTTGACCAGGTGGCCCTACTGGCCACATCCATAGCAAGCACCCGTCCTTGAATGGCACGGGGCCGAACCATGTTGCCTTCAGCAGAAACGACACACGCCATTTTGACTCGGCACTTACTTTCCAATCCACCCTTCTTGTTAGGTAGAATAGGATACCTTCCTCCGGTCATAGGCTTATTCCCAAACCGGTTTCCATCTCTATTTGACCCGAACCGCGACCCAGATGCAACGGCTTGTTCGTTAAAGTTTCTCTCTATTAGCTGTGCCCGTTCATACAAATCATTGTAGTCCTTTAGATTGAGTGGCACTAGCGGATCTTCAACACCGGCCGGAGGCCATTCCCGATCCTCCTAGCTCTATCCCTTGGATCTTCTACTAGTCTCAGGGCATATTGGGACAGCTTGGAAAACTTTGCCTCGTACTGGTCTACAAAAATTAGACCCTTACGAAGGCGCTGGAATTCCCCCATCTTCTGTTCCCTAACACTGTCAGAGAAGTACTTGCCATTGAAATTTTCAACGAAGGCATTCCACACCAGAACCACACTTTCTGGGAACACTCTACCTTTGGTGGCCCTCCACCAGGTACTTGTATTTCCCTGCAGCTAATAGACTGCAAGGACTACCTTCTCTTCCTCCGAGAACCTCATGAGTGCAAAGGCTTTCTCCAAGTCTTGGATTTAGAGGGTTGCAGCCTCGGGATCACCTACCCCAGTGAACCGCGGCGGGTTCAACTTTAGAAATTGTTCGACAAGCTTGTGCATCGACCTCTCCCTGACCACAATTCTAGGTTGGACTTTAGCAGGTGCGGATGCGGCAGCAACAGCAGCATTGATGACAACAGTAGTAGTGGTTGTAGCGGCGGCGATAGTGGCGGTGGCTTGATTTTGGGCTTGCTGCCCCATCAGATTCCCTAAGGTCTCGAGCACCTGCACGATCCCGTTGATTCTAGGATCGCCGGGTGCTGCTACACCAGCATTGACTTGCGGTGGCACTATCCTACTGGCGCTGGCCTGAGCCGGCGCTCTTCCTTGGGTACCGACCCTTGTCGGCGTCCTACCCCGAGTGATAGATCCTATCGTCCTCTTCCTAGGCGGTCTCTACTCCAAGTCACTCATAGTGCAAGATCCTTATAGAACCTGCTGTTCAATTCCACACAGAATTAGAAACTCTGAGCGACCCACACAAAAAATCTACCAATGAGCTATCAATCATATGCATCTGCATAAGAAAAGTGTCTTTCCTACTAACTATCTCAAGACCCATCGCACCTTATCACTCCAAACACTGACCAGCTCTGATACCACTTTGGGCGGGGATGTCACGCCTCGAACCCCGAGCACGCACACATCCCTCGGTGGTTGATCAAATTGTGACGTTCCCAGGATGCATCGCTGACCCATTCATTTTATACGCATGCGGAAGCGAATTAAACAATCTCCAAATAACAAACAAACATGGGATAAAAAAGCAGGACAACCAATTAACACAAAACATATGTTATAAACAAACTAAGTTTATATACACAAAAGGTCTAGATCCCCAAGAAGAGCTACTTAGTTAACCCTGCCTCGAACCCTATCTACTTGGGATCTGGGTCTACCACGACACGGTCAGGGATGTCGATGTCTAACGGGTCAGCTACCTTTGCTACGGGCTCCTCAGCCTCGGGCGACTGGTTCGCCTCGATATCGCCTATGATATCGGCATCGAACATGGGGTCGAGTATCTCCTCCAACTCGGCACCTTTGATAGGTTTGTCAAAATCGTCCAAGGGGCCCTCCCGAACCCCATTAGGCTTGTTGCGAAACCATGCCTTGAAGCGATGAAGTACCAATTGAGGTAGGCCCTCATCGACGCAGATAGTGGTCACTGCGAGCTCATGGGTCCGGGTAGTCCTTGGGAAGGGGAAGATGGTATGCTCGATCTCGACCTCTCGTGGCCACCCAAAACAGATGGGGCTCACCTCCATCTAAGGACCTGTAAATATTAAACCACGACAAGGTGAGACAACGTCTCAACGAGTCTACACCCTAAACCCTGATTAGGAAGATAATTCACCTAGAGGCAGCCTATACACACATCATATAAGACTTATCTCACCTCAGCACCTTCCTACACGTCAGTGCAGTTCATATAACATATTTAAATGCAGCAAGCATAAACATTAATTGGAACACTTCAATATCATGTATCAGTCAATCACAAGGGTTCCGATTATAAGGCCAAATCGTTATGACACATCCCATTCCGTGCCACACAATTTTGGTCTCATAATTAGGCACGGTTATTTCACTTATTTAAGCATTCCAATTAATTACGATCCAACGGCCATGGTCAACTCAACAGTCAGCGGTCATCCGGCATAGCCGGGCGTCATCTCGCCACATCGAGCACATCAACGTTTACATCTAGATGGCATTCTCGAAGGAGCATCGGCCTAGGTTCCACTGCGACCGGCATCCGTTGACATGGGGAATTCCCGAAGGAGCATAGTCCAGCGTAAACGCTCGTGACCGGTTCTCATAACGATCACCCGCACATCCAATCTCGGCTAAGGACATCGTGCTTTGCACTCAAATGCCTCAATTTCAAATAATGTACTTAGCCTATTTTCTTCATATTAAAAACACCAGGTAAGATAGGTGTGCGTGGACACATGGTCAAATCGAACCATAAAATGTGATATCCTCTCTTTTAAAAATCCCACGACTTTATATAGTACCTAAAACCTTTTCAGCGTAAAAAATCGGCACCTGGTATTTTTCTAATTAAATACCAAAATTCCATATTTTTGAAATAATAAATAAAAAATCATCAATCAGCATTCAATTGCATAAATTAGCACTCAATTGCATAAATTAGCACTCAATTGCACAAATCAACTACACCACGATGATTAGCACGAAATTCTAACGACAGGCTATCCCGATATAATTTCCGCTAATTAATAAATAATTAAATAAATTGCATTTAATTAAATAAATTGCAAAATAATTAATTAATCTACCTAAGCTAATCTAACCACCTAATTGGACTTAATTAAACTAATCTAACCTACTAAGCTAACTAACTAAAATCACTAACCACCTAATTGCTAAATTAACCTAATTACAAAATCTAATTAACTAACTAAACTAACTAATTTAATCTAACCTCACTTAAGCCTAACTAATCCCCTAATTAGTCATTTATCCACCTTTAAGCGTAATTAGCACCCTAATTAGAGGTTAGGAGGTAAACTCACCGGATTACCGAATAAATCGGTTCACGGCGACGGCGGCGCGACGGCGACCACAACTCGGGTCTACACCGACAACCAAAGAGGCCTAGAATGGGCTGAAAACGGTCAACAAGCTCTTAGCTGAAGAGAGAAAACCGATTCGGGAGGAGGCTGAACCGAGGGACCGTAGGTCGTCACACAGCTTGGCTGAAGGCTAAAGGCAGCGTTGGACGGCTAGAGCTGGACACGGCAGACGCGGGGATCGGCGACGGTGAGCTGGCGAGTTGCGGACGGCAACTCGAGCAGGGATGGCGTGAGGCGGGCTGGTCGACAGTGGGCGGTTCGCGGGCTTGCTGGGCGAGAGCTGGCTTGAGCGAGTTGCGGTGGCTTTGGTGGGGGCTTGCTGAGATGGCTGGTTTGTTCTAGGTTGTTGTAGCATCAACAATGGAGGACAAGATGGAGAGGAAGAAGAAGAAAGGAAGAAGAAGCAGCTACTAGACAGAGGGAGGGGCTTGGTCAAGAATCAAGGGGGAGAGAGGAGGGGAAGCAAGGGGACAAGGGGACAAGCAAGTCAAGGCTAAATATCTAAAGCACTTGAGTGTTTTTCCCCCCTTATCTTCAGCCAACCTTAACCAATAGGTCACCCAAGGCCAATTCCTCACACATCTTCATCAACCAAGGCCAATTTGAAGACCAAAGTGTAGCAGCCCATCACCCACACGAATTTCACCAATTCCATCTTCAATTTCACACCAATTCTCTCCAATTTAATGCCCAAATTTGCTGAGGATGATGCCCTAACCAATTTCACAATTTCCCTCACCATTTGATCCAACTTGAAGGCCAAAAGTCCACCCAAAAATGGCCATCTCCAATTTCTTGATTTTTTGCCGAAAATCTAGGCTCGTCGAAAATTCTTCAAATGATGAGTCGACGTCCTAAAAATAAATCGTGACACGCCAGAACTTTCAATTCCTTAAACCGGGTTTAATTTTGTGGTTAATTTCGATCGAACGCGATTTTAGCGTGACCTAACTTATCGGGTAGCTTTTAGGAATTTTTAGCACGTTTGACCCGTGGTCGATTATTTTCGATCCACATTGTGCATGTCTGACTCATAGGGGACTCTCGATTGTCATAAAAATCTCAAGGTTTCAATTACGGGCACAGGGTACAGAATCGACAGAAAAATCGGTTTAGTGCCGTTCGACACGAATTTTGCAATCAAGTGGAATCATCCACATTTTAATTATGTACTTCTGTTGAATTGACCTATCTTCGGTCTCTAATCGATTTTAACAGTATCGTATTCACCCTTGTTGATTAGCACGGTCGAGCAGTCGATTTTTGGTCGAATTCTCAAGTCAGTCGTGTTTATATTCCTTAATGGCTTCACTGGATAAATTAGTTATCTTGTGAGTGATTAGTTCAGAGAAAAGACTATAGGCGCATCGATGAAAAGCCCAATTCATATTATCGGGACATGGTCGAAAATCAGGATGTCAAACATTGCCTATGTGAAAGATCCCAAGTATCATGGAAGGACGAAGCACATTGACATAAAGAACAACTTCATCAGATATATAATAGCGCATAAAGAAATGATCTTACAATACATTTCAACTAATAGAATGGTTGCTGATCTATTTATGAAGGCTGTTCCTATAGATGTATTCTTGACCCACATGATGTCACTAGGATTACATAAAATGTGATATGTGTTATTGTAGAGGATCATTAGTTTATGTATATGTAGATATATGTATTGTACTTGTTTATTCATTAGTGACTTTATATTTTATCAATAAGTACAAATTCATTATGAGACTAGCATAAACACACATATATTATTGAAAAGTATGTCAGCAAGCAATGATTAGCAATCACCTCAAGTGCTATAGTTAGCACGTTGAGATGAGACTTTATGTATAAATAAATGCTGAAGAGCTAGTTTAGTACATAAAATAATATGTCGCATTGATTGGAGTCAAGATGAGATCTATAATTTATATATAATAAGACCAAATATGATAGTCCTACAATCATGTATGCCTGAAAGATGCCGGATATGAGTATTTAATTGGGCGCTATAGAAAGCGAGCTAATATAGTACTCAAGCTAAACTTGAGTACGTGAGAAGCACATGACTATAATTAGGCAAAGATCCATATAGTGGATATATTTAATAAATGACATACGCTCTTATAGAAAGTGAAGTCTACTATAGCATGTAATTCATACTACATGTACATTATGCGACCGACAAGGGAAGGTGAGTGAAATTATCCCTATTTACTCATCGTGTGAGCCCTTAAGGTAATTTATAATTTACCTCATTTTGACTATGTTACTTATGACTATGTTCTTGAAGTGGAAGATCAATGTTGCTACTTTAGCATGTTACCAGCGGTCATGAATAGATATGACTTTATGGGACGTGTCTAGGATAGCAGTTGTTCTGAAATAGAGACACATGAGTGCGAAAGAAGACTATTATTGTTTTACATCTATCATATATATTTACTGGTTGACCAATTATATCACATTTTATGGTTTTGGATATAATTGTAAATACATGGTGTTATGAGAACAGTCAAGTATAACCTTTAAGGGATAGGTATACTTGGATTGATGTAACAGAATATGTATGGGTCACTGTAAAACATCAATTATTTATTTCTTTTGAGGGTTGTAGCCATTATGTCATCCCTAACAGGTGCATAAATGGAGCTCCCAAGTGCAGGTGTACTCACTGGTCGCATGGCTTTCTTGCCAGTATGAATTATTTTTAAAGTTGATGAATGTTGAATGCCTTATATTCTTGATAGAATTCTATCAAGCCCATAATGTCTGAGTGGGAGATGTTAAACTTTATTAATACGTCCATGATGGGGTGCAATTAGAACGCACTGTTTCGTCTTGATATATTATGATGGAAAGACACCCTTTGAAAGGGTATGAGGGAGTTGTATAAAAAACTTCTAAAGATAACCATTAGGATGGTTGGCAGAACATACGTTCAGAAAGAAATCGTTCTCTTTTTCTTTCCCCTTTCCATCAAAGAAAAAGAAAGAGAAGGCACTTTATTTTTCCTTTACGAAAACAATTGGCATTTGCGCTGTGGAAATTGGATGTTTTCCTTGAGACTGCATTCAGACCAACGTGAAGTAATATTGTTCGATGATCATCCGTAATTCAACGTTTATTCCCGGGTAAATTGTTCATTACACATCAGAAAGAGGTAAGTCGTCTTCCGCCTACTTTCATCCTACATTACACAACCATATAGATATTTTAAATAGTTGATTAGACATAATATCATACAATAAGGCCAAGTTTAGCTCCTTTCTGGATCATCATGTTGCTTACCACCAGGTGGATCTCTCGTAATGCTCGTGTGAGAGACCAAAACCCAAACATGAGTCACAAACTTGCCCCTAGTGGTGAAGCACTTAGTGTGAGCTGCCGTATCATTCGAAGGAGCCACATACAACATCATATCCGCCTAGAGGTTAGCCAAGACCTTCCAAATTCTCCCCTCACCTACTACTCCATGCACAAGCTGCATTCCTAGCCACGCGCCTTGACCCACAATGGTTTCCTGCCATCGTACATTGCTAATGACTGTCTCTAGCTTTCCAATCCTCTTTCCATTGAAACCGAGGATCCTAGAAATAATTCCCTTGCTTCGCTGACAGCATGATCAAATACGTATTTGGTCCTGCATGGGTGATCGGCGAGCAATCTTAGGGCAAAAACAACCGAATAAGCAAGGTATTTTGATAACGTAGCCTCTATGACAAATTTGTCTCCTTGTTCTTGTTCTTGTGAAGGAGGCTTTTTATGCTCACAAAAAGTGGTTGCTATGTGTCAAACCATTATAACATGAGTGGTTGTCTCAAGTTTACGTGCCCATGAGAAATTGTCAGATTCTTTGTTGAGCCTCAAAGATGCTTGTCTTTCCCCCGAATTGTCGAGGCAATTTTTCCTTATAGACAAAGCAATCGCCTCCTTCACTTGCTTAGACAAATTGATGGGACCAATATGTTTCTGACCATTTCTTTTCGAGTCGAGATAAGCAGCGGTGAATCTATTGTGTATCCACTTGTATGGAGAATGGCTATACCACTTGAGAAGCGAGTATTGACGGAGTTGCCTCCCCCAAGGCTTCAGTAATCGAACTCGGCACATTATCTCAATCAACTTCTCACCACAAAAGTTATTTCGCCACAGCTCGCTCTGCACATACTTGCATATGTATTTTACCTTTGCCCATTTCGAGAAAATCATGCTACCAAACTGTGCAAACTCGACGACAAAGACTGACATCATAAACAAGATTGTTATAAAAAAACCAGGAAACCTCAAGTAGTGCGATTCATGTTCACGGGCCCTTGCCCAGTGCCAAGGCATCAAGGGGAGTGAAATCAGAGCAGCAACAACCACAATGGCAAGTTGAATAAATTTGTACACTGAACGAAGTAGGTTGAGATTGACCGAGTATTTGGTGTAGAATAAATCGAAAAGAAATGCAAGTTCTACTTTGATCATTCTGAAAACTCATTCGTAATCATTCTCTTTTGAAAGCATATGTTGAATCAAACGCCGTAATTTCCCGTGAGCTTCTGGGGGCAACGGCTAGCCAGCGAATCTCATGCAGATGAACTTGAAGAGCGAAAAAGACAGACAAAGATCCTTGAGTAGCCCATCCCGGTTTCCACTTAAAAGTCTCCCTTGGCAAAGCCAAACCTTCTCCATGGTGATGTGTTCATCCGTTCTCACTAATGATTGTCGATACTGCGGCGCGTCCCCATTTTGCCATTTTGCTGCTATCGAGAACAATAAGCGCACCTTTGTCTCTTTTGCAAATCTCACCAAGTATTTGTATCCGCGCATTGAAGTGGGATCAGGGTCACTTGTTTGGTCGTGCTCAGTGCTCATGTAGTCTGCTATTAACTTGTACTTCTTCTGCATTACAGAATTGTAAGTGCTAATATGAACACCTAGAGGGGGGGGTGAATAGGTGTGAAAACAATTTTTGCAAAGAACAGTAAAAATATTTTACTTTTGAAATTGAATCTAAAGAACAACAGACTTTGAGCAAGTTCAAAATTTAACTATAAATAGAATTATGAACAGAGTAAAGGAGTTTAGGGAAGAAAATAAGAACACATAATTTATAATGGTTCGACTTAGGTTAAGCCTACGTCAACTCTTCCATGCTGACAACCTTCTGGCTGGTTTCCACAATGAATCGAAAGAGAATTTACAATCTTGCGATCTCGACTTCACAGTGAAGAGTCTCCACTGCTCTCTCACGAAGTCACACTATAAATCTCTCTCTTCTGAGTACAACTTTGAGCTCAGTGTAAGAAGTAACAAGAAAGTGGCAATCTTAAGACTTTGAAATTTCTCTTTCACACACTCTATCGAACAACCGAAGAGTCTTTCTTAAATACTCCTTCATGCCTTCTCGACCGCACTTTCCAAAAGAATTCTTCCAATCAACCCGTTGGACAGAATCAATTAAGGAGATCTCGAGCTGTTTGAAGATTGTGATGAAAGCTCGTCAATCCTTTTCGCCCATACAATCAGGATCTTAGTTTTCATAAGTAGATTCTTTCCAAATTTACTTGCCTTCCAAAAAGATTTGATGTAACGAAATTGATTTTAATAAAGATAATCAATCTCATAGGTGTGATTTCCATCCAGAAGGCCATATATAACCTCTACGAACCGAACCCTTGAAGAAAGATAGATAATCCTTATCTGGATAAGTCTTCATTCTTCACTTGTGTTCAGTATGAAATTTGTCAGAGTGAGCAGACTTTGACACAGAAGTCTGGAATTCTTCATAATAGACTTTGGATAAGTTTTGTTAACTTCAAAACATTAAAGGAGTTTTCTCCAACAATCTCCCCCATTTTGATGGGGACAAAACTTTCCTGCAAATTTAAAGATTTATAACCTGCAAAACAACACTTAGCAGTACATTATTATCTTATAAAAATAGTTAGTTAAGGATCTATATAGCATTAATTCTGCAGCCATAGAAAACATGTTAATCTTGAAAAAATTAGACACACATCAAGATTTAAACATCCACATCCATAAACATCACCACAAAAGTTGCTGCAGAGTATAAGTATTCAAAACATCAAACAAATTCAAATCAACTCTGCAAAAAGTTAAGTTCAGAAGTTTAAATATGCACATTTTCCCCCTTTTTGTCAACAATAAAAATCGAGAAAGTCAAAATAGAAAAGAGATAAATGGAATCAAGGTTGTCAAGGAACTCGAACTAGTTGGAAATCCCCCATGGTCTGCACTGCCTCCTCAACCTTTTGGCACTGGCGATGAACATTCTCGATTTGAGTCTGAATAGTCTTGAGAATTTGAATAGTCTGATCATTCTTGGCCATAGTCTAAGAGACTTGTTGATTCAAGGTTTGTACCTGAGTATCCAAAGACTGTACCTTTCCATTGTGAAAATTAGAAGAGGATCTCAACGTAGTATGAAGTTTCTAAATCTCAATCTCCATGGTGTATTGCTGAGCTTTCACCTCCAAAAGGAGTTCTATCATCCTCGGATAGTCAGCATTCGGTTCGGTCTGCGCACTAGCTTCAGCGAATTGAATTTGTGGAGAGTTCAAAGATGAGGGAACATCAACTTGTCTAGCCCCATGACTTAGAGTAGATTCTTCAATGTCAGCTTCAGGAAATTGAGAAGCATAGACATCTTCTGGGTGTGCAGGAGATCGACTGATACCATCACTCACAAAAAGAGGAGAAGAAGTCCCTGTTTTCTCAACAACTCCCCCTGTTTTTGTGCCTACAGGTGGAGAAACGTTTTCTTCTTCTTGTGTCTTCTCGTTTTCCGAACGAGAGTGATGTTCTTTCTCTGTTTGTATTTCTACTGGTCCACTCCTAGTTTCTTCTGAGTCCTCAGACAATGTGATTGCAATTGTCTCTTCATAAGAGTCATCCTCATGACCTCTTTCTTCTTCATCTCTTGCCTCTTCTTCTATTGCTGCTTCTTCCTTTTCTATTTCTTCTTCTTCTTCTTCTTTTGGCTTTGTTTCTTCTTTGTCTCTTTCTTCTCTTTCCATTGGTTTCTCAGAACCAACAAAACCTCCAAGATTCTTTAAGGCAATGGTAGAAATTGTAAGATCATCTTCATCCTCTTCGTCCAGTAGGATAAGTGATCTTCTCTTCTTTACAGGTTCATGCACAACTTCTTTGCCTTTCCTCTTTCTTCTAGCAGAATCTTCCCTGGTTTTGCTTGATGACTCCTTCTTTAAGCGCTCAATAGCCTTGTTCAGATCTTTCAGCCTTATCTTCAAAATCATCTTTAGTCCTATTACCATAGGAGCAACAGTTCGAGAACAAAGTGAGGTGGGAAACTCGATCTGAAAATGTCTAAACAACTTTGTAACCAGCATAGAATAAGGTAACTGTCCTTTATCCTTCATAACTATTCTGTACATGTGCATCAAGATAGTATGAGGGAGTGAAAATCTTATTCCATTGTAGATAGCAAACATTAGTGTTGCTTCGAATCTGAAACATCTGTTTTTGATTCAGCCTTCAGTTTGATGTAGTTAATGAAAAATTTGTGCAGCAGAACATTTCAGGCTGGCAATCTAGAATATGTGATGTCTCCTTCTAGTAATCTGTCATTGACAAGAAATCTCATTGCTTAACCAACTGAGACACTGATTGGCCGAAAATCGCTCATTTCTACCCCAATAATGTTTGCCAGTGTGTCAACATCCACCACATAGTCTTTATTACTTACAGTAAATTGGATTCGCTTCTGGGGTCTCGAGGCTCTGAGAGGTTCTGCGTCTTCCTTGACTTCCTCTTCTAGAGGTTGGCGCAGAGGATTCGATGGAGAGTGCTGCGGAGAATTCTGCGGAGAGTTCTGTGGAGAGTTCTATGGAGAGTTGCGCGGAGAATCTTCCTCAGTGAGATCGAAATGTGTCTGCCCTTCTGACACATTCCATGGCCCCTTGCTCGCAATTCGAGAGGATTTCCTTTGGTAAGACATGTTTGTAGGCTTGGAGGATTTCACAAACAAGTTCGAGTGAAAAAGATGGAAACTTGCAGAAAAAACTTGAGTGTAAAAACGAGAGAGTAGAGAGTCTATGTTTTAGGGTTTGAAATGAAGTGCTCAAAAGAAATACAATAGGGTATATAAATAAAATGAAAGGTTACAAAGAAAAGAGGTATTCGAACCATCATAAGGAAAAAGAAAACTACCTTTTCGAAATAAACTGAAAATAAAAACTGCCAAAAGTTCAAAATTCGAATTTTAGTAAGAAAAAGATAACTTCTTAAAAAAATAGGCAAGTAATGATTCAAATACGAACGTACCTGTTCGGAAATTACATACTAAAATTAAAATACCTGGATTGAAGAGATTTGTAGCATCTTTAAATTCTGAGTCTAACCAGCTTCAGACTTTACTCTAGAGGAGAAATAATATTTAGCTTGCATTGAATAGACTCAAATAAGTTTTTCTCTAGAGGCTTTGTGAAGATGTCTGCCAGTTGATTTTTCAAATTAATGAATTGAATCATAATCTCCCCATTTTGGACATGATTTCTTATAAAGTGATGTCAAATCTCTATATGCTTCGCCCTGGAATGAAGAATTGGGTTCTTGATGAGATTAATAGCACTAGTGTTGTCACATCTGATCTCGGTACATGATTCTTCAAACCCAAATTCTCTTAGTTGTTGTCTTATCCATAGGATTTGAGAGCAACAACTCCCAAGAGCAACATACTCCACTTCTGCTGTTGATAAAGCTACAGCACTTTGCTTACTTGAGAAACAAGATACCAACATATTTCCCAGCAGTTGACAAGTGTCAGATGTGCTCTTTCTATTAACTTTACAACCTGCTAAATCAGCATTTGAATATCCAAGAAGAGTAAAGTCTCATTCTTTTGGATACCACAAACCCAGCTTTGGACAAGTTGCAACATATTTAATGATGCGTTTTACAGTACATAGATGAGATTCTTTTGGGTTAGACTGAAATCTTGCACAAATGCAAACACTGAATAAAATATTAGGTCTAGAAGCAGTTAGGTAAAGAAGCGAACCGATTATGCTTCTATATAGCTTATGATATATTTTCTTCCATTCTTCATCCTTGTCTAGTTTCGAAGAACTTGACATTGGTATCTTTGTCTTCTTACAAATTTCCAACCCAAATTTCTTGATGAGATCTCTTGCATATTTCTCTTAGTGTATGAATATATCTTTCTTCGATTGTCTGACTTGCAATCCCAGAAAGAAAGTTAACTCACCCATCACGCTCATCTCAAATTCATCCTGCATAGATCTTGAAAAGTTATTGCAGAGACTTTCGTTAGGAGAACCAAAAATAATATCATCTACATAAATTTGTACCAGTAGAAAGTCTTTTCCTTCTTTCTTTATAAACAAGGTAGTATCAACCTTTCCCTTTTCAAAACCTTTTTGAGTTATAAACTTACTCAACCTTTCATACCAAGCTCGAGATGCTTGCTTCAGTCCATACAAGGTATTTTTCAGTCTGCAGACTGAGTTTGGCTTTCTTGGATCTTCAAATCCTAATGGTTGTTCCACATAGACTTCTTATTGTATGAACCCATTCAGGAATGCACTTTTGACTTCCATCTAGAATAACCTGAAATTTTTATAACAGGCAAAAGCAAGTAATAATCTAATTGCTTATAACCTCTTTACTGGTGCATAGGTCTCGTCATAGTCTGTCCCTTCTTCCTGTGTATAACCTTTTGCCACAAGTCTTGCCTTGTTTCTAACCACTTTTCCATTCTCATTCATCTTGTTCTTGAAAACCCATTTCGTTCCAATAATGGATTTGCCTTTGGGTTTCGGAATCAGCTCCCATGCATCGTTGATGCTGAATTGTTTGAGTTCTTCCTGCATAGCTTCTATCCAGCTTTTATCAGACAAGGCTTCGTCTACTCCTTTTGGTTCTATTTGAAGAGCAAGTGCTAGAGCACTGGACTCTTCTCTTCCTTTGGATCTAGTGTGGATTCCTTCATCAATGTTGCCAATTATGAGTTCTTTGGGATGACTTAACTTGTGCTTCCAGTTGCTGTTTGGTCTAAGAGTTTGTTGATCCTCTGCTTTAGTTGGATCTTCTCGTTCTACTTGTTACTGTTTTCCAGAAGTCTGAACCTCTTCGGGGGAAATAGACTTTGTAAAGTCTGGAACGGGTTCAGACTCTTCAAGTTGAGTCTGACCTGGTAGATTCTGCACATAATCCTGAAACTTGACATTCATAAATTTCTTCCATGGATTGAGTCTTTTTGTTAAAGACTCTGTAAGCTTTGCTTGAGGCCAAGTAGCCAAGGAAGATTCCTTCGTCTGATTTCTCCTCGAATTTTCCAGATCGATCATTTGCATTTTTCAAAATAAAACATTTACAACCAAAGACATGAAAGTAAGAAACAGTGGGCTTCTTTCCTTTATATACTTCATAAGGAGTTTTCTTTAGAATAGGTATCAAGAATACTCTGTTGATAATATTGCAAGCAATGGAAACTGCTTCTGCTTAAAATCGAGAGGATATTTTGCTCTCTATCAAAAGCGTTTTGGCCATCTCCTGTAAGGATCTGTTCTTCCTTTACACAACCCCGTTTTGTTCTGGAGTGTATGGAGAAGAGAAAACATGCTGAAAAGCATATTCATCACAGAACCTCGCAAAGTCCTGATTTTCAAACTCACCTCTATGGTTAGTTCGTATGCTTGAAATAGCATAACCTTTTTCATTATGAACATTCTTGGCAAACTTCGAAAAATAAAAGAATGTTTCAGACTTACTTACCAGAAAGCATACCGAAGTAAAGCGAGAGTAATCATCCACGATTACTAGGCAATATTTTTTTCCACCAATACTCTAAGTTCTGGTTGGTCCAAAAAGGTCCATATGAAGAAGCTGTAGAGCTTAATTGGTAGAGACTTGATCCCCAGGTTTAAAGGAACTTTTGACCTGTTTTCCCATAACACAAGGAGTGCACAACTCATTCTTCTGGTAAGCCATATTAGGAAGTCCTCGAACAAGCTTTTTAGAAGAAATCTTGGCAATCTGCTTCATGTTAACATGACCAAGCTTCCGATGCCAGAGACTTGCTTCATCTTGAATAGAAATAAGACACTGAGAACTTTCTGGGTTTACATCCATAAAGTAAATGTTGCCATGCCTTTGACTAGTAAAAGATTGAGAAAAGTCTGGACTCGTTCTAGAATAAATGCCTTTTTGGAAGTTTATTCTGAAACCAGTATCACAAAGCTGACTTATGCTCAGCAAATTGTAATTCAAACCTTCCACCAAGGAAACATTGTTGATGATCAGGCTTTCAATCTTTACAGTTCCACATCCTACAATTTTTCTTTTGTTGTTTCCTCCAAGAGATACTTTTCCTCCATTCAGTCTAACAAGCTTTATAAAGCAGCTTAAGCTCCTGTCATATGTCTTGAATAGCCACTATTCAAATACCATTTGATCTTCCTTTTGATAGTGACTTGTGATCAAAAGGAAAAACTCAAACTTTCTTTGGTACCCAGATTTTCTTGGGTCTAGGAGGGTTAGTATTAAAAATAGTCTTAGCCCAATCCTTCTAAACTGGTCTCAAACCTTGGGACATTCTTTCTTGAAATGTTCTAAGATGTTACACTTTAAACATCTGAGTGCACTTTGGCCAACAGTTTTTACAAAAACTTTTTGAAAATGATTTTTGTAAAATGCCTTTGCAAGTCTTTGTTTAATTCTTTCTTTTACTTTGGGAAAATCGATTAATGAAACAGTTTCTGAAGTCATACCCAAACCAGATTTGTTAAAGTAGGGTATTTGAGCTGAAAGAATTTTCTCTAGTTTTTTTTTTTTTTTGGGATCCTTTCGAAAATCTTTCTGTAATACTTGAAATGTCCTTTTTCAAAATAGTATTTTCCTTCGAGAGAGAATCTGAATTTTCTTTCAAACTATCAAAACTAGTATTCAGACTTTCAAACTTTTCTTTCCAAGAAATTTCCTATTGCCCGAGCTTAGAATTCTCCATTTTTAGTTCAGAAATCCTTTTAAGAGAGGATTTGAGACCGAGACAAAGTTTATCTATGTATTTAGAGACTTTGATAGGAATTTTTGAATCACTAACCTCAATTTCTTTGTCTGAATTTGAATCAGAGTCTGATTCTGATTCTTAGTCTGAGTCGGAATGAGCCATCAGACATATGTTGGCATATTCTTCTTCACTTTCCTCACACTCGGTGTCACTCCAAGTTTCAGCTTTGAGTGCCTTTTTATACTTCTCAGTTTTTCCTTTCTTCTTCTTCAACAAAGGACAGTTAGGCCTAATATGCCTATTTTTCTTGCATTCGAAGCATATCACATCTTTGCTGGTTTCATTGTCCTCAGTTAGTCTTTTTTGGAAATTTTGCGTGCTCTGCTTCTTCCAGTTGAATCTTCTTCCCCTTCTATTCAGCTTTCTGAGTTTCTTGATCATGAGCGCTAACTCTTCATCGTCCATATCATCATCTGAATTTGTATCATCAGAATCAATGTTAGACTTTAAAGCAATTGACTTCTTACCTTTAGGGTCCCTTTCATCATTTATTTGGTCCACTTCGTATGACTGAAGTGTGCCTATCAGTTCGTCAACTGATAGAGGCATGATCCTCTGGGTTTCTCTAATTGAAGTCTTCATATGATTCCAGTTTTTCGAAAGCCCACACAGTAGCTTGTTGACTTTCATTGGTCCTGAGATTGGTTGACCTTGATAAGCCAAGCCATTTATAATCTCTGTAAAGCGACTGAACATATCGGTAATAGATTCTCCAGGCTTCATTCCGAAGGCTTCATATTGTTTGAGCAGAATGTTTATTTTGGTTTCCTTCACATGGTCGGTTCCTTCGTAGGTAACATGTAATCTGTCCCAAACTTCTTTTGCTGTTTCACAAGAAGAAATTCAGTTATACTTAGTAGGAGATAAGGCACAGTATAAATAGTAGATTGCTTTCGCGTCAAGAGCTTATCTCTTGGTAAATTCAGCTCGTGTTGCTTCGTCAGCATCAATGACTTCTTTTCCTCGGTCTGAAACTGATGTTACTTTAGGGTTGATCCCTTTTCCTATGACATCCCACTCCAGAGGATCTCTAGATTTAAGAAAGGCCTTTATCTTGTTCTTCCAGACATTGTACTCTTTTCCATCGAAGTAAGGAGGTCTGGTGTTGCCCTAACCTTCTGTGACAGCCTGAAATTTTCAGTTCTGCTTTCAAATAAATTAATCGGGCCTTTCATCGATGCGCCTATAATGCTATTCTCGGAGCTGATTACTCATGAGATAACTAGACAATCTAGGGAAGTCACTAAGGAATTTTAGTGCAATAGACTTGGGAATTCGACCAGGAATTAATTACTCAATTGTGCTCATTTGCAGAGATCATTACGGCACAGTTAAAAGTCGATTAGAGATCAGAGATAGGTCAGTTCGACAGAGATGTGTAGCTAAACGTGGGTGATTTCACTAAATTACAAATTTCTCGTCGACCGGTACTAGACTGATTTTTTTATCGTTTTGGTACCCTGTGTCCGTATTTGAAACCTCGAGTTTTTCACGACTAGCGAGAGTCGCAAATGTGTTGAAGAGGTTCATTGTGGCTCGAAGAAAATTGACCACGGGGTCATTTGCACTAAAATTTCTAAAAGCTACCCTGTAGCCTAGATCACACTAAAATCGCGCCGGATTGAAATTAACCGCGAATTTGAATCCGATTTCAGAAATTGAAAGTTCTGTCATGTTCCAAGTCATTTTAGGAAAATTGACTCAATCTCCGAAGATTTTTTTGCAAATCAAGATTTTGGCGGAAAAAGTCGATATAGGGCTGTTTTCGACCAAGAAATTTTGAGGACTGTATTTTATCGTGAAATTGAGATACAAGTAGGTTCTAATGGTGAAGAAAAATGTCAATTTGATCGATGATTCGATAATGGAATTTTATGGGATGTGTTGATTCAAGGAGGAATTGAAGTCCAATTTGGGGAAAATCCACCAAAATTCGTATGCCCCCATTGCCCATGACTTTTGGACCACTTCAAGGTTTCTAGAGGAAGTCAAAGGGCTGAGAAATTGGCTGTGGAAGACAGCAAGCTTGGTGGGCCAAGGTTAAGGGGACAAAGAGATGAGGAAGAGACCATTAGTGGCCCCCTCCAACCCGTCGACCCCCATTCCCCTCCATTTCCAGCCAGCTGAAGTCCCTATAAACCAGAGAGCTAAGCCAGCAAGCCACTGGAGCAGCCCTGCCACTCGTCGGACCGCCGCTCGCACCACCGTCGCGCCCTGAGCATTTTGGACCACCCAAGAAGGTTACAGAACAGAGGTGTTATATTCCGATCCATGGGCACCTTGGGGGACTAGAGTACGAACTTGTGAAGTCCGTGGTCTGGGTTGATGCGCGCCTACCTAAAAAGGTGCCCCATCAATACAGATCATGGTACTGTCAGGATCGTAATGGACTGAGAGAGGGCCCCATATCGGAATCTAAGGTACC